>SJXQ01007906.1:555831-756153 GCA_006408695.1 Aepyceros melampus
AACCCAAGGGTGTAGGAATAGGGTGTCTAACCTTGTGTTCCCCAAATCCTAGCATCCATGCCATCCACTTGGATAGTGAATTTTACACTATAAGTTTTTTTAATATTTATTTTATTGTTTATTTGGCTGTGCCGGGTCTTATTTGTGGCATATGAGATCTAATTCCCTGACCAAAGATCAAACCTGGGGCCCTCTGCATTGGGAGTGCAGAGTAACGCAAAGAAAAAACAAATCATAGCTATGAATGTCTCACATTAGTAGGAAGAATAATATTGTTGGCAACATTTCATCACTCTGCCACTGTCCTTCTCTGTTTGTCTCCTCTCCTGCAAATCAGGGGGGTGATAGTCACCTATCTCTGAGTTGTGAGGATTAAATGATATGATGCATACAAAGTGCTTGGGATATTGCATGGCTATAGTAAATGTGCAATAGTGTTTCCAAGTATTATTTCTCTATAATTAAGAAGAGTGTATGTTATATAATATATATTTCTCTCTGGCTCAGTAACGGCAACCCACTCCAGTATTCTGGCCTGGAAAATGCCATGGACAGAGGAGCCTGGGGTCACAAAAAGTCGGACAGGACTGAGCAACTGAGCTTGCACATACTACCCCATTCCATTGATAGACTATTTCTATTTAGACCAGCTTCTGTTGCACATTTAGCTTATTTCCCCCCTCTTGCTATTATGATCAATACTAAAATGTGAGAATCTTATCTAAACATCATGGGGTACTTGCCCAAGTTTTCAGTTTTGAAAAATTAAATCACACTTTTTGTTTCGTTTTTACCTTAACCATGACATTGCGGAGATTAGCTCATGAGAAGTTTCATAGTGTAAGGAAGCTCTGGGCTATCTGAAGATTACTGATCATTTCATCAGGCATTTCCTTATGGTCCTATGGTGTAGAAAGCAAGGAAATCATATTTCATGCGCTCATTCGGGAACAGTTTAGGAAACTGTTGCAGAAAGATAGGAAGGCAGAACCTACCTGGACTCATCATGGGCCACTCCCCAATCCCCTTCCCCCAAATTTCCTTCCAACTGCAGTAAATTCACTTTTAATAGGTTTTAATTTTTAATCAAGATAATACATGCATAAAAAGGATTATAAAAAAATCAACCAGTACAAAAGAACATATAATGAAAAGCAGTGAATCCCCGCCTACCCTTCTTAACTTTTACTTTCTCATTCCAGAGGCAAAAACTTTACATGTCCATTTAAAGGTTAACTCCATTCTTCCTAGTAATATGCTTTTCTTACTATTTTTTAACTTTGATGAAGTGAGACATTTTCTGCTGCCTTCCTGCTGTCTCTTGGGTTTTCCTTCCCCACTTTCCTACCATTGTATCACTATTTTTAAGTTTCCTGTTGATTAACTCCTTCAGTTTAAAAATTTAACCCCTAAATTTGCCTTATTCTTTCACCTAGAGACTTTCTAGTTTAGGAGAATAATACCACTATTCCCTTTCCTCCCCTCTGGTTGCCAACTTGTTGCCTGTACTTGTCAAAGTTGATTACCATTCCCATTCTGTTCTATGACCATAATTAAGTCTTCCCTGCTTTGTCTAGAGATTTACTCTAAAAAACCATTGTATCACTATTTTTAAGTTTCCTGTTGATTAACTCCTTCAGTTTAAAAATTTAACCCCTAAATTTGCCTTATTCTTTCACCTAGAGACTTTCTAGTTTAGGAGAATAATACCACTATTCCCTTTCCTCCCCTCTGGTTGCCAACTTGTTGCCTGTACTTGTCAAAGTTGATTACCATTCCCATTCTGTTCTATGACCATAATTAAGTCTTCCCTGCTTTGTCTAGAGATTTACTCTAAAAATGAAAAAGCATAACTAATATTCCACTGCAATGATTATTTAAACACTGTTCATTGAATAAGGATGTTGAAGCTATGATTGGATTTTCTGTGATTGCAGAGTCTTGATCCACGTATGCCAGCATTCCAATTCCCTTTCTCATACTGCCCGCAACGGTTGAAAACTGAGGTTGCTTCATATTTGAAGTATGTTCTCCTTGTACAGTTTGAAATGTTTGTTTTTCCTTGAAGGTTGTTTTTTTTTTTTCCTTTGGGGGATGAAGAAAAGTATGCCTTCCAGATCATGTGATCAGTTTCCTCCAGCTTCTAACTCCATCCATCTATTGCCTAGAATTGATTCCATCCAGTTGGAAGTCCTTTACTTTTTCAAATTTGGAAGATTTGCTTCCTGTTTGGACCATTCTTGTGCAGCTTATTTAAGTCGTTGGTAACTTTTCCTCTTTTTTCTCCTTTAGGGCATCCTGTGCTCATTGTCATTTCCCAATGTCCATGTTCATTTGATTCTTTACCAGCTGAGCCACGAGGGAAGCCCTTTATGTACAGAAGAACTTCTTAAATATTTCTGAGGATTTTCAGATTTTTAAGTTCTGTTCCTTCCTTGAGATTCAGCTTCTCGTTTATTTTAGAGTTTCCTGGTTATATTGCAGGCTTTCCGCAAATAATGATTTCTAGCTGCCCGTTTATATGAAAAGACGGGGCGATAGCAGGACAGGTCAGCAAGGGTGTGTGCGCCAGGCAAGCTGGTCACTGTGCTCTAGGGCGGGTAAGCCAATGGGTGGAGGTCAGCCATCCTGCTGGGCCTCCCCACTGCCACAAAGTTAGTTGCTCTAAATATGTACCTGCAGGCGGACGTTGAGAATCACCGAAGCCACTATGTAGAAGTAGGGGAAGTTCATGCGCAGACGCCAGGCCAGGTCGAAGAAGGTGATCAGCGTGCGCGTGAGCCCCTTGCAGAAGGCGCCATACGAGCCGCGGGTCGTGGCTGAGCGCGCCAGGCGCACCGCTACACCCGACAGAGCCGCTGTTGCTGCCATTGGTTTGCTGTGCCCCGGATACAGCACTCAGAGCCAGGTGCTTCTCGCTGGTTCAGCGGACAGAAGGACGCTCGCGGGGGGAATCGGCAGGGTAGGTGGATCGCCCGGCAGCAGTTGCTAATTGCGCTGCACTGCGGGAGCCCTCCTCCTCTGGCTGTGCTCCCTCCTCTGGCTGTGCTCCGGCCACAGCGGTCACTGGTGCCCTGCCGGGCCGCCCTCCTAGGCTGCCTCGGGGCCACGTGGGGTGGGATCAGGCAGAGCGCCAGGGATCCAGAGCTCTGGGACAGGGAAGGGGGAATGTTAAGAGGGAGTCGGGAGCAGCGGGGAGGGGCGGGCGGTTTGTCCGGGAGACCCAGCTTCCTGACCCCAGTGGTCCTTTTTTAACTCTTAATTTTTAAATTTTAACGGAAGCAAAGTGAAACTTGCTCCAAACGTTAGAAATTTTCCTTCGAAGCTTGAACGCATTTCCTGTCGCTTCAAATTCCTTTAGGAATTTTTTCGGTCCCCAGTTGTAAGCTAGTACAAACACACCAAACCAACTAATTTAACTTTAAGTTGTGTGCATTCTGCTTTATTCATTCAAGCGTCTTGTTTTTGCTTTATATCTGTAGTATTCTGCTAATGGGAAAAGTCCAAAAGCAAGTTTTTCGACTTTGTCAACAGCACAATGAGAACAATGGAAAGCAAATTCCCTGCTTAGCTTCCTTTTCCCCACCCCGCCCCAGCAGCCATGAACTGAGATTACGTTTCCTGTATATACCTCCAGATGTGATGTGTTGATAAGGTGCTCTTACCATGTCAATAACACAAAACTGCCTCACTCTCCTTGAAGATGGATAATTACACCAATACATATATTAGTTCATAATGTTCAATAATTCATTTAACAAGTCCCTTGATGGGCATTCTGAATGTTTCCAGTTTTTCTTATGCCAAAATTTATTGAAATAGAATCATTGTAAACATGAATTTGCAAGTGGCAGAAGAGGATGAATCATATGATTCCATCTTTATTATAAAAAACCTACACATACATAGATATTTAGTGTTTGAGGTCAATAAGTTTTCCTAATACATGCAGTTGATCAAAGAAGTTTAGAGAAGGAAGCTCTTATACAACATTGTCAGTCTTGGAATTTTTTTCCTCAACATGATAGACAACAATTGTATCTTATTATTCTTCTAATTTGCATTTATTTAATTATCAGAGAAGCTTAGCAACTTTAAAAAATGTCTTAATTTTTAATATATATAATTTTTACCAATTGTTTGTAAATCACTGAACCTTAAGTATATATTATGAGAAAAGTAAAGTTTCTATGATCACAACCACCAGAATAAAAAAAGACTATTAACAGCTTGGTATATGTTTTAGTCAATTTTAATAAACAAAACACACACACACACACACACACACACACACATATATTTCACACACCAATAGTAAAACAAAAGTGAAATCATACTAACATACTGCCTTGACAGTTGTTTTTAAACATAATGATATATCTTGCTTATCCTTCCATATTGATTCTTTGTGATCAATAGTACTGTGTATGATTCTTTATGGCAGGCCAATCATTAATTGAAGGATATTTGGATGGTTTCAAAGTTTCCACAGTCATAAACAGTGTTGAGATTAGCATCCTCAGGCATATCTTAGTATATTTCTCTGATGTCTCACTCCAGTACATTCCTAGAAATGGAGTTCTTGGATCAAAAGTTTTTCATTTGTTTAATGATTTTGATACATATTGTCAAGCTGTCTTCCACACAGCTGTAAGTTATCCATAAACATCCTCTACTTTCTTAATAATGGCATTGATGTTCTTTTAAATCTTGGGCGTTCTAGGTGAAAATGACATCTCATTGTTTTAATTTGCATATTTTGTTTACTGGCAAGGTTCAGTTCAGTTCAGTTCAGTCACTCAGTTGTGTCCGACGCTTTGCGACCCCATGAATTGTAGCACGCCAGCCCTCCCTGTCCATCACCAACTCCCGGAGTTCACTCAGAGTCGCGTCCATCGAGTCAGTGATGCCATCCAGCCATCTCATCNTCTGCGGCAATGGAATAATGAACAAATATGCTCCTCTGGATTCCTCATCATATACCTTTAAGACGCCATGGTGCTTCTTGTGAAATGCCGTTCATCATTTTCCTAGAGTGAACATGCCACTCAAATTGTCATTTAATCACGTCATACCACTGCGAGGTAAGGGGTAATTACTAAGTCAATTTGAGCTATCTGTACTTAATCCACCAAAATTTATCTTATGGTATCAGAATAATATATAGAATTACTCACCCCCCCTCAAAAATTAGATGTGAAAAAAAGACTAAACAAGTTGTTGAACTAAGCCTGGCTCATCTCACGAATTTGTACGCTGAGTATGCTAATTATGGACCCTGTCTAACAGACACCAATGGCCTAAGTAATTAAAAGGCAATCAGCATAAAAAAGACTCTTGGATTTTGATGGAGGTCAGTCTGACATGATTTTAATAAGTGGCCCCATTGCTTTAATAATCTATTTCCTTCTTCAATATTAAATTTATAAGAAAAATGAAGATCTTTAAAAGAAGCCTTGAAGATTTAATTTTCATTTTCCAGATTTTCTTTAGGGGAAAAAATATTTGTTCTTACAATATATTGCTTCACAAAATGGTTTTTGATAACATCTAACTGTTTAGATTGCTTTGGGACACATTTTATGTCTTTTAAAAAACAATAACAACAGCTGAACCATGTACTACAGTAACTTAGTGACCCCCCGATTCTGTGTGCTGTGGGTTTACAAACGGTTTCTCTCACATTGTCACTGTGAAATTTTTTCCAACAAATCTTGGGAAACATAATGAATATCTATATATGGGATGTAAGGGGCCAGGTCAACCGCCAAACTTCATTACGTGATCAATTATTATTTCTTAAATATTTATTTAACACAGTGAAAATATGCATGACTGTACGGCATGAAAGACCACCAGCCGAGGACAGGACCATCTACTGGGTCAAGACAAATCAGCAAAACCAATGTTCCATGTCTGTAGCCTTATAAGACTATTTGCTGGAGCTTCATTTCTGCTTCTTCTCACCTCTTCTTCCTCAGCGCTTTGGTTCTCGACAAAACTCCTAGATGACTCCAGAAATCTCTCTCCAGCAGCCAGGGCACCTCCTTATACCACAGTTGCGGTCTCTCCCAGACCCTGCTACTCCTGCTGGTCTGCAGTCCTGGGCAAGAGAAGCAGCAAAAGTCAGTGAGGCATCCCCATCCCCAGAATGGGTTGCACTTTTAGCAGAAAGGTGGGTATTCCAGGAGCACCTAAGTGCAACTGCAGGTGTCTCTTATATTTCCCTAGGATGAGGCATATCAGAAGTCTCTAAAGAGGAGAGAACTTTCCACTGTTTATCAAAGCTAAGAAATAACTGATCACATAATAGTGGGGAAAAAATTGAAGAAGAAATAGAAAGAAAAAAGGTTTTATTTTTTAAGCTGAGGACATGGATAAGCTATAAGTGTAGCAGTGGTTGATCTGCTAATTCCTTATTGCTCTGTCTATTCTAGATGAAAAGATTAGTAATACTAGAAACTAGAGTGAAGTTCAAATACCTAGGAGTTTGGATATTTTTTACTGTAAATAATTTTAGGAAAAGTCCACCTCTGGTATGCAATGAGCTGGAGATGTTTTTCATGAAAAATAAATAAGAATACATTTTATTAATATTGGTATTGGCTTTTAAAATTTATAAAGAGTAACAAAATACATTATTCCATTTGATTCTCAAAAGAAAGCAGTGAAGTAGACAGGAAAAAGATACTGTGATCCCCATTTTAAATATGAGGAAATTGAGACTCAAAAATCATGAAGTCCCTGACCAAGACCTTATAAACAGTAAACAGTGATATTTAGATTTGATCTCAGTTCAGTGTATTTTCCATTATAGCATGATGCCTTATATATAATGCTCTCTTTTTTTCCCTAGAAAAATGAAAGCACTTTGGTTTAAAAATTTTTAAAGGTGGTTGGATTTATAGGAAAAAAAAATTCCTTTTTAAAATTGTATGAATAATAGATCTTCATTGGAGAAAAACAAGAGAAAAACTTGAAAAGGGAGAAAAATCTCTGGGTTACAAAAGAATCCAGAGATAATAATACCTTAAATTAATAACTTGGTGTATTTTCCTTCAGACTATTTACTATGCAAATTTTCCCATGTAAATGCATATTTGCTTACAAAAATTGTATTATTTTTATAGACTGCTTTGTGCCTTGCCTTTTGTTCTTAATGCATTTGAACTTTCTATGGTTAGTTGGTTAAAACCAAACAAAATAATGGTTAAAAATACCATTATTTTGATAACCACAGAATATATCATAGCATATCTTTATTTAAACAAGTCTCTAAAATGACATATTTAGACTGTTTCCAAATTCCTTCTATTACAAATAAGTAATGTGAATACCAAAATCAGATTACATTCTTTGTAGCTAAAGATGGAGAAGCCTGTATACAGTCAGTAAAAATAAGACCTGGAGCTGAATGTTGGCTTAGATCATCAACTTCTTAGAGCAAAATTCAGGCTTAAACTAAAGAAAACTAGGAACAAC
This sequence comes from Aepyceros melampus, assembly GCA_006408695.1. NCBI lineage: Eukaryota > Metazoa > Chordata > Mammalia > Artiodactyla > Bovidae > Aepyceros > Aepyceros melampus. The sequence goes on from SJXQ01007906.1 coordinate 563,314, forward strand.
ACTAGACCAGCCAGGTACGACTTAAGTCAAATCCCATATGAATTCGCAGTAGAGATAAGAAATAGATTCAAGGGACTGGATCTAATTAACAGTGTACCTTAAAGAACTATGGACGGGGTCCATAATACTGTCCAGGAGGTGGCAAAGAAAACCATCCACAAAAAAAAAAAAAAAGCAAGAAGGCAAAGTGGTTATCTGAGAAGGCCTTACAAATAGCAGAAGAACAAAGCAAAGTGAAAAGCAAGGGAGAGAGGGAAAGATACATTCAACTAAATGCAGAGTTCCAAAGAACAGATAGAAGAGACAAGACACACTTCTTCAACGAACAGTGCTTAATAATAGAAGAAAACAACAAAAGGGAAGGACTAGAGATCTCTTCAGGAAAGTTGAAAACATCAAGGGAGCATTCCACCCAAAGATCAGCACAGTAAAGGATAAAAATGGTAGAGACCTGGTAGATGCTGAAGAGATCAAGATGAGATGGACAGAATACATGGAAGAACTGTATTAAAAAGATCTTAATGAACCAGTTACCATGATGGTGTGGCTAGGCACCCAGAGACAGACATTCTGGAGTGTGGAGTCAAGTGGGCCTTAAGAAGCACTTGGGTTAATAAAGCTAGTGAATGCAATTAAATTCCAGCAGAACCATTCAAATCCTTCAAAGACAATGCCATCAAGGTTTTGCATTCATTATGTCAGCAAATCTGGAAGATCCAGCAGTGGCCACAGAACTGGAAAAGTTCAGTTCTCATCCCAGTTCCCAAAAAGGGTAATACTAAAGAAATGCTAACCATCATACAGTCATACGCATTTCCCATGCAGGTAAAGTCGCGCTTAAAACCTTGCACGCTAGGCTTCAGCATAATGCGAACCAAGAACTTTCAGATGTCTAGGCTGGCTTTAGAAAAGGAAGAAGAACTAGAGATAAAATTGCCAACATTTGCTGGATTATAGAGAAGGGAATTTCAGAAAAACATCTATCTCTGTTTCATTGACTACACTAAAGCCTTTGACTGTTTGGATCATGACAAACTGTGGATAGCTCTTAGAGAGATGGGAATACCAGAACATCTTACCTGTCTCCTGAGAAACCTGTATGTGAGTCAAGAAGCAACAGTTCCAACCCTGTATGGAACAACTGATTGGTTCAAGATTGAGAAAGGAGTATGACAGGGCTGTCTGCTGTCACCCTGTTTGTTTAACCTATACACTGAGCACATCATGAGAAATGTCAGGCTGGATGAGTTTATAAGCTGGAATCAACATAGGTGGGAGAAACATCAACAACCTCAGAGAGCCAGATGATACCACTCTAATGGCAGAAAGCAAAGAGGAGATAAAGAGCCTCTTGACAAGGGTGAAGAAGGAGAGTGAAAGAGCAGGCTTAAGACTAAATATTAAAAAAGCTAAGATCATGAGATCCGGCCCTATTACTGAGAAACCTGTATGTGAGTCAAGAAGCAACAGTTCCAACCCTGTATGGAACAACTGATTGGTTCAAGATTGAGAAAGGAGTATGACAGGGCTGTCTGCTGTCACCCTGTTTGTTTAACCTATACACTGAGCACATCATGAGAAATGTCAGGCTGGATGAGTTTATAAGCTGGAATCAACATAGGTGGGAGAAACATCAACAACCTCAGAGAGCCAGATGATACCACTCTAATGGCAGAAAGCAAAGAGGAGATAAAGAGCCTCTTGACAAGGGTGAAGAAGGAGAGTGAAAGAGCAGGCTTAAGACTAAATATTAAAAAAGCTAAGATCATGAGATCCGGCCCTATTACTGCATGGCAAATCGAAGGGGGAAATGTGGAAAGAGTGATAAATTTCCTCTTCTTGGGCTCCAGAATCACTATGGACAGTGACTGCAGTCATAAAATCAGAAGATGATTGCTTCTTGGCAGGAAAGCAATGACAAACCTAGAGAGTGTATTGAAAAGCAGAGACATGATTCTGCCAACAGAGGTCCGTATAGTCAAGCCTATGGTCTTCCCAGTGGTCACGTACGGTTCTGAGAGCTGGACCATAAAGAAGGCAGAACACCAAAGAACTGATGCCTTCAAACTGTAGTGCTGGAGAAGACTCCTGAAAGTCCTTTGGACATCAAGGAGATCAAACCAGTCAATCTTAAGGGAGATCAACCCTGAATATTCACTGGAGGACTGATGCTGAAGCTGAAGCTCCAGTATTTTGGTCATCTGATGCAAACAAACAACTCATTAGAAAGTCCCTGATGCTGGGAAAAATTGAGGGCAGAAGAGAGGGTGTCAGAGGATGAGATGGCTGGATGGTATCACCGAAAAAATGAACATGAACTTGGGCAAACTCCAGGAGATGGTGAGGGACAGGGAGGCCTGGCATGCTGCAGTCCGTGGGGTTGCAAAGAATTGGACATGACTGGGTGACTGAATAACAACAACAGCAAACGTGAATATTTCCTTAATAAACATCAGACAAACCAGAATTAAAGAACATTCAGCAAAATAATCACCTTTACTCCTCAAAAAAAATTGAGGTTCAAGGAATGTAAGGAAAAATGAAAAATTGCTCCCAAATTAATGAACACTAAAGAGACTGAGTTTCAAATACTTTTCAAGGTACTGTAAGACTAAAAATACTTTCTTTTTCATGTTTATGTATTATTTGTGTGAAAAGTATTATTAATCTATTACAGCACAGTACTATAATGCTGATTGTGTTAGTTGGATACCCAGGATAACTTTGTCGGACTTATAGACAAACTGGACTTATGAACGTGCTCCTGGAACAGAACTTCTTCATATGTAGGAGATTTACTTTGTAGAAAACCCTAAAGTCTCCACCAAAAAGCTAGTAGAACTAACAGATAAATTCAGTAAAGTTGCAGGATATAAGATTAATATACAGAATTCTGTTACTTTTCTATACACTAATAATGAGCTATCAGAAAGAGAAAACAATTTAAAATCACATCAGAAAGAATAAAATACCTATGAATAGATTTAACCAAGTTGGTGAAAGACCTACACTCTAAAAACTATTACAACAACTGATGAAGGAAATTGAAAATGATACAAAGAAATGGTGATATACCATGTTTAAGGATTAGAAGAATTACTTTTGTTAAAATGCCCATACTACCCAAAGCAATCTATAGATTTAATGCAATCCCTATCAAATATCCAGGACATTTTTCACAGAACAGAACTAATTCTAAAATTATTTGGAACCACAGAAGACCCTGAAATACTAAAGCAATCCTGATGAATGAAGAACAAAGCTGGAAGTATCACATCCCCTGACTTCAGACTGTCCTTCAAAGCTACCATAATCAAAACAGTATGGTACTGGCATAAACACAGATGTATAAATCAGTAGAACAGAACAGAGAGCCTGGAAATAAATCCCCAAACTTCTGTGCAATTAATCTACAATGAAGGATGAAAAAATATATGGAGAAAAGACAGTCTCTTCAATAAGTGATACTGGGAAAATTGGAGAGCTCCCTGTAATAGAATGAAATTAGAACACTGTCTCATACCATATGTGAAAATAAACTAAAAATGGATTCAAGACCTAAATGTAAGACATAAAACCACAAAAATCCTAGAAGAGAATGTAAGTAGAATGCTTTTGACATAAATAACAGCAATATGTTATTTAGGAACCGTGAATTTCCAGATGTTCAAGCTGGTTTTAGAAAAGGCAGAGGAACCAGAGATCAAATTGCCAACATCTGCTGGATCATGGAAAAAGCAAGAGAGTTCCAGAAAAACATCTATTTCTGCTTTCTTGACTATGCCAAAGCCGTTGATAGTGTGGATCACAATAAACTGTGCAAAATTCTGAAAGAGATGGGAATACCAGACCACCTGACCTGCCTCTTGAGGAACCTGTATGCAGGTCAGGAAGCAACAGTTAGAACTGGACATGGAACAACAGACTGGTTCTAAATAGGAAAAGGAGTATGTCAAGGCTGTATATTGTCACCCTACTTATTTAACTTCTATGCAGAGTACATCAAGAGAAATGCTGGGCGGGAAGAAGCACAAGCTGGAATCAAGATTGACAAGAGAAATACAATAACCTCAGATATGCAGATGACACCACCCTTATGGCAGAAAGTGAAGAGGAACTAAAGAGCCTCTTGAGGAAAGTGAAAGCAGAGAGTGAAAAAGTTGGCTTAAAGCTCAACATTCAGAAAATGAAGATCATGGCATCTGGTCCCATCACTTCATGGGAAATAGATGGGGAAACAGTGGAAACAGTGTCAGACTTTCTTTGGGGGGGGGGGCTCCAAAATCACTGCAGATGGTGACTGCAGCCATGAAAGTAAAAGAAGCTTAAAACCAGAGATCAAATTGCCAACATCTGCTGGATCATGGAAAAAGCAAGAGAGTTCCAGAAAAACATCTATTTCTGCTTTCTTGACTATGCCAAAGCCGTTGATAGTGTGGATCACAATAAACTGTGCAAAATTCTGAAAGAGATGGGAATACCAGACCACCTGACCTGCCTCTTGAGGAACCTGTATGCAGGTCAGGAAGCAACAGTTAGAACTGGACATGGAACAACAGACTGGTTCTAAATAGGAAAAGGAGTATGTCAAGGCTGTATATTGTCACCCTACTTATTTAACTTCTATGCAGAGTACATCAAGAGAAATGCTGGGCGGGAAGAAGCACAAGCTGGAATCAAGATTGACAAGAGAAATACAATAACCTCAGATATGCAGATGACACCACCCTTATGGCAGAAAGTGAAGAGGAACTAAAGAGCCTCTTGAGGAAAGTGAAAGCAGAGAGTGAAAAAGTTGGCTTAAAGCTCAACATTCAGAAAATGAAGATCATGGCATCTGGTCCCATCACTTCATGGGAAATAGATGGGGAAACAGTGGAAACAGTGTCAGACTTTCTTTGGGGGGGGGGGCTCCAAAATCACTGCAGATGGTGACTGCAGCCATGAAAGTAAAAGAAGCTTACTCCTTGGAAGAAAAGTTATGACCAACCTAGATAGCATATTCAAAAGCAGACATTACTTGCTAACAAAGGTCCATCTAGTAAAGGCTATGGTCATGTATGGATGTGAGGGTTGGACTGTGAAGAAGGCTGAGCACTGAAGAATTGATGCTTTTGAACTGTGGTGTTGGAGAAGACTCTTGAGAGTCCCTTGGACTGCAAGGAGATCCAACCAGTCCATTCTAAAGGAGATCAGCCCTGGGTGTTCATTGGAAGGACTGATGTTGAAGTTGAAACTCCAGTACTTTGGCCACCTCATGCGAAGAGTTGACTCATTGGAAAAGACTCTGATGCTGGGAGGGATTGGGGGCAGGAGGAGAAGGGAACAACAGAGGATGAGATGGCTAGATGGCATCACCTACTGACGGACGTGAGTTTGAGGGAACTCCAGGAGTTGGTGATGGACAGGGAGGCCTGGCGTGCTGTGATTCATGGGGTTGCAAAGAGTCGGATACGGCTGAGCGACTTAACTAAACTGAACTGAAGCATTCTTCAACAAATGAATGGATAAAGTTGATGTGATATATCCTTACGCAGTGGAATATTACTTAATCATAAAAGAGAATGAAATTCTGCCTTTTACAACAATGTGGATGTACCTACAGGGTTATTATGCTTAGTGAAATACATCAGACAGAGAAAAACGAAATACTTTATATTATCACAAACAAGTGGAAACTAAAAAAATAAAACAAATGAATGACGAACAAAACAGAAACCAACTCATATAGATATAAACAAGAAATTTGTAGTTGCCAGTGGGGAGAAGGTAGAGAGCAGGGACAAGACAGTGTATGGGATTAAGAGATAAAATCTACTATGTATAAAATAAACAAACATCAAGGATATACTCTACAGTATAGGGAAATATAGTCATTGTTTTGTAATAACTTTCAATGGAATATAATTGGTAAAAATACTGAATCATGAAGTTGTACACCTGAAACTAAAATAACATCATAGATCAACTATACTTCAATTTTTAAAAGAGAAAGAAAAAACAAGGAAGTTGGTTTTATACTGCTCTTGTAACTTTAAGTTTGAATTATATCAAAATTAAATGTTACCTCTGATAACTAGGAAAACTATACAAGTGATATGCACAAAAATTTGACAAAAGATAAATCAAGATGGAATCCAAAACAAAAGTGTACATGGAAACCACTGGAAGGTTAAAAAAAAAAAGAGAAATGGAGATATCAAACAGAAACAAATACAAAAATGCCATATTAAGTTCTAGCATATCAATAATAACCCTCAACATAAACATCTAAATACACCAATTAAAAGACCAAAATTGGCACAGTAGTTTTTAAAAGAAAAGCTCCATTAATCTCCTATCTACAAAAAAACTCACTTCATATATATAAGAACATAGATATATTGAAAGTAAAAAAATGGAAAAAGATATATTACGCAAATATTAAGCCAAAAGTTAAGCCCCCAAGAAAGTCAACTGATGTTTAAAGCAAAAATAATAACAACATATGGGCTGAATAATTACCTCCTGGGTAGAGGATTTCTTTAGTTAATTCTTTATACAGTGGGTTATTGATTGGTTGCATTATAAAATGACTTCCAAGTAAACCACAACATACCAGGAATACAATTCCTGGAAGAAATTTATGATCACCTGATTTTATTACAATGACTCACTCGATGACTGTCACTCTTAAAAAGGAACATAAAACAGCTAACGTGTAATAAATGGAAATCAGCCTTTTTTGACTACAAAGAAAGCAGTATAGTTGGAAATATTGACCATCTATAACATTGCTATAAAGGCAACAGATTAAAATTTCACCAAAGTATGCTACTGTTACTTTAATTACAAATACTACTTTAAATGTGGCTTAATTAAAAATCTTAACTTTTTATTTAGTAAAATCTCAATAATAATATTTCATCTCACATGCTAGTAAAGTGATGCTTAAAATTCTCCAAGCCAGGCTTCAGCAATATGTGGACCATGAACTTCCTGATGTTCAAGCTGGTTTTAGAAAAGGCAGAGGAACCAGAGATCAAATTGCCAATATCCGCTGGATCATGGAAAAAAGCAAGAGAGTCCGGAAAAACATCTATTTCTCCTTTATCAACTATGCCAAAGCCTTTGACTGTGTGGATCACAATAAACTGTGGAAAATTCTGAAAGAGATGGGAATACCAGACCACCCGACCTGCCTCTTGAGAAACCTGTATCCAGGTCAGGAAGCAACAGTTAGAACTGGACATGCAAAAACAGACTGGTTCCAAATAGGAAAAGGAGTACATCAAGGCTGTATATTGTCACCCTGCTTATTTAACTTCTATGAAGGGTACATCATGAGAAATGCTGGGCTGGAGGAAGCACAAGCTGGAATCAAGATTGCCAGGAGAAATATCAATAACCTCAGATATGCAGATGACACCACCCTTATGGCAGAAAGTGAAGAAGAACTAAAGAGCCTCTTGATGAAAGTGAAAGAGGAGAGTGAAAAAGTTGGCTTAAAGCTCAACATTCAGAAAATGAAGATCATGGCATCTGGTCCAATCACTTCATGGCAGATAGGATGGGGAAACAGTAGAAACAGTGGCTGACTTTATTTTTCTAGGCTCCAGAATCACTGCAGATGGTGATTGTAGCCATGAAATTAAAAGAGGTTTACTCTTTGGGAGAAAAGTTATAACCAACCTAGACAGCATATTAAAAAGCAGAGACATTACTTTGTCAGCGAAGGTCCATCTAGTCAAGGCTATGGTCTTTCCAGTGGTCATGTATGGATGTGAGAGTTGGACTATAAAGAAAGATGAGTGCCAAAGAATTGATGCTTTTGAACTATGGTGTTGGAGAAGACTCTTAAGAGTCCCTTGGACTGCAAGAGATCCAGCCAGTCCATCCTAAAGGAGATCAGTCCTGGGTGTTCATTGGAAGGACTGATGTTGAAGTTGAAAATCCAATATTTTGGCCACCTGATGCGAAGAACTGATTCATTTGAAAAGACCCTGATGCTGGGAAAATTTGAGGGCAGGAGGAGAAGGGGACGACAGAGGATGAGATGATTGGATGCCATCATCGACTCAATGGACATGGGTTTGGTGTACTGCGGGGTTGGTGATGGACAGGGAGACCTGGAGTGCTGCAGTTCATCGGGTCACAAAGAGTTGGACATGAGCGGACTGAACTGAACTGAAAAATATATGCCAACAATAGCACAAAGAAAGGGAAAGGATCACATCTCTCCTGAAGAACCTCCCATTTCACTAAAAGTCATAGTTCTTACAAAGTTCTGCAAATCTGTATACCAATTGTCACCATTTCCTTTGTGACTTCCTCTCCTTCTATTCTTACCCACTGCTCATTGTGCTACAATCACACTAACCAATTAGGCTACTCCTAGAGAATCCTGGGAGAAGGCAATGGCACCCCACTCCAGTACTCTTGCCTGGAAAATCCCATGGGCTGAGGAGCCTGGTAGGCTGCAGTCCATGGCGTCGCAAAGTCAGACACGACTGAGCGACTTCAGTTTCACTTTTCACTTTCATGCATTGGTGAAGGAAATGGCAACCCACTCCAGTGTTCTTGCCTGGAGAATCCCAGGGATGGGGGAGCCTGGTGGGCTACCGTCTATGGGGTCGCAGAGTCAGACACGACTGAAGTGACTTAGCAGCTTAGCAGCAGAGAATCCTGAGCAAATTCCCATCATAGGTCCTGAGCCTTGGTGGCTGCCTCTGCCCAAAAGGCTCTCACACCCAGGTGACCAGAGGCTAAACCAGTTCTAAAGGAGGTCCATCCAGACAAATCTATTTACAGTTGTAGTTTGTGCACTCATCTCCAACCCTCTTTCCCTCTCTTTTTTTCATAGCATTTATCACCTTTTAACATATTATCTCCCTGTTTAAATTTATAATTTATTTTCTAATGAACAAAATGCTAGAATATAACCTCCAAGAGTATGGATTTTTGTCTCTTTTGTTGAAAATGTGTCCCAAGTCCATAGAACAGTGGCTAGTATATAAATGTTTATTTGTTGAATGTATAAATAAATGAAAGAATATTTTAGGTGGGGAGGGGAAAGAGAGTGATGTTTGAGACAGTACAGATATTATTCTAAGAACCCAGAGCACAAAAAAGAAGACCTGGCCTAAGTAGGCGGTTCAGACTCATTTTAGCCTTTTGTATAGAGTATCCTGATGAAAATGGTACTTTAAGAATATCAGTAGAGCAAAGGTTAACAGGTTTAATCTCAAACACAAGCCGACTTTTCACAAAGAGGAGACCAAGTAAGTGAAAAGGAATACACAGTCTTGCATCAGTCACATCCAAACTGCATATCCTATGCTCAGAGTCACCTTGACAGAACAACATGCTGTTTGCACAAAGCAGCTGGATGTGTGTTTCAATTATTTCCCTTTTATCCATTTTTAAAAAATTCATTGCACACAAAATGCTAAAGCTAAGGGATTTGCAGACCATCCATTAGAGATAAGGAATAGCTAGCTGCTGTTTGTTCATTTTCAACTCGCAGACATCTGCAGCCATAGGTGTCACCCAGAGTATTAATGTAAACAGGTCATTCAAACAAGGAATTCAGGTAGAAAATGGAAATCACTGAAGTACCATTAACGCCCACGCCAGCTTGCTTCATCTGGAAACGAGGCAATAGGTACCCATCATCTGAGCTGAGCTGATGGTAACAGGACACATCAGGTTGTTCTGTCCTTCCGCAAGCTTGCTGGCAACCTTCCCAAATGAAAACGTAGTCAATGCTCATGAACCAGCTCAGATGTGATCTCCTGTTTGTGAAGACTCAATCCCCACGAACGAATATCTGGCTTTACTATAATTTTAGCCTCCTAGCACTAGGTGACGCTAGAGGTAAAGAACCCGCCCACCAATGCAGGAACCGTTAAGAGAAATGAGTTCAGTCCCAGTGTTGGGAAGATCCCCTGGAGGAGAGCGTGGCAACTGACTCCAGTATTCTTGCCTGGAGAATCCCACGGACAGAGGAGTCCATGGGGTCGAAAGTGGACAGGACTGAAGCAATTTAGCATGCATGCACAGCACAGCACTATACTGATATCAGCTTATAGCATTTACCTTACCTCTGATTTTATATATATATATATATATATAATATTGAAATGAATGGAGNTGACTGTGACATGAATATGTGACACAGCTATGTGGCAAGAGTAGCGACCAAGGCCTCCGTGGTCAGGCAGATGCAGTTCAAGGCCCGCCTAGCTCTGCCCTCACCAGCTGAACAATCTTGAGGAAGTCACTTAACTTCTATGAGCTTCAGTTTATTCTTTATATATATTTATATATATATATATATATATATATATATATATATATGGCAGAAAAATTTGAGAGTACTCTGACTTAAATTACATCAAATCTACAGACCAGTTGATGAAATTTGTCCTTTTTATTATTTTGAAACTTCCAACCCATGAAGATGGTATGGATTTTAACATTAATAAAATATTCCAATCTTGTTCTTAAAAGTTTGCAAATATTTGGTATATTTATTCCTAGATGACATATTTTTTCACTATTTTAAATAATACGTTTTCTACAATTACATTAACTGTTGGTTGATGGTATTACATAAGACAATACAATTGATTTGTATATACTGATTTTTGTACTAAGCAAACATCCTAAATTCTTTTATTACTTCTAATTTTTCTATAGTTTTTGAATTCTCAATGAAGGTAATATTTGTGAATAATGATAGTTTTGTTTCTTTTCAAATCATTATGCCTTTTTTTCCTTTCTTTTTCTTTTGCCTAATTAATCTGGCAAGGATTTCCATTTTAATATTATACATAGGCCATCATTGGAATCTCTTTTATCTAAAAAGAGATACCATTTTTTATGTTTAGCCATTAAAAATAAAGTTTTCCTTATGCTTTTTGAAGCTAACCTTTTTTAGATTACAGTAGTCTTCTATGATTAGTTTGCAAATCATAAAGAAATGTTCCATTTTATTTAAAAAATTCTACACTATTGAAATTATCATATTTTACCTCATTTTATTTGTAAGCATGGTGAGTTACAATTACAATAAAGTTTCTAGTATTTGAAACATTAGACTAACCTGGCGTTCCTTTAATTAATGCAACTGAGTCTTGATAAGTTAGTTGGTTTTTTTAGGATTTTTGCATCATGGTCATGAGTATGATGATCTATAATTTAGTATCCTTGTCAGATGGTGGTGTTATGACTCTGTTAGCCTTGTATCAATCATATTCCATTGTTGTTTTTTAATTGCTAAGTCATGTCTGACTCTTGTGCAATGCCATGGACTGTAGCCACCAGGCTCCCCTGTCCATGGGGTTTCCCCAGACAAGAATACTGGAGGGGGGGTGCCATTTCCTTCTTCAAAGGATCTTTTCGACCCCAGAATTGAACCCATGTCTCCTACACTGCGGCGGATTCTTTACCGCTAGGCCGCTAAGGAAGCCCATGTACCGTTAGAAATTAAAGTGTTATCTCCTATTTATACTTATGTGCTCAACCATGTTCAACTGTACAGACTGCAGCCTGTCAGGCTCCTCTCTCCTTGGAATTTTCCAGGCAAGAATACTGGAGTTGGTTGCCATTTCCTCCTCCAGGGGATTTTCCTGACCAGAGATCAAACCGACATCTCCTGAGTCTCCTCCATTGCAGGCACATTCTTTACCACTTGAGCCATCAGGGAAGACTGAAGTTAAGTTTATACAGTTAACACTTTAAAACAGACAGTATTTCATGTACATGAAGGACATAGGATTAACTCAAAAGACATAAAAATGTATAGAGAAAGTTACACAAATTTCTTAAGAGTTATGAAATTAAAACTATTTTAAATAGTGAATTGAATTTCATTTAATTAATGAAAACTAGTTTAAATAGAGAGATGTACCATGTTATGGATTTTAAAACTTAAAATTGTAAAAGATATAAACTCCTCCAAGTTGACTGATAGACTGACTGCAAAATCAATCAAAATCCAGCAGGTTTCATTGTGAGAGTTGAGAAGCTGATTTTATGGAAATAAAGATCTAGGAATACCCAAGATATTCTTGAAAAGTCTTGACCAGATATCAAGAGTGATTATAACTCTATAGTTATCAAGATGAGCTTCCTAGGTGGCACGCGTGGTACGCGTGGTAAAGAATCTTCCTGCCAGTGCAGGAGACACTGATGCGGGAAGATCCCATATACCTCAGAGCAACTGAGCCCCTACCCCACAACTATTGAGCCTGAGCTCTAGAGTCCGGGAGCTGCAACTACTGAGCCCACGTGTCACAGCTTTGGAAGCTCCCATGCCCCTACTCCGCAAGCCCATCCTCTGCAACAAGAGAAGCCATTGCAATGAGAAGTCTGTGCAGCTCAACTAGACAGTAGCCACTGCTCAATGCAACCAGAAAACAAGCCCACACAGCAACAAAGACCCAGCACAGCCATGAGAAATAAATCATTTTAAAAAAAAGAAGATGAGACTCTGAAATCTAACAAACCTAGTTCTAAATCCAACTCCATCAATCAGCCTTGTGACCCTGTGCTGGTTAATTAACTGTTCTAAAAGTCAGTGGTTCTAAACTTCACCATGCTTTGTATTCACCTGGAGAACTTTAAAAAAATACAGACGCCCAGGTTCCACCTTCAGGGTTTCTGTTTTAACTGGTCCAGATGGATGGTAGCCTGAGTACTGATAGTTGTATAAATTCCCAGGTGATGGGCTGAGAGCTACTGCTGTAAGGCCTAGTTTCCTTATCTGTCAAATGGCGATGACAACACTAATAATAATAGCTTATTGGAAGGTTGTTATAAAGATAAAAATGGTACGGGGAGGGAGGAGGAAGGGGGGTTCAGGACGGGGAACACATGTATACCTGTGGCGGATTCATGTTGATGTATGGCAAAACCAATACAATATTGTAAAGTAATTAACCTCCAATTAAAATAAATAAATTTATACTAAAAAAAAATACGACAGTGCCTGGAATTCAATGACTAAACTCTTATTAAACTGCTCACTCTATTAGGTTTTGAAGTTTGATTGAAACGTATACTGAAGAGTCACATAGATGATATTTTTAAGAAATAGGATTTGATGACAATCTGTATGCAAAGGAATTAAAGACGAGAACCCCAGCTGGCATGCTCAGGGTAGGCAGGTTGGGGGAGGAGCAGGGGAGGAGCCGCCAGGAGGGGGCAGCAGGGCAGAGAGAGGACAGGACATAGAAAAGGAAGCAGACCAGTCTTTTGACTTCAGTTATCTGGACACAATCTCATTTACTCTCTGTTGTAATTTTCCAAGTTTATACAAGCAATTCAAAATCCAGTGAAAGGCTTGGCTTTATGTTGACTGGCCTTACTGTGGGTGGAATCTTAGCAATGCTGGTGTCTTGTGGATATAATGTGCTCTTTGTTTGAAGATTTTGTTTTCTAACCAAGGAAATGATTAATTAAGCATGAATTCTCCCATCCCCTCTATGATGTTCTGAACAGCTGGTTCTTATTTGGGATATGATAATGATTTTGCTTGGAATCCATGGTGATAAAGTATTTGTTTATTATCATGAGCATATTATATTCATGTTATATGATTTTCTAAGCCAATCAATAATCTTGCATTAGAAATTTACATTCATGCAAACAAGATTTTTGAAAATTTACTTCTTAAAACTCAGACCTGGTGCTAAACTCAGATCCTCAGAAAAAAAAATGATTCTCTAAATCATGTAATGAGTTAGGTACCCCCAAGTCCTAAAAACAAATACTGTGAAATATCTATAATTTATAATACATTAAATTTTCTTTAGGTAAACCGATCTGGCATTTTCAGAAACTACTTTTATTGAAATAGGTATTATATTTATTTCCTTAAAATGTCACTTAGCAAATAAACACTGAAGTAGAATGACCACTAAAATAATGTGAGGAAGAGATGCCTTAAACAAGGGAGGACCCTGTGGGGGTGGTGAGAACCATTAAGGGAATCTGTTGACTGGCTTGGCTCCCAGTTAGATTCCATCTAGACCACCTGTCAAATGCCAAGAAAAATAAGAGCATTCTGCAGAGGCCGGTATCTCCAGCTCTCTCCTCTGACCACCCTCCTTTCTGACCCCTTGACCTTCCCTGCAGGAGCTACTTTGAGCAACTGTGCCCAGCACCTGGGAGGCAAAGAACTCTGCAGAGGCCAGCAAGTCAACATTCCACCAGGAACACTGTGGCTAGAGTTCAACAAATTCAGCTGTGATCCTTCCACACCCTCCATCCAGGCTTGCACCCAAGCCCCTCCTTCTTCACTACTGAAAATATACTGAAACAACCCAGTCTCACTTCTCATCCTTCCCCAGTCAGTCCCTACTCTTCTTCCCCCCTCCATGCCTCCCATCTGTGAGGCTCTCCACTGTGCCTTGAGAAACTCCCATTTCTGTAAGGAACTCCCTTTGGTCTACAAACAATTCCTTGAACATTCCCCCCAAATTATTAACAAATGAAATTTTAAGCTTTCTTTCCAAACCTCACTTCATTAGGCATCAACCTTAGACCACTGCCTAAATCATCTAGACACCAACCTTGGAGTGAGCATGACCTCCTCTTTGCATTTGACTCCCATATCCAGTCTGTGGCCATGTTTACAATTCTAACTATGTCCTCACCTAAATGATTTAAAAAGAAAACAGCAGTATTATTTTATTTATTGTGTTTTTACACTAGAATGCTGTGTTCTCCATATCTTAATTTTTTTAATTAAGAAATAATTTCCTATTGAATGATATTCAGGTTTTTGACAGCAGCACCAAGTCTTCAAAGAATCTCTTATTTCTCACCAAGAACCAGGTATCCCAGTCATATCTGAATAGTATCCATTGTACAGATTCACTCCTAGACCTTTAATTATATAGTTTCCTCATTATATGGGATGCTCTCAACCTGGAGTTGTCAAGGTTTTTTGGAGACTTGGCTGCTGCTATCTGTTTTTACACCCGTGTCTCCAGCATTTAGCACAATGCACAGAAAGAGCTCAAGAAATGTTTGTTGTATTAAAATAATAATAAAAAATTACTCATTCCTTGGTACAGCATGTTTTCTTTAGGCTGATGGTCACCATAGAAATAAATTCCTCAGCTTATACTGGCCAAGAAAAGAGAAGATATGAAGACTGACAAGGAAGAACTCATGACAATTGTCATGCTGAGAAAGAATGAGAAACTCTTAGATTCTTCTTTCTCATGGGGTTAAAGAACTGTCAGAGGTGGAGTGAAGCAACTGCAAATAGTTTGCTTCCCTATTAATCCTTCAGGGGAAGAAAACCTGTTCTAAGTAGAAGATGAAACAGCTGCTGCTCTACCAAGAGCATTCCACAAAAGTCACAAGAAAATTGATGAGAATTCAAATACTCTGATAACAGTAGGAAGAAACTGCCAACGAAAAACACCAGGAGAAGGGAGTTGGAGACTTTTCTCTTAGAAAACTAAAGAACTAACCCACATGTATCAGGATGACCCAGTAAACAGGAGATAAGAAGATGGCATCAGATACCCCTGTAATGTTTATGCGGAGTGTAAACATTGAACAATTAAGAAGTTAAAATATAATAATCTCCTCTTTCTAGATCCCCACCTATGTTGATTCCCAACACCTTGGATGAGATCATTTAGCAAGAGACAAAGCCCTTTGTGTTTACTCCTTAAGAGTTTAGTGATTAAGTTCATTTAGAAAATGAGTGACATTATCAGAAAAATGCAAATCAAAACCACAATGAGGTAACATTTCACACCAGTCAGAATGGCTGCGATCCAAAAGTCTATAAGCAATAAATGCTGGAGAGGGTGTGGAGAAAAGGGAACCCTCTTACACTGTTGGTGGGAATGCAAACTAGTACAGCCACTATGGAGAACAGTGTGGAGATTCCTTAAAAAACTGGAAAAAGAACTGCCATACGACCCAGCAATCCCACTGCTGGGCATACACACCGAGGAAACCAGAATTGAAAGAGACACGTGTACCCCAGTGTTCATCACAGCATGTTTATAATATCCAGGACATGGAAGCAACCTAGATGTCCATCAGCAGACAAATGGATAAGAAAGCTGTGGTATATATACACAACGGAGTATAACTCAGCCATTATAAAGAATACATTTGAATCAGTTCTAATGAGGTGGATGAAACTGGAGCAGATTATACAGAGTGAAGTAAGCCAGAAATACAGTATACTAACACATACATATGGAATTTAGAAAGATGGTAACGATAACCCCATATGAGAGACAGCAAAAGAGACACAGATGTAAAGAATGTAAAGTCTTTCAGACTCTGTGGGAGAGGGCGAGGGTGGGATGATTTGGGAGAATGGCACTGAAACATGTATAATAGCATATGTGAAATGAATCGCCAGTCCAGGCTTGATGCATGATACAGGATGGTATGGGGAGGGAGGTGGGAGGGGGGTTCAGGATGGGGAACATGTGTACAACCATGGTGGATTCATGTTGATGTATGGCAAAACCAATACAATATTGTAAAGTAATTAGCCTCCAATAAAATAAATAAATTTATATTAAAAAAAAAAGAAAATGAGTAAGAGGCTTTGGAGAGGATAGACATTCCTGGCAAAGCAATGTACAGACTCTTGGAGTAGCTAGATCTTCATGGGGGCTAAAGAAACCCTCTCCTTAGAAAAGGACAATATTTTGCAATACTTACCTGCAATGAAGTCACCGGGTGCCTGTTAAAAATTCAGATTTCTGGACTTCAACTCTTTTTTACCGAATCAAGGTTTACCCACAGAGCAGTAGCTCAGTGTTGAATAACTAGAATGTTTAAAAAACAAGACAAAACAAAACTCTCCTCTCCAGGTCTCATTCAGATCCAAATCAGATCCACTGGTTTACGCTTTTGTTAAGCTCTTTCATTTCCACACACAAAGATACGGTTTGTGAGGGCCAGATGCTTTTTAGCAAGTTTCCCTGGTGACTACCACCTGGCTCAAGTCTGAGAAGAGGCTTAGAGGTGAGCCAAAAAGCTACCTGCGTGGAGGTTTCTCTTCTCTGAGATCATCCTCCCTTGATCTCAGGTCTGAAGAACTGCAGGCAGGAAACCCCTCTGCCTCTCCTCTTGCACAGAATTGTTACCTCGAAGTTTGTGCTCCTAAAAACTCCTTATATTTATCACATTATCCCATTTAGTTTTCTGTTCTAGCAGATTTATGCATTTTTTTGATTTTGCTATCTAATTACTCTAATATACTCTTCCTGCTAAGCTCTAATTACTAAATTTATAAAAATAATTAATCATCTTTGTTCTTAATTTAGTGATAAAGCAATTACAGCAAATATTCATTACAGCATCTAGGTGGTGAATTTATTCATTTTCACTGTCCAGTCTTTTTTAAACATCCTGTATGTTTGAAGTTTTTCATAAAAAAGTATTATTGGGAGGGGAGTTAATTCCAAAGGTACAGAAGCTAACATAATAAAAAGTAAATTCTTCCTCTCTTCCTTCATTTGCTTCAATCTAACCTCCAGAAGGTAATCACTGTTAATAATTTCTTATTCATTCTATAGAAGTTGTCTATGAATATATAAGAACGTTTTTCCACTCGATGGTATATATCATGTGACATAAATGCACAAAAGCATAAAAACAAGTCTGAACTTGCTTTTTTAGTTATCAGCATATCAGAGATCAGTCCACTTTTTAGTTGCTATATAAAATTCTTTTTCTGGAATATACATAAATTTGAGCAGTACCACATTGAGACATACACAGGCTATACAGGTAGTTTACAGATTATATTTTGTTTACACAGTTATTTGTTTCATTGACACACACATATGCACACCTGCAACAGTGACATATCTACTGCTATCTTTTTCTATTCATCAGGTACTTTTGTAGGATAAAATCCTGGAAAGGGAGAATAACAGGTCCAGGTTTGCACTGAAATGTTTTTAAGATTATTACAAAATTGACTCCTAAAAAGTCACACCAATTTAAATAAAATAAAAAAAATAAAATGGAGTGTCTATTTTCATATATTCTCAAATATATTTTCCAAAGTTTTAATCTTTACTAATATAATAAAGGAAAAAAGAACTCTGATTTTAATTTCATTTCTTTAAAAGTAAAAGAAATGAGTATCTTTTCACATGCCTGCCATCTGTTTGGAGTTTTTTCCATGACTCATGTTCTTTACCTAAATTATATTATGGTTTTCAGCTTTTCTTGTTGATTTATTTAAAAGCTCTTTGTGTATTAAAGAAATTAACCTATTTGCCATGTATGCCATAAAAAGATACTGCCAGTCAGTCTTGGCCTTTTTATCTTATCTGTAGTACTTATTTTCATTGTAGAAGTTAGGAGTGAGCTTTTACCACAAAACGTTTCTTGTGATCATTCAAACAATAAGTGATCATCCAAACAATAAGTGATCATCACAATGAATTGGAACAGCACATAAAATACTATATACACTTACATATGAAATCTGCTGCTGCTGCTGCTAAGTCGCCTCAGTCATGTCCGACTCTACGCGACCCCATAGACAGCAGCCCACCAGGCTCCCCCGTCCCTGGGATTCTCCAGTAAGAACACTGGAGTGGGTTGCCATTTCCTTCTCCAATGCATGAAAGTGAAAGTGAAGTTGCTCAGTCGTGCCTGACTCTTAGTGACCCCATGGACTGCAGCCTACCAGGCTCCTCCATCCATGGGATTTTCCAGGCAAGAGTACTGGAGTGGGTTGCCATTGCCTTCTCTGTTACATATTAAATCTAAATACAAACAAAAACTGAATTCAAGGATACAGAGAAAAGATTAGTAGTTGCCAGAGGCAGGCAGTGAGTGAGGGAATTGGGTGAAGGTGGTCAAAAGGTAAAAACTTTCAGTTACAAGATAAATTCTGAGGATAAAGTGTATAGCATGGTGACTACAGTTAACAACGTGTGTGTGTGTGTGTGTGTGTGTGTGTGTGTTAGCTGCTCAGTCATGTCTGACTCTTTCCAACTCCATGGACTGTGGCCCACAAGGCTCCCCTGTCCAAGGGATTCTCCAAGCAAGAATACTGGAGTAGGTAGCCATTCCCTGCCCCAGGGGATCTTCCCAACTTATGAACTGAACCCACATCTCCAACATTTTAAGCAGATTCTTTACCATCTGAACCACCAGCAAGGCAGGGAAGCCACAGTTAACAATACTATATTGTATATTGGAAAGCTTCTTTGTGTGTGTGTGTGTGTGTGCGTGCATAGACAGACAGACATATAGAGTTAGATACATACATATATGTAAAACAGATACAGATATATAACAAATGTTTTGTCCACCTATATAATGAAATATCACGTATCCACATAAAAAGTGTATTGTAGTTTGTTACAAGTAAAAGCAGTTTACAAACTAGTAGGTACTTACATATACGTAATGCCTTGCAATTTACAGCCTACATCCTGCCATGTGAAACTTCCAAATCTGAAATGTGTCACTTTCACCATTCTGTAGATAGTAAAACTGAGAATCAGGAGCCAAGGAACTTCTCTGAATTCACAGTCAGTAAATGTGAGATCCAGGACTCACACTTTTGAGTTTTTCTAACCCTAAGATACCTGATTTTTCACCTTATCATACAGATGCAGAAGAATAACAAGAATACCTAGCAGTATTTATAGGCAGTGATATTCTTCATAAGTGTGTGGATTAAGTCTTTTGAATTACAGTTGTAGTGGCACACATCATGAAATTATGCATTAATTCTCAAAATTCAAGTTCAAATTTTCACCATAATTCTAATGTACATATTTTACTGCATTTAAGCACATTCAAATTCCATCTTATGTGTTACAAAAGAAGTACTCATTGAGGAATGTGTCTGGTGACACAGACCAAAATGATCTATTACTCTCTGTCACTTATGAAATTATATCTATAACTGACTAATATTTCACACAGTCCTAACTTGGGACCGTTTCAACATTAAGACAGAACTGAATTTTTCCTTCTGTCAGTTTGATTTTGTTTTCCATGGAAAGTTAAGCAGGAACACTTGCTGCTAAATGTCCCATTAGCATTTCCTGACCTTCTCCACAGTTGGCCTGCAACTGTGAACCTGCTGTGGCCATTGAGACACACAAAAGAAATGGAAAAAGCCACTTAATGTCTGGAGTGGTCCAAAATGCCGAGGAGCAGCCAAAGTAGGCGGGGTAAAAGATGAAATATAAATAAGTAGGGTCTGCTGGATGACCAGAAACGAGAGACTCAAGGAACCTGAAGACCTGGTTCAGGTTTGTATCTGAACCCAGGCCGTCATCTTCATCCTGCAAACCCTACCCCACCCCCCACCAAACAAACAAAACACCAAGGACCCTTCTGGGAGAGCTGGTGACATCATATTGATTTACAAACCTCCCCTCCCTAAGGGTTGGGGCTTCCCTGGTGGCTCAGAGGTTAAAGCGTCTGCCTGCAGTGTGGGAGACCTGGGTTCGATCCCTGGGTTGGGAAGATCCTCTGGAGAAGGAAATGGCAACCCACTCCAGTGCTCTTGCCTGGAAAATTCCATGGACTGAGGAGCCTGGTGGGCTTCAGTCCATGGGGTCGCAAAGAGTCGGACACAACTGAGCGACTTCACCTTCAACTCACCTCCACCTCCATAAAACACCTCCTTTTAAAAAAGGAAGCACAATTATTGAACAAAAGTAGTCCGTGGAAAATTTACAACCTCACAGTACACTTCCACAAATATTGCATCCACATGTCACTGTTGAAAGACTTGTACAGTGGAATGGAAAAAAATGGAAGAAAATTGAGGGAAAACCCCAATATTCTCTAGTCTGGAGAAACAGATGTCTGGGGGTGGGAGGTGGGGATAAGAATAAATGCCCACTTACAGCCATTCCCCCTGCAATCGATATTTTTCCTTTCTATAAAAACAACATTCTGAGGCTGTAGGTATGAATGGGCAGGAGTTTCTTCTGACCAGCAGGTGTTGGAAACAAGGAAGGTGGCCAACACCAGAATTCAGCTCACCCACCTCCTTTTCCCAGCCCTTTTCTCTTGGCCTGCCTCTGCCGCAGAGTCTGAGAAAGGTAATAACGCCCTTCCTCTGCCTCCCAGCAATCAGGAGTGTGGCAGGAGACACACTCCAGCCAAAGAAAAGAAGGCAGAAGTCTCTTACGCTGCCTCTTCCTCTCCCCCTGCTCCCTCCCGGGAGACAGGCACCGCCCGGAGGTGCAGCAGAGCTCACAGAAAGCAGCAAGGCCGAAAGACAGCAGGAGCTGCACCAGGGCATCGCTGAGTCACCCTGCCAGTCCTGGACGGACCGCCCCCGGGCCTTTTGTTTTCTGCTTAAGCTACAGTAGAGTTGCTTAAGGGTACTTGAAATCGAACACAATTTTAATACAACTAAATATCTCCTAGAGCCGAGCCCCTTTCTTACCGAGTGCCAACACCAGGAGAGCGGTGCCGGAAAAGAGGCAGGAAGACACATCAGGGGGATTCTAGCAAGAAAGATACATGATCAAATATGAGATGAGGCCGGAGAAGTGGAAAGGGAATAAAGGGGGCACAGATGTAAGAGATTCTCAAAACCACCACACCCAAGTTTCCTCATTCACTCCCAACCCAAGCAAAATGAGAAAAGGAACCTAAGTATGAAAGAACCCTGCATTTGTGCTAAAAATTAAAAAGGCTGCTTTTGTATGGCTTCCAAATGATTCTGATAAAACCAGACAGAAAGATAACAAAATCTAGAGTCAACACTTACAGTCCTCTAATGAGAAAAAAAAAGGAAATAAACAACATTCTGGCAGAGGCCTACTAACACTCACAAGTATGGAGGGAAAAGGGCTGGGAGGAGGACAGCAGGGAACAGAAGGGAGCACTCATTATAATCACAGCTGTAGCTGTGGGCCAGCGCCATTCAAAAGTAGCTACTCAAGGAGATCTCAGGCACCATGCTCATATTTCACCAAGCAGGAGCAGGCAGTGTGGCAAGACTTCTCCCCAGGAAGGCGTGCTTTCTTTTTGAAGCTCTGGGCAGCAGAAACAGCCATGCCTGTGGAGAGCTGTGCACAAAGAGTCAGCTTCAGAGAAAGAAGGTGATGGATAAACACTAAATTCTTACCCACGTGATAGTCCAGGACCCTGCTCCTTTTCTTCTCATCTTAATTGGCTGGTAATGTAAATACAGGGCTTTGCAGGTAGTGAGAGTGGTAAAGAACCCATCTGTCAATGCAGGAGACACAAGAGATGCCGGTTTGATCCCTGGGTTAGGAAGATCCCCTGGAGTAGGAAATGGCAACCCATTCCAGTATTCTTGCCTGGAGAATCCCACAGACAGAAGAATCTGGAGGGCTACAATCCAGGGGGTTGCACAGAGTCAGGCATAATGGAAGTGAGTCAGCTTGCAATGTAAATATATGCCATCAGTCCTTCAGCTTAAAATTATTATCATCATCAACAGATATATAGAGAAGAGATCAAAGGATAATTCAGTCACCCTGTTTTTGGTTAAACAGGTAAACACCAAAAGTAAACAGACCTCTCTTTATTCGAGAAGATAAACAGAAGAAAAAAAGAAGCCTATGAAATATATGAGTCTATGAATATGAAAATATTCTGGAAAGGAAGCATATGCATTTGAAAAAGATTTATAACAGGAAGAAAAACTTCAGATGAATTTCTGCTGCTTTCTACAAATTTAAGAAAATATAGACTAATTAATGCTTACAGCCTCAAAAGCAGAGGCTGAGAAATTGGCAGAAAATGTTTTAAAAATCTGAATTTCATACAGCCATAATGTAGGGGGAAAATAACATAAGATAAACTTTCTTTGGAAGTGATTAAGACCAACAAATACAAAGTAGAGGCATCCCAATGTTCATAGCAACATTATTTACAATAGCCAAGACATGGATGCACCTTAAGATCCATCAACAGGTGAACTGATACAGAAGATATGTACACACACACACACACACACACACACACACTGGAATACTACTCAGCCATAAAAAAGAATGAAGTAATGCCATCTGCAGCAACATGGATGGACCTAGAGATTATCATACTAAGTGAAGTAAGTCAGAAAGAGAAAGACAAACACTATATGATATTACTTTTATGTAGACTCTAAACTATGATACAAACGAACTTATTCGCAAAACAGAAAGCCTCATAGACAAAGAAAACAAATTTATGGTTACCAGAGGGGAAAGGGGTGCGGGAGGGATAAATTAGGAGTTTTGGATTAGCAGACACAAACTTCTATATATAAACTAGATAAACCAGATCTTACTACATAGCTGCTGCTAGTGTCCGACTCTGTGTGACCCCATAGACCTACCAGGCTCCCCCTTCCCTGGGATTCTCCAGGCAAGAACACCGGAGTGGGTTGCCATTTCCTTCTCCAATGCATGAAAGTGAAAAATGAAAGTGAAGTTGCTCAGTCTTGTTTGACTCTTAGTGACCCCATGGACTGCCGCCTACCAGGCTCCTCCATCCATGGGATTTTCCAGGCAAGAGTACTGGAGTGGGGTGCCATTGCCCTCTCTAACTACAAAGCACAGGGAGTTATATTCGGTATTTGGTAATAAACCATAATGGGAAAGAATATGAAAAAGAGTGTATATATATATACACATATATGAATCACTTTGTTGTACATCAGAAACTAATACAACACTGCAAATCAATGATACTAGATTTTAAAATATATGTATATACTTAGAAAATATATATTTATATATATATATAATCAAATTCGTGACATGGAAGAAAACAATGGACATTTTCTCAGACTTCAGAGAAAAAGATTAACAAGTCGAAATATCAAGCAAGAAATGACAAATCTAAATCACCAGTCTGATATATTCAACACATGGAGAAAAGAACAAACAGAACAAAAGCAGTATTAAGCAACATAACAGAAAAAAAGTGTTGTGATTGATTTTACAGATTCAAGCAAATCTACTAAAGAGATATCTCAATCATATTCTGCAGACATTTTTAAACTTCATGAATAGGAAAAAGAACCCCACAAATATTCAAAGGGGAAAAAATGGATTCATTCCTACTGGTCCGAAGTCCCTCAACTATAAGCAAGCCAGATTATCTTAAGAAAAATTTTAACTTAAGCAAAAAATAAAAGTTTTGATTCATGTAATCTGGGGAGTTCTGGGAAGTCCAAGATGAATTTGGTTTTACAGTCAGCTGAATTAGGTTCCACATGGTATCTTCAGAGCTATCTTCCTCTTTCCGTTTCTCAATTCTGTGTGCCTCTGCTTGCCTTCATATTCATACTCATCCTTTTTCAATCTCTCTCTCTATCTACATCTATCTACGTGTCTATCTAGATATATCTACAAGGACGTAGGCAGGTGGATGTATAGATACACTGGTGACTAAAAGCTAGCTAGATAGGTAGACAGGTAATGTACACATGACTGACTGATTGAAAGACAGACAAATAGAGATAAACAGATGATCTAGAGTGAGAGAGCTGCCAGTACCCTCAGTAACCCCAGACTCACAATGCTTAGTAACCAACCCGAGCAATGTCTTCCAACTCATTGTATCAGTCTCAAGGGAGTTTCAACTGGCCCTGGTTGAGTCAGGATCCCATGTGAGAAGCAGTCACTATCTTCAGTGACTGGCGAGCGTGGGAAGAGGTCAAAGCTGGCATAGAATGAGGCTCAACAGAACCATGTGGATTTTCCCAAAGAAATAGAAAAACTAAATGAGAAAAACACTATCTACTACCATTTACTAGGTAGCAAGAAAGAATACTCACTCTGGCCCCAGACTGATACAGCAATAAGCACTATGCAATTTTTTTTTCAGGTTTTGGGGAAATCACAATAAAAAGAAATCCGCATATAGACAACATGGCATGTGTGAAAGTAACAGAAATGCATTCTCAGGTATGCAAAGGCCCCAGATTGATCCTACCTGAAATAAATTACTCAAAGGAGAACTCTAACAGATGGGAAATAAAGATGGGAGAACAACTAACACATGGGAAATAAAGAGAGCCAGTGAATAATAAACATAGGTTGAAACCCCACAAGATTTAAACAAAGCCTTGCTTTTCCCCCACTATTAAATATTTTTGGTTTAGAGAAAGTAGGTCCAAAATGAGGCCAAAGAACAGGCACAAATCCTAAATAGAGAGAAGGCTGAAAGATTATAGCAAACTGTGAGTTAGAATATAAGCTAAAGAGACGGGTACGTTAGGTGTGATGATGAGGCTAAGGTGTGGTCCTGGAATTAGAATTTAAAATGTCAGGGAGGGAATTCCCTGGTAGTCTAGTGGTTAGGACTCTTGTGTTTTCACTGCCAAGGGAGTGGGTTCAATCCTTGGTTAGGGAACTAAGGATTCATTCCTTGGTTGCTCCTGCCATGGGATGCAGCCAAAAAGAGAGAGAGAGATTAAAAAGAATAGAGTTTGTCAAGTAAGTAATGAATATTTCAGAGGGCACCCAGGAAAGGTTTGGGAAGGAGAGGAAAGTAGAATGAACTTGGATCACGCAAGAGAACTACACTATACTGACAGCAAGCAAGCAAGTATGGGAACAAGTAAGACAAGAAGGGTTAATGTTTGAGGGATGGCCGCAGTGGGTAAGGATGTGAGCACTGGTAGGGTTAGGTGATTCTGGGAAAGCTGACGCTCAGCAGCTGCAGGCTTGCCTCCCATTCCTGCTGCCAGATGTTACCTGCAGCACAAGAATCGTCAGCCTGGGACAGAGCAGCCCTTATATCCAACACTAGCAATACAGAGCCCTCTTGTTCTCGTGTCCTGATCCAGAGGTCAGGATTTGGCCTTAGAATCAGGAGCCAGTCCTGCTCTCCGTCTTGGCACTTTTCCATACTCCTGCCAATCATATTTTTCATCCTTCAAGAGGAAGCCCTTTGAAAGCTGAGTTGACCTCTTGTATCCTCAGGCAAACAACCGCAAGGATTTGGCCCATGCTTTACCAAACAGCCTGGGTTCTCAGAATGCTGAGAGCTCACTGTGCCAGCGGTTTCTCATTCTTGGATGAATTAATTTTCATTCATGGAGTTCATTTGGAGTTGATATATCTCATACAGTCTACCCTGTTTTGCTATAAAGATTCTCATATTGCAAAGAATAAGAAGATTCTCATCTTATTTTACAAAGACTAAAACAGCATAAGCTAAAACTTTCCATTGCAACAGCAAATTTCAAAGTAGACAGTTTTCTGGCCTGTTATTTGTAAAACCCAACTGTGAAAACCTAAAAGGTCATGCTTCCTTGGTGGCTCAGATGGTAAAGAGTCTGCCCACAATGCAGGAGATCCAAGTTCAATTCCTGAGTCGGGAAGATCCTCTGGAGAAGGGAATGACAACCCACTCCAGTACTCTTGCCTGCAGAATTGTACAGACAGAGGAGCCTGGCGGTCTATACTCCATGGGGTCGCAAAGAATCGGACACGACTGAGCAGCTCACCCACACAAGGGTTGTAAGGGGATTCCCTGATGACTCATTAGTAAAGAATCCTGCAAATGCAGGAGATATGGGTTCAATCTCTGGGTCAGGAAGATCCCCTGGAGAAGGAAATTGCAACCTATTCCAGTATTCTTGCCTTGGAAATCCCATGGACAGAAGAGCTTGGCAGACTACAGTCCGTGGGGTCACGAACGAGTCAGGGTTGTAAACACCATATACTTGTCTTTAAAAGTAGCAAAATCAAGGATGTCTACAATCAAAAAGATAGACAATAACAAGTGCTAGCAAGGATGTAGAAAAATAGAATCCTCATACAGTACTGCTGGAAATGTAAAAGTCACTTTGGAAAATAGTTTGGTAGTTTCTCAACATAGGGTTAAACTTAGTTACCGTATAACCCGGCAATTCCATTCCTAGGTATATACCCAAAAAAAAAACTTGTACATAGAAGCATTATTCACAATAGCCAAAAAGTAGAAACGAGCCAAACTGTTTATTGCATAAACAATACCGATACTTCCGGAATGTACCAAACCATTCAAACACAACAGTTCTAGGGTTATTTCAGTACCCATCCCATCTGAGCCAGCAGTAAATAATATTCACTATAGAGATACCTGGCATGATGTCAAAAATTAGAATCACTGCTCTTCATTACCAGAAATTTCAAAACTACTTTATAGTCACTCATTGTGCACTTCTCATTTTTCCCAGTTCAATGAACTTTGCTGGTCTTAGAGTTGGACCCAAAATTGCACTTGAGGCTTCTAAATCGATCCTCATCCCAGTTTCTTGCTTTTATGGCCAATCTTGGACCTGATTCTGTTTCCAATGAGGCACTGTCACTCAGAATCCAGCCTCACATAACAGCTTGGAAAAAAAGATGCTCCGGGCACACTAGCCTCCCCTATAAGGGGTGTGAATCAAGCGTTACTTAGAAAGCTTTACCCTGTCACTCTGCATGAAGATAGGAGGTGATGTGTCACCTTGAAACCCCTCCACGTAGGGATTGGAGAAATATAAAACAGAGAAACTGCAACCTCTCAGAAATTCTGTCGGTCAAAATCCACCATAAACATCCCAGCTCTAGAATAAAAAGTCTATCACTCCTTCTCCATCAACTTAATATTGATGACAGATAACTATCCACCCCATTGAGAATCAGCTTAAACCAGTAACTGTAATTAGAAGCCCAATTTTAATGCTAGCTACCAGTCTACATAATAGTGAATGTGAAATTCTTAAATATACATATTCATGAGCTAAGAACTTTATTTTAGTAGAGCTTTGTTCATCCTATGTCTCTGTTCAATTACATGCAGAGAACCATCGTGGAAGATCTCTGAGTCTCATTCTGGCCATGAATGCTTTAGACTTTGAGTCCTGAAATCATCAAGTTTTTGGTTTCCCTGCTTTTTCAAATGTTTCTGAAGTGTGTATGCATGATTCAGAGACCAGCATGGGATAACTGGTTTTATCTTTAAAAGCTACTTCTGCTAAGGAGATGTTTAATAGAGTTACACAGGTAGTATAAATATTACTGCACTATAGAACCAGATGGTTAATTTACTTTTGACACCCAACAAGAAAATGAATTCCCACCAAAAGAAACAGCATAAATACTTCCCCCTTTTAACCCTAGAGTAATGTTTCGCAAACCAACCTCCACATTAGAATCACTGAGGGGAACTTAAAAAATAATGATGCTCAAGTCTCAGCCCAAAAGATTCTGATGAGTCTGGGGTGGGACCTGAGCATTTATACGTTTTAAAATCTATCCCCTTCACCAGGGATTCTAATGGGTAGCCAAGGATTGTGAAATACTGTTAAAGAGTGTTGGAGAACAAAAAGCCAGCAGAGAGATTTAAAACCAGGACAGAGCACCAGAACGTTAGACTTTTAGACCCAGCAAACAGACTAACACCTACTCCCAAAGTTATCCTCAACAATCTGGTGAGCACTGTACTAGACAAATCGTAGAGAATCAAAATTCTGTACAGAAAGTGAACTTAAGACATTCGTAGATGCATAAAACTAAGGAATGTACAAATCCCGGTAAACATGTGTAACAGGCAAGTGACATTCTAAAGTAGATACGCAAAAACACAAGGGAAAAGTTAGGCTGGATCAGAACCAAAATCATTCAGCTTCTAAAAGATATCACTACATACTGAGCAAGTGAGAGGCTGAATTGATAATGTGAATCCCACTTGATAATATTTTTATATAATGTATTCCGTTCAGTCGCTCAGTTGTGTCCGACTCTTTGCGACCCCATGAATCGCAGCACGCCAGGCCTCCCTGTCCATCACCAACTTCCGGAGTTCACTCAGACTCACGTCCATTAATCTGTGATGCCATCCAGCCATCTCATCCTCGGTCGTCCCCTTCTCCTCCTGCCCCCAATCCCTCCCAGCATCAGGGTCTTTTCCAATGAGTCAACTCTTCGCATGAGGTGGCCAAAGTACTGGAGCTTCAGTTTTAGCATCATTCCTTCCAAAGAAATCCCAGGGCTGATCTCCTTCAGAATGGACTGGTTGGATCTCCTTGCAGTCCAAGGGACTCTCAAGAGTCTTCTCCAACACCACACTTCGAAAGCATCAATTCTTCGGCACTCAGCCTTCTTCATAGTCCAACTCTCACATCCATACATGACCACAGGAAAAACCATAGCCTTGACTAGACGGATCTTAGTCGGCAAAGTAATGTCTCTGCTTTTGAATATACTATCTCGGTTGGTCATAACTTTTCTTCCAAGGCGTAAACGTCTTTTAATTTCATGGCTGCAGTCACCATCTGCAGTGATTTTGGAGCCCCCTCAAAAAAATTAAGTCTGACACTGTTTCTACTGTTTCCCCATCTATTTCCCATGAAGTGATGGGACCAGATGCCATATCTTCATTTTCTGAATGTTGAGCTTTCACCCAACTTTTTCACTCTCCTCTTTCACTTTCAACAAGAGGCTTTTTAGCTCCTCTTCACTTTCTGCCATAAGGGTGGTATATAATGTATTAGTAAAGCTTTATTCTATGTCATTCTGTTAAACTACAGAGAAGGTGTCTTGGAAGGCCCCCTTGAGTCTTGTTCTGCCCCTGAATGCTGAAGACTTTGAGCCTTGAAATCATCAAGTCTTTGGTGTTTCTGCTTTTTAAAATGTTTTAGAAGTTCTTTCTCATGATTTCAGAGACCAGGATAAAATACTAGTTTTATCTTAAATGGCTAGAAAAGCTCATCCTAAGCCAAAGGACAGCATAACCTCTGGGTCAAGAATATCCTCACCTTCAGTTTAAAATTTTAAATAAATAAATAAGAATTCCTCAAAAGTGGCTTAAAGGTAGTTCAGGGCAACAAGGCTTTTGTTTTAGTATTTTCCAGCCAAGAGGGTTTGGAAAGTTGAGAAGATTCTGAGTACAGTCATTTCATTTTCAAATGTGTCGAGATTTAGAGAGGAGGCAAGACCAACCTGGCATTCTGCAAGTCAAAAAATAAAAACTCTTAAAGAATGGTGAGTCCAATAAGAAAAGACAATTGCTCTCTTGTACTAAAACCTGCCCCATAGGGAGCACACTCAGAGGTCATTTCTCCCACTGTTTTCAAAATAGAGAGAGAAAATGGAGAGCTTGTAGAAATTATGAATCAGAATTTGCTGGAAGCTCTCACCTATCTGATAACAGTTTATATGTTCCTGACTCTCTGTGCTGAAAATATACTAGACTTTCTGCAACATTTGCTGAAACTTTCCCCAATCTACTGTTTGGTCCATCCATGTTTAGTTATGAGGTTTTTATAATTAACTTTAAAATTTTTATAATATTTACTGGAAAATAAATATCTTCCTTTGAGGTATTTTTATTTTTTCTGAGCTTAGGAAGTCATCTACACTTCACAGCTTTGATACATATTATTATCCTATTTTCTTCTGTGGCTTATTTATATTCAATTTTATTGTTATTATTGATACTAAGATTCATCTAATTTTTGGTAGCCACCAATCTAATTTTTTAAGTTACCAACTGTTAGTAAATGTCATATTTTGATTATTTTTATTATAAAAGAAATGCTCATAAACAGTGAAACCATACAAAGTTTGCAGTGAAAATATTACTAATATCTTTCCACCACTCTTTAATTCCCATTATCTTGAAGTAGACCCTATTAACCACAAAGTATTATTTTTCCATATCTCTGAGAAACAAATATACAAATACATTAATGCACAAATATAAATAATGGCTTTACTTTTGTTTTTATTTTTATTTTTATTATTATTTTTTGCTTTACAATACTGTATTCGTTTTGCTATACATTGACATGAATCAGCCACGAGTGTACATGAATTCCCAATCCTGTCCCCCACCTCCCCGCTCCCGCCCCACACCTTCCTGTCTCTNGATTCTCTATCTCTTCCTGTTTTGCTTGGTTTGGTGAGCATTTGTCCTGTTCCTTTACCTGCTGGGCATTCCTCTCTCTCTTCATCTTGGTTTTATTGCTTTGTTTAGCATGACCTTTCTGTATTCTGGGAATTTGTAGGATTCTCTTGATTTTGGGGTTCCCTTGCTGTGGGTGAGGTTGTATCAGTGGTTTGTCAAGGGTTCTTGGTTAGGGAAGCTTTTTTCACAGTTCTGTTGAGTACAGCTGGATTTCTTCTCTCTGGAGTGCAATGAATGTCCAGAAATAAGTTAGGAGACTACTACGGTTTTGGAGTAATTTGCGCTACCTGTATATTGAAACTCAGCGGTGTGGTCCTGTGTTACTGGTGATTTTGTGTGGTATGTCTTGCTCTGGAACTTGTTGGCCCTTGTGTGGTGCTTGTTTTCAGTGTAGGTATGGAGGCATTTGATGAGCTCCTATCGATTAATGTTCCCTCGGTTCAGGAGTTCTCTGATGTTCTCAGGATTTGGGCTTAAGTTTCCTACTTCTGGGTTTCAGTTTTATTTTTACAATAGCCTCAGGGCTTCTCCATCTATATATCGCAAATGATAAAACCTTTAGGTGAAAGATGAAGAGTGTCTCCACATTGAGGGAGACCCAGAAAGGTTCACTGAGTTACATAGAGAAATGGAGAGGGAGGGTGTAGTTAGAGGTGACTGGAATGAGATGAGGTGGGATCAAAAGAAGAGAGAGAGCTAGCCAGTAATCACTTCCTTATGTGCGCTCCTCCGTCTGGACCGCTCAGAGATGATCACTGAGTTATACAGGTAAGAGGAGAGGGAGGAAGTAGTCAGAAGTGGCCAAGAGGATAAATAAGGGAAATCAAAAGGGGGAGAGACAGATCCAGCCCATAACCAGTTCTCTAAGTGTTCTTCATCATCTGGAACACACCAGGATTCACACAGTTGGGTAGAGAAGAGAGAGGGAGGAGAGAGAGACAACCTGCTGGGGAGAAAGAAGAGTCCAAAAGAGGAGAGAGTGGTCAAGCCAGTAATCTCACTCTCAGGTAAAATTGGGTAATGAAGATTGGGTTTTTAAATGTAAAAAATTGACAACAAATACCAAAAAGCAAAGATTAAAACTTTAAGAGTCAAAGTTGGATTTTCAAAAATACAATTTTAAAGAAAAGAAGAAGAACAAGAAAAAAAAAAGTCCCAGGAATTATTAATGACCAACACTAACAGCCACTCAAAAAAACAAACAAATAATTGTATATATATGTATATATGTCATTTGCTTTAAAAATAGGGTCTTTTTTTGAAATGTGATAGTAGGTTAAAAAAATTAAAATTAAAAGAGTAATAGAGGACTTAAAAATTTAAAAAAAAAGGAGAAGAGAAAAATAGGAAGAAAAAACAATCAAACAAAAACCTCTACCAAAAAAATAATACTAAAAAAACAATAATTTTTAAAAAAGAGAACGGTCAAAAAAATAGTAACGATATTTCTGGGACTTTTTCTTGTGTTGTAGGCAGTGTGGGGTCACTTCCAAAGTGGTTCCCACTGTTCAGCTTCCTCTGTTTGCTGTTCTCTTCAGTGTCCTATTTCCGCCCTGACTCAGAGGGCGGTGGAAGTCACTCTTTTTTTTTTTTTTTTTTTTTCTTTTTTAGGCTCACTTGGTCAGTCGTGCTGTGGGGATGGAGGGATGCTGCTACCAAATAGCTCTGGCATATATTCACAGTGTCTCAGTGCCACTGGGCCAGCCCCTACACCCGACGCACAACGCTCAGGCTCTACGTTTCTCCGCCAGGGACCGTCTGAGGCTGGTCCTAGGCTGCATGCACCTCCCTGGTTTAAGCCTCTCAGGCTCAGCGCTTAGGTAGCTGCAGACTTGATTGGGCCTGCGCTTTGTGCCCTTCACAGGACCGAGCAGCTCAGGTGTTGGGCGAGCGCAGTTGCGTGGCTTATCACTCTCTCCTGCTGCTCAGTTTTCCGGGTGTAACCTGGGACTTCTTGTCAGGCAAATTGTAACTATCCAGAACCCCAGGAAGTCTCAGTTAGCAAAGAAGCCTGCTTGCAGTTTGATCAGCAAAGTCCCTCTGGGGCTGCGATTGCCACGTTTCAGCCCTTATGGCTCTGGCTGCCTGTCGCCTGCGGGGGCTGGCGGGCAGCCGGCTATTTCTGCTCCGTCCTTTGTTCTGTGCACGGTCCTGGCGGTGTCTTATGCTAGAGCTTTTTGTGTGGTCACTGTCCCACAGTCTGGTGTGCTAGCCTGAGTTAGTTCACTCTGGTTACGCGCGGGCATTCCGGCCCAATTCTTAAGAAGCGCTGCCACCCGGTCTCCCACGCCTCTTGCCCAGCCCCCACTTGCTAGTGGTGGATGCAGGCATCTGCTCTGCTTCTCTGCTGGAGGAATTACCATTGGGCTTGTAACCTGTTGGTCTTAATCACCATTTAGTTTCTTTCCTTTTATGTGCTTCCAAGACTCGCCACAGATTCGGCAGTGAGAATGTTTCCTGGTGTTTGGAAACTTCTCTCTTTTTAAAACTCTTTTCCCGGGACAGGACTCCCTTCCCGGGATGGAGCTCCCTCCCTACCTCCTTTGTTTCTTTTTTCGTCTTTTGTATTTTTCCTACCTGTTTTTGAAGACAATGTTCTGCTTTTCTGGATGCCTGATGTCCTCTGCTCGCATTCAAAAGTTGCCATGTAGAATTTACTCAGCGTTGAGATGTTCTTTGATGAATTTGTGCGGGAGAAAGTGGTCACCCCGTCCTATTCCTCTGCCATTTTGAGCGCCCCCCTCTGGTTGATTGTTTTAAAAATGAATTATCAAGCACCTTTGAATAGTTGTCCTATTTCTTGTCCTTGAATTAATTGAACTTCTCTGTTAATGGGTTTAAAGCTTTCATCATATCTGGAAAATTTTCAGCCAGTAATTAGGAAGTTCTTTTCTGTATTCTCCTTCTTTCACTTCCTGTGGGATTCCATTTACATGTATTTCAGTATTCTTGAACTTGTTTCAAATCTCTGTGATGCACAATTAATTGTTTCCCACAGTCTTTTCATTCCTATTTTCCATGTCTCTATTTAACATACTCAATATTCTTCAGCTTCATGACTCTAAAGATTATTATTCTAGGAAGCATTTTAATGTCCTTCCCCACTAATTATTTAATATATATTTTAACAGAGTTTTTACTAATTGATTTTTCCCTCATTTGGATATTTTCTTGCTTCTTTATACATTGGAAAATTTTTTTTCTTCTTAAATTTATTTATCTTAATTAGAGGATAATTAATTTACAATATTTTGATTGATGTAGGAGAAATATTTTCACAATTCATATGGAAATTTTAAGTGGATATTAGATATGGAAATTTTTACCCTTTGGATACTGGATATTCTTAATTAAAAAAAAAACTATTCATGGCTCTGTTTACAGACACTGTTAATTTCTTGGAAACAATTGTATTTATTGAAGTCTTGTTGTTCAGGTTTTTTAGCTGATATAAGACCAGCCTTTAGACCAGGTATACTATTCCCCACTAGTAAGGCAATATTGTCTTCAGGGCTATACTGATGTTATGGGAATTATGAGTAATTTCCATGCAGGTGGGTGGGGACACCATTAGACTTGGTGCAATTTGACACTCAAGGATTGTTCCGTATAATCCTGACCAGTACTATTAACTCTCTGCTGTAAACTGGAAGGATATCACCTGTACATTCACACAGTGTTCTGTGTGTAGCTCTCTCCAGTGAACTCTACCTACAGTCTCAAATCTTTCTTCTTGGGAGACTGTTTGCCTAGATAGCCCTTCCATGTATGTGTTGGAAACTATTTCTAGAGTTGTGGCAATTGTAGAACTCACTTTGCTTGCTCCCCGCCTCAGGAATCCACTCTCTGCTGCCTGACATTGGATGTAAAAAACTGCTCTTCATTTATCTCTTCTATTTTCAAATTGTTTGAGACAGGATAATAGATGTGTCATTTGCTCCTCTATGTCTAGCAAAATGGAGGTGCCCCTGAAATCAGAACTCACTGAATACCTTGTGAATTCTAGGCAGTGACTTCTGTGCATGGGTGCAGACTAACTATGGATATGGGGCTTTGGGGAGCCCCATCTTGCTGGAGAAACATGATAGTTACAAACAGCATTTGCTAAGGGGTATGTTCAGTTCAGTTCAATCACTCAGTCAGGTTTGACTGTTTGCAACCTCATGGACTGCAGCATGCCAGGCTTCTCTGTCCATCACCAACTCCTGGATCTTTCTCAAACTCATGTCATCGAGTCAGTGATGCCATCCAACCATCTAATGCTCTGTCATCCTCTTCTCCTGCCTTCAATCTTTCCTAGTAATAGGGTATTTTAATAAGATCTTTCTAATGAGTAATTTCTTCACATCAGTTAGCTGAAGTATTGGAGTTTCAGCATCTGTTCTTCCAATGGATATTCAAGATTGATTTCCTTTAGTATGAACTTGTTGGATCTCCTTGTAGTCCAAGGGACTCTCAAGAGTTTTGTCCAACACCACAGTTCAAAACCTTCCATTCTTCATTACTCACCATTGTTTATGCTCCAACTGTCACATCCATGCATGACAACTGGAAAAATATCTTTGATTATACTGAACTTTTGCAGCAAATAATGTCTTTGCTCTTAAAAATGCTGCTAGGCTTGTCATAACTTTTCTTCAAACAAGCAAGCATCTTCTAATCTCATGGCTGCAGTCATCATCTTCAGTGATTTTGGGACCCCTAAAAATAAGGTCTCTTACTGTTTCCATTGTTTCCCCATCTATTTGCCATGAAGTGATGGGACAAAATGCAATGATCTTCATTTTTTGAATGTGGCATTTAAGCCAGATTGCCAGGAGTCAGCGTGGTGAATCCCACCCGTGGCAAAGGTCATGAAGAAAGGGGCCTGACAAAACACAAAGGCGAGGTCAGGCCTCGAGGAAACTCCCCTGGGATTTCTCGAGCATCTACCATCAAAACCAGAGTCTGCCTGCCTTACTGCATTATGCTTTCCACCTACTCTTCTGACATTACAGGGGAACTATCCCTGACCATCTTTTTCTGGAAAAAGTTAACTTAGAGCTCCAACTAACAGTCTCCTGCATATAAAAGGAGTGTTTCAGCTCAAATCCCTCTGATGGCTCTCTAACTTGCCTTACCTGGACTTTTACAACTGCACATGTGATTGTTTACAGCTCCCCAACTGTGAGAAGCACGGGAAGCCTAAAACATAGAGCCTTTCAGAGTTAAAAGTTATTAGAGTAGTGCTGGTGTAGGATTTCATTATTGGGCCAATGCTTGTTGCTAAGTTCCC
Organism: Aepyceros melampus; assembly: GCA_006408695.1. Lineage (NCBI taxonomy): Eukaryota > Metazoa > Chordata > Mammalia > Artiodactyla > Bovidae > Aepyceros > Aepyceros melampus. Next base: position 599,465 of record SJXQ01007906.1, read on the forward strand.
ATATCTCTTATCCGCTGTGCATCTGGGAGTGCGTTAGTTGACATAGTTGGAGTGTAAGAAAACAAAATAGAGCCTTGAAATTAACCACATCAGACTTTTGAGCTAATTGGTTCTTTCTTTGTTGCAACTTATTGCACCTTTGCTCTGTGAGAAATGTAACTTTGTTTGATACTTTCTGAGGCTAACGTGGATTAGAAATATAAAGAAAAAACACTTCAAGGGAAAATACGTTTTCTGGTTGAGCAGCCTTTATCAAAAGAGGGTCATAAAATGTTTCACAGGCCTGAAGGCCAGAAGATAATGTACACAACATCATTTGTGTGAAAGGTATAAAAGTCTTTTTGAAAATAAAAGTAATGGGCCTCACTTGAAGAAGCTTGGTCACCTTGTGGTGTTTTTTTTTTTTTTTTTTTTTTTCACTCACTCACTCTTGTATCAGGCTGATCCCTTGAAGCATAGAGGCTGCCTGCATTCACTATGTGCCCCGGTTTCTAAGACCTGAATGGGAAGACATTCTGCATCTTCACTCCCTCGGGAGACTGGGAGGGCACCTGTGGGCTCCATGAACAGGGCAAACTCCTTGTCTGGGGGTTTTATTGGCTTTCTATGTAAACCAAGGAATATCAGCCCCTTTCTCTCCTCTGTTTTCTTATCTACAACATTATTTCTTTATCTCTCTCTAAATCAATCGGCGACTCTGTCCCTGCTTTGAATTACCCTGGATCCACTGGGGCTGGACCCTGGAACCAGATGTTTCACTCTCCTCTTTCACTTTCATCAAGCGGTTCTTTAGTTTCTCTTCACATTCTGCCGTAAGAGTGGTCTTTTCTGCATATCTGACATTATTGATATTTCTCCCAGCAACCGTGATTCTAGCTTGTGCTTCATCCAGGTGGGCATTTTGAATGATGTACTGAGCATATAATTTAAATAAACAGGGTGACAATATACAACTTTACTTACTCCTTTTCTGGTTTGGGACCAATCTGCTGTTCCATGTTCAGTTCTAACTGTTGCTTCTTGACCTGCATACAGATTTCTCAGAAGGCAGGCAAGATGGTCTGGTTTTCCAATCTCAGTAAGTTTTCCAGTTGTTGTGATCCACACTGTCAAAGGCTTTTACATGGTCAATAAAGCAGAAGTAGGTTTATTTCTGAAATCGTCTTGCTTTTTCTATGATCCAATGGATGATGGCAATTTGATCTCTGGTTCCTCTGCCTTTTCCAAATCCAGCTTGAACATATGGGATTTCACAATTCATGTACTGTTGAAGACTTGCTTGGAGAAATTACTTTGGTAGCATGTGAGATGAGTGCAAGTGTGTGGTAGTTGAACATTCTTTGAAATTGCCTTTCTTTGGGATTGCAATGAAAACAACTTTTCCAATCCTGTGGCCACTGCTGAGGTTTCCAAATTTGCTAGCATATTAAGTAAACACTTTAACAGTATCATCTTCTAAGATTTGAAATAGCTCAACTGCAATTCCATCACAACCACTAGCTTTACCCGTAGTGATGCTTCTTAAGGCCCTCTTGACTTCACATTTCAGCATGTCTAGCTCTAGGTGAGTGATCACACCATCGTGGCTATCTGAGTCATTAATATCCTTTTTGTATAGTTATCCTATATATTCTTTCAACTTCTTCTTAATATATTCTGCTTTTCTTAGCTCCATGATATTTCTGTCTTTTATTTGGCCCATCTTTGCATGAAGCGATCCTTCCCTACCTCTAATTTTCATGGGAAGATCTTTGGTCTTTCCCATTATATTGTTTTCCTCTATATCTTTGCACCGATCACTTAGGAAGGCTTTTTAAAAATCTTTTCTTGCTATCTTTGGAATTCTGCATTCAGATTTATATGTGTTTCTTTTCCTTTTTACTTTTGCTTCTCTTCTTTTCTAAGTTATTTCTTTTTTTAATTAATTTTTATTTTTTAGTTTGTTTTGCTTTACAATACTGTATTCATTTTGCTATACATTGACATGAATCAGCCACGAGTATACATGAACTCCCAATCCCGACCCCCACCTCCCCCTCCCGCCCCACACCTAAGGCATCATCAGACAACCATTTTGCCTTTTTGCATTTCATTTTATTGGAGATGGTCTTGATTAGGTATATACAGATCAAAAAATGAAGATTGCTTCATCCAGTTCCATTATTTCATGGAAAATAGATGGAGAAACAATGAAAGCAGTGACAGAGTTTATTTCCCTGGGCTCCAAATTTTTTTAGTTTGTTTTGCTTTACAATACTGTATTCATTTTGCTATACATTGACATGAATCAGCCACGAGTATACATGAACTCCCAATCCCGACCCCCACCTCCCCCTCCCGCCCCACACCTAAGGCATCATCAGACAACCATTTTGCCTTTTTGCATTTCATTTTATTGGAGATGGTCTTGATTAGGTATATACAGATCAAAAAATGAAGATTGCTTCATCCAGTTCCATTATTTCATGGAAAATAGATGGAGAAACAATGAAAGCAGTGACAGAGTTTATTTCCCTGGGCTCCAAAATAACTGCAATAGTGACTGCAGCTGTGGAAAAAAAAAAAAAAAAAAACTTGGTCCTTGGAAGAATAGCTATGAGAAACCTTGACAGAATACTAAAAAGCATAGACATAACTTTACCAGCAAAAATCTGTAGAGTCAAAGTTATGGTTTTTCCAGAAGTCGTGAGTGGATGTGAGAGTTGGACCATAAAGAAAGCTGAGCGCCAAAGAATAGATGCTTTGGAACTGTGTGCTGGGCAAGACTCTTGAGAGTCCTTTGGACTTCAAGGAGATCCAATCAGTCCATCTTAAAGGAAATCAGTCCTGAATATTCATTGGGAGGACAGATGCTGAAGCTGAACCTCCATTATTTTGGCCAATTGTAGAACCGACTCATTATAAAAGATCCCGATAGTGGGAAAGATTAAAAGCAGGAGACAAAGGGGAAGACAGAAGACGAAATTGTTAGGTGGCATTATCAACTTGATGAACATGCATTTGAGCAAGGTCTGGGGGTTGGCAATGGACAGGAAAGCCTGGTATGCTGCATCCCATGATATAGCCAAGAGTGGACATGACTGAGAGATTGAACTGAACTGATGTGCAGAGGACAATCAGGGAAAAGGCACAAGTATTTAAGGAAGGAGGAAGGAATTCCTGGATAGCTGACAATTTTGGGTCAGCAGGCCATTTCAAGCTGGAGAAGCTGTAGGGAAGCAATTCTATGCCAAGTGGAAAGAATGGTAAGAGAAAGGCAGGGTGGCAGTGCTGGGATTTCCCAGAGGACCAGATCTCACTTCTATTAAACTTTATCAATGTTCAATATTGTTAGGTGATTGGAAACATGAGTTTTGTTTTCGAAGTGGTATAGCAATATTCAATGGAAGGACTGATGATGAAGATGAAGCTCCAACACTTAGGCCAATGATGCCAAGACCCAGCTCTTTGGAAGAGACCCTGATGCTGGGAAAGACTGGGGACAGAAGGAGAGAGATGAGAGTATGAGATGGCATCACCTACTCAAAGGACATGAGTTTAAGGAAACTACACAAAACAGTGAAAGACAGGGAGGCCTGTTTTGTTGCCAAACATGTAATCACAAAGAGTCAGACATGGCTTAGCAACTGGATGATACCAATGAGGACACAGGGTCCAGTGAAGGCTCTGGCCCTGGTTGGAGTGGAGAAAGATTCAGTTGGAAGGGGAGGCTTCTCATCCTCTGGTGCAGGTCCTTGAATCCAAGGCAAGGAGCACAAGATTTTGTTACCAAAAATTGTTTTCTAAAAAACAAACAAACAAAAAAACTGTTTTCTGCAGGAGAGAGAGCTTTGACTGAGCTTGTTCTCTAAATTTTACTGAGGGATGTTGAAGGGATCTGGAGTGGGCTGAGCCTGCAAAAACCAGGGACCAGCTGCTGGAGGGTGAGGCTTGTGGTAGACATCTGGCATTAGGTGCAAAATGGATCCAGAAAAAGTTTCCCTTCTGGAGTGTACATGCCATTTATCACATTGTTTCTGCAGATCACTTCAAAGTTGTTTTGTGGCAAGCAAGAAATGGATGGGTGGTTTGCTTTTGTCAATTCCTGTGGGTAGTTAGATGACTAAATGTCTGGTTACTTCATTGCATGGTTGGAATCATACTTGGGAAAGTAAACTAGATCAAGTTCACACATATTTGATCGTTAAACAGCAAGCATAGAAAGGTTTCTAAGGCAACTGTAGCTAATTTAATCATGAGGGGCCAAATGGGAACAGTTACATTTAATAGGCTGAGATTGGACTGTAAGGCTGCCATAGTTGTTTCTATGACAAGTAGCCATAATAGCTATTCCTTGCTATGCTGGAGATGTGGGAAACTGAAAAGAGACCAACAGCCTTACAACTCTCTTTGGAGTGTGATTTCAGGCTAGAAGTCATTGACAAGGAAAGACGACTGGTAAGCCTGGGAAGGGAGCAATTTGAGACAGTAATGATTAGTTCTTGTTGGGGCCCAGAAAACAGAAGCATTGGCTCAGTCAGAGTTCTGCATCTGGTTCAGAGATAGATGTCATTTGGCTTGAATCAGTATTTAGCCTTGGGGATGGCACCCATAACCTCTAAACAGAAGACTTCCTTCTCCCAAGGTGACAAAATAATTCATACTTTTCCAGACTCAGGAACCCAGTAAGCCCTCTCAGGGCCAACTCTTCTTAGTAGGCACACAGGCATCTAGAGATGGAATTATCATCATCGTGCCCATTGACCAGATGAGCAAACTGAGGTTAAGGGACTTCATCAAGGTCATACAGCTAAGCACGTGAAAAGCCAAGCACAAATCCAGGGTAACAGTCCTCAAATTGTGTGTTTTTGCTCTACACCCACTGGGAGTGGTGGGTGGTCATCTGGCAAAGTTGAAAAATAGATTCAAGGGATTAGGTCTGGAAGCCTGAGGTCTATGGATGGAGGTTTGTAACATTGTACAGGAGGTGGTCACCAAAACCACTCCCAAGAAAAGCAAATGTGAGAAGGAAAGGGGGTTACCTGAGGAGGCCTTAAAAACAGCTGACAAAATAAGAGAAATGAAAGGCAAAGGCAAAAGGGAAAGATATACTAAATGGAATGCATATTTCCAGAGAATGGCAAGGGGATATGCTGGGAGCCAGCACGAGAGATCCCACCCATGACAAGGTCATGCAGAGAGACCTGACGGGCAAGGCGAGTTAGGTCTCAAGGGGTCCTCTGCCTGAGCATCTCCCCCCAAAAACCAGAGTCTGCCTGTATTATTGTACTGTGTTTTGCACTCTTCTGACATAACAGGGGGCCATCCCTGATCACCTTCCTCTAAAAGGAATTAACTTAGGGCTCCAGTTAAGAGTCTCAGGCATATGAAAATAATGTCTCGCTTTTAACCCCTTTGAAGGCTTTCTAACTTACCTGACTGGTCTGCCGGACTTTTACAACTTGTTAATTGTTTACAGCCCCCCAACCGCAAGACACATGAAGCTTAAACCATCTTAAAGATATAGAGCCTTTTTAGAGCTAAGAATTAGTTTGGTGAAGGGATTCATTGGTTGAGTTAATGTTTGCCACCAGGCCTCCATATCCTTTATCTTTTAGGCACCTAGGAGGATATTAATCAGTGTAATCGGGATGCAGAAATAAGAATATAGTAGTTTTGATGTTAGCAACACTAGACGTTTGAGTTAATTACTTTTCTCTTTGTTATAAATCAGTGTACTTCTTTCATTGTTATAAATTGTTGTGTCCTTGCTATGTAAGAATGTAACTTTATTTAGTGCTTTCTGAGAGTAGCACCAGACTTTGGGAAGAACAACACAAATAAGTTCTCTGGTTGACAGACCCTTATCAGAAAAAGGCCATAAAATATTAATTGGCCTTCTGGCCAGAAGATGATGTAAATCACCTAAGACTTGTGTATACAGCTAGGTATGCAGAGAGAAAGTCTGGTCTAATAAGAGTCAGGGCTGCTGATGCTGCTAATTTTGTATTAATCATTGATCTCTATGTACAATCAAAAGTATAAAAGGCCCTTCCAGACAAGAGAAGATGGGCCAGTCACTGGAAAGACTGGCTTTCCCCATGTCTTTTCTTACTCTATTTTCTGACTGAATTCCCATCTGAGGCGTGGAGGCTTGCCAAGTCTACTTACTTGCCCTGGCTTCTAAGACCCACGAGAGAGGAGCCTAAGGTGGGGCACCCTCCACTATTCAAACAGGTGCTGGTGGGCTAACACAGATGGTGCAAACCTCTTGTCCTGAGGTTTTATTAGCTTTCCCCGTAAACCAAGTTATTCATCCTCTTTTCTCCATTAAATTTTCCTATTATACTATTTTTTCCTAATCTTATACTTCTAAAAAAATAGGTTTTCCCTCACCTACTCCATCTCCTCTTTGAATCACCCGAAATCCACCAGGGCTGGACTCCGGCAGGGATATAAGAAAGTCTTCATAAGTGAACACCGTAAGAAGTAGAGGAAAATAATAGAATTGTAAAGAGTATAGATCACTTCAGGAAAATTGGAGCTACCAGAGGAAGACTTCATGCAAGGATGGGCACAATAAAGAACAGAAAAGTCAAAGACCTAACAGAAGCAGATGAGATTAAGAAGAGGTGGCAAAAATGCACAGAAGAACTGTACAAAACTGGTCACAATGACTGGGAGAGGGAGGATGCTTGTGTCACTCATGTAAAGCCAGATATACTGGAGTTGAAGCCAAGTGGGCCTTAGGAAGCATCACTACACACAATGATAGGGGAAGTGATGGAATTCCAGTTGAGCTATTTAAAAATCCTAAAGAATGAGGCTTTAAAAGTGCTGCATTCAATATGTCAGCAAATTTGGAAAACTCAGTTGTGGCCACAGTGTTGGAAAAGATCAATTTTCACTCCAATCCAAAGGGAAGGCAATTCCAGTGAAGGTTCAACCTATAATGCAATTGCACTCATCTCACTTGATGGCAAGGTAATGCTCAAATCCTTCAAGCTAAGCTTCAACACTACATGAACTGAGAATGTCCAGATGTACAAACTGGTTTGAGGAACCAGAAATCAAATTGCCAACATCTACTGGATCATAGAGAAAGCAAGGGAATCCCAGAAAACACTTCCATCTGCTTCATTGATTATGCTAAAGCCTTTCACATAAAGGACCACAAGCTGTGGAAAGTTCTTAAGGAAATGGGAGTACCAGATCACTTTACTTGTCTCCTAAAAAGTCTGTATGTAGATCAAAAAGCAGCAGTTAGAATCATACATGGAACAATTGAAAGATTTAAAACTGGGAAAGAAGCATGACAAGGTGTACATTCTCACTCTGGTTATTTAACTTCTATATAGGATACATCATTTGATATATTGGATTGCATGAATCCCAAGCTTGAATAAAGATTGCTGGGAGAAATATCAACATCCACAGATATGAAGATGACACTGCCCTAATGGCAGAAAGCAAAGAAGAACTAAAGTGCCTCTTGATGAGGAGAGGAGATACAAAAACAGGCTTAAAACTCAACATTCAAAAACCTCTTCACAAAAATATACTCAACAATCATGGCATCTAGTCCCACCACATCATGGCATATAGATGAGAGAAACATGAAACCAGTGGCAGATTTTATTTTCTTGGGCTCCAGAACCACAATGGACCTTGACTGCAGCCCAAAATTAAAAGACACTTGCTTCTTGGAAGGAAGAAAGGCTATGAAAAACCTACACAGTGTATTAAAAAGCAGAGCCTCACTTTGCTACAGAGGAATGTAGTGTCAAAGCTATGATATTTCCAGTAATCATATACAGATGAGTGATCTGGACCCTAAGAAAGGGTGAATGCCGAAGAACTGAGCTTTTGAACTGTGGTGCTTCTGAAGATTCTTGAGAGTCCTTTATACAACAAGGAGATCAAACCAGTCAATCTGAAAGGAAATCAATCTGTGATGCCTCCTGACTCAGCTGAGGCAACTACTGAGGGCTTCCAGGTGGGAAGAATGGATTCTTTACTGCAAAAGAGCCTACCCATGGCAGCTCCAAGCAAATACTTTGTAGCTCCACCCCCTGGAGGGAGCCCAGAACGGCTGAAGGCTCTGTGTACCTTGGGTTCCCCGATACATGTGTTGCATTCTCCCCAACATCATTGGAGGCCAAGGAAGGGGCATTCTGGGCCCTGGAGGAGGGGAATGGCTCAGGGATCCACTGGGACCACCGCTTACCAGGTAGGACTGGAAAGGACAGAGCAGGCATATGTGGCAGAGAGGTGGTGACTGGGGTGTGGGAACAAGAGGGAACCAGCTCTGCATGAAGCACCTCACTCAACATCCCTTGGAGGAGAAACCCAGTGATAAGTTCATCTGAGATGGGACAAAGAGAATATATTTCATTACTCCTTATAATTCTTCCGAAAGAAGAGGTGGTGGAGTTGGTGGGTCATCACAAACCCTTTCATGGCCTAGACCATCTGCCAGTTGCTCTCCTTGGGGCTGCCTCTCCCCAGCTTCAGTCATGTAGTTCTGGAGGAAATTAACAATCATGTGTGCTGCCAGGTCAGGGCCAAAGACCATGTGAAGCCAATCATAAGAACCCATGTCCCTGCCAGGATGGCTGATCTGGGGCTGTATATGTGAACTGAGGTGGGTCATTCAGAGAACACCCTTGAACTCTGATGTCTGCAATCCTTTTTCCTTACTAGGAGATGCCTTCAGGATTTAAAACCCTAGGGCAGGTAGCTTGAACTCCCTTACTAGGTGTAGAAGCCTCAGGAAAAAAGTTGCCAGGCTAAGACTATCAAAGCAGACCAAAGGGAAATAGCGAGGGTGAAAGAGAATGGATGACTTCTGATTCCTTGGTTCCAGTCACTGAGATCTTTGTATTTGCTCTGATTCTTGTATCCTGGATTCCCAGAATCATTTCAATGAGTCTCCGTTTTCCTTGAAGCTAGTTGGAGTAGGGCTCCTCTCAATTTTGATTCAGACTTGGTTCTAGATCCTTCACTCCCAGACAAAAACAGAGGCGACCATTTGTTTCAGCACCATTAAGAGTGAAACCCTTTATTCTTTACTGAGAATAGGGAGTACAGACCACCAAATACAGTTCACCAGCATACTGGGCAGGAGTGCCCAAAGTGTCAGTGAATGTGTGTTAGGAACAGCCTTACTGATTCCTGAACCACTCCATGCATTTACACTGCCGGTGCCAGGCCAATCCTGTCATTTCCTCGATCAAAGACCGAGAAATACAGCCTCAGAAAGACGTAACCGAGGACCCAGGACTCTGTAGATGTCCTCACTCTTTTCTCTCTAAAGGCGGAATAGCAGCGGCCGCTACAATCCTGGAGGATTAGAGACACACATCAGTCAGCATGAGCCCTTACCAGTGACTCTCCCCAATATCCAGACCCAGCAAAATTCTTTGTTTTATTTTCCTTTTTTAGTAAGTATCAAGGGATTTTCTGAGCAGCAGGGGACATGAGAGTTCATCCAAAACCAAAGAGGGCCAAGACATCAGGTTGTCATGTGGAAGGATGTGGTGAATGGAGGACTGGGACGTAGGAAAACAGAGGAAAGAAAAACAACAAAGTCCTATTGTAGAGTGTCAGGAACTATATTCAGTATTCAGTGATAAACCACATGAAAAAGAATAAGAAAACATATTTTTATATGTATAACTGAGTCACATTTTTGTGCATCAGAACTTAATGCAACATAGACAATAAGCCACACTTCAATAAAATTATTTAGAAAAGAACAAGTGTGTCCATAGTTCGCCTCACTCCCTGTTTCTTTCCTTCTGACTCCTGCTCCCTGTTTTCTCTGCAGAGAATGCTGGTTCTCCTCTTGAATCCTCACAATCTGTACTTTATTGAAAAAAATTCCTTTTGTATTGGAGTATAGCTGATTAACAATATTCTGAGTTTCAGGTGGACAGTAAAGGGACTCAACCATATGTATTCAGATATCCTGGTCCCAAAGACACCCCTCCCATCCAGGCTGTCATATAACTGCGTGGAGTTCCCTGTGCTACAAAGTAACTCAATGTAGGTTATCCATCTTAAATAGAGAAGTGCCCACAACACGTTCTTGAACATTTAACTCAGGAACTCTGAGAAGCCTCCTTTGGCCCACCCTCACCCTCTTTGGCCACTCCAGGCTTCGGTGGGTAATGTACTCTGGATCCCCATCCCCACTGGTCAGTCCATAGCCCTCATCAGCCCTAGTAAGTCCCCAGTGCCCTAGTGCAGACCTTCTTGAGATGCCATTTGCATAGAATCCAGTGCACTTTTGCCTAGAACCAAGCAACCCTCCATATGGTTCAATGAGTTTGTCGTTTTAGAATTCCTGAAATGCCCTCTCTTCCCCAAACCCTTCTTTGAGTCAATCAGCCTGCTCTGAACACTTGCAGGGAGGTGACATGAAGTCTCCACCCTGTGTCGGGGCTGAGCAGTCACTGTGCACCCTTTATACACCTTATTATCCAACCTCCTCACTGAGGGCTGGGGTACCCCAACTGACAAAGGAGGCACCTGTCCAGAGCAAGGGGAAGATTACAGGTGAGGACTAGGCTGAGCATGTAATTTATCATTCAAACCAGAAAAATCTTGAGAAGGGAAGGCAGACTGTTAACTTATGTTGGGACTTCACACGTGGACTGTCCCTCACCATTCTCCTTGTAACATGGCCTATTTCAGGGACTGCTAGAGCTAAATTTCATGTTCATGCACCTAAGGGTTCAGATTGAATTGAAGCTCTTTGAGGACTGAGGACCTTAGTATTCCCTTATCCCTGACTTCCACCATGCCATATGGTGTGGTATCTCCACATTTATTTCAGGAAAATCAGTGTCCCACACAGCCCTTTACTCTCAAGTGACTGATTTTGTGGGAGGCACTGGCCCAGCCACAGGGCTCAGCAGCATCTGCAATGGTGTGACATGGCCTCCAGAGGGCGCCCTCCTCCCAGCAGCAGCCCGAGGGTTCCTGCAAGCTCCCGTTTGAGAACCAACCCTTAGTATTGTCCCCTCACCTTGACGACATAGGCTCGACCTGGCACTGGGTAGTTGAGCCATTGATGGTGAAGATAACAGAGGGCAGAGTACTGACCGCAGAACATGAAACATAGTGCTGTTAGAGAGAGAGGGGGAGAGAGGTCAGCCATGGAGATCCTTGTTGCGTGTAGAGAGAGGGAGTGACCCTGGGGGATGACCCTTCACCTTGGAACCCTGTGGCATGGTGCCGATGAGCTTCTGTATGTTATCTACCAGTCTTCCTGGGCCTTGGATATGTGATGACCCTGTGTCCAACAAGGCTGTGCAGCCCTCAGAACAAGCAATAACCTTTCTTTTCATGGTGATGCTGACAGACAAAGGAAGAAAATGGGCATCAAGGTCACTCTTTGTCTCCCCAGAGTTGTCCCCTTCCCGACTGTCTCCTAAACAGCCCTTCATCTCTTGCCCTCTTTTCCTTTCCTCTCAACACAGCACCTTTCTTGACATCTTCAAATGCAGGACTTGAATACACCAAGATCTTTTGTACCTTGACACAAGCTGGTCTTCCTTCCTAGAAGGCTCCACTCCACTTTGACTATCGTTTGAGAACCAACCCTTAGTATTGTCCCCTCACCTTGACGACATAGGCTCGACCTGGCACTGGGTAGTTGATGCCATTGATGGTGAAGATAACAGAGGGCAGAGTACTGACCGCAGAACATGAAACATAGTGCTGTTAGAGAGAGAGGGGGAGAGAGGTCAGCCATGGAGATCCTTGTTGCGTGTAGAGAGAGGGAGTGACCCTGGGGGATGACCCTTCACCTTGGAACCCTGTGGCATGGTGCCGATGAGCTTCTGTATGTTATCTACCAGTCTTCCTGGGCCTTGGATATGTGATGACCCTGTGTCCAACAAGGCTGTGCAGCCCTCAGAACAAGCAATAACCTTTCTTTTCATGGTGATGCTGACAGACAAAGGAAGAAAATGGGCATCAAGGTCACTCTTTGTCTCCCCAGAGTTGTCCCCTTCCCGACTGTCTCCTAAACAGCCCTTCATCTCTTGCCCTCTTTTCCTTTCCTCTCAACACAGCACCTTTCTTGACATCTTCAAATGCAGGACTTGAATACACCAAGATCTTTTGTACCTTGACACAAGCTGGTCTTCCTTCCTAGAAGGCTCCACTCCACTTTGACTAGCAAACTTCTACTCATCTTACAGATTCCAGCTTAACTGTATTGTTTTCGGGAAGTCTTTCCCCTGGTGGTTATTAGTCTCCTGTCTTGGTCAGTTTCTGTAGACCCTTCCTCATGTCTGCTGCTGCTGCTGCTGCTAACTCACTTCAGTCATGTCCAACTCTGTGTGACCTCATAGAGAGCAGCCCACCAGGCTCTGCCATCCCTGGGATTTTCCAGGCAAAGTCCTGAAGTGGGTTGCCATTGCCTTCTCCTCCTCATGTCTAGCATGTACCAAAGTCATAATTCACTATGTGAGCGAGTCACTTCATGTACATCTGCCTTCTTAGATGTGAAGGTGAGTTTTATTCTCCTTGCCTCCTTAAAGTGCCTGGATCACAGTGGACACCCAATGCTTATCCGTTCAATGATTGAGTGAAGACTGAGGAACAATAAGAAACATCCAGAGAGCTGTATCTAGTGTGGAACAAATAACGGGTCACACACAGAGTGAATAGTAGGGGGAGAGAGGGGCTCCTCTTGGACAGGGTGTCTCCCAGCACTGCTCCTACAACCAGCTCAGACACTGAGACCCTGGCCAGGAAATACATGACTAGCCCACAGGAACTCCAAAGGAATGGTCAACGTTTGTCTGAGGGTATCACACAGAATCCTATCAATTATGCCTCTTGTCCTCAGGTCACTCCTGGATCCCACCTTCCTGATTCTCTGTTATAGCCCCTGCCTCACTGTGTGCCCATGAACATGGGGCGCCTTTTTTATTAGTTGCTTTCACATCTTAAGACTGCAGCCAACCTCTTTCCACTGCTGGGTAGCTGTTCCCTAAGCAGACCAGTTTTCCCCATTTTCTCAGCACTGTCCCTGTTTTTAAAATGACATTTATCTGTACTGATAGCTTCTTATGTCCTAAGTATCCCTGGTCAGTTGGTCATCTTATCATAACTCTGTTCAGGCTGGTGAAATTCTCCCTGATCCTCTGTTCACCATACTGTAGAGTCCTCTAACCATGCTCCCCACCTCAAAGGGCAGGGGGTGCAGCCCTCTCCCAGCTGCACAGACCTCTCTGGACCCTTTTAGGACCCTGGTCAGAGCCTTGCTCAGAACGTCTGGGGATTATGAATCCATGGGTTGTTTGTGTATCTCTGTGCTTGTGTGTTTGTTTGTATGTGTGTTTGTATGTGTCTCTGTGTGTGCTTGTGTGTCTCTGACTAGCTATGTGTGTTTTTATGTGTCTCTGTGTAGGTTTATATATGTCTGCTTGTATGTTTCCAAGTGTCTGTGTGTCTGTCTGTGTCGTTGTGGGTGGTGTATATGTCTGTGTGACTGTGTGTCTGAGAATTCATGTGTGTGTGTCTGCCTGTGTCCATCTACATTAGCGGGAGCATCATTTGGGCTGATCCCCAGAGGGAGAAGTTTACCGGTCTACGCGTACACTCCAGTCGCCTGCTTGATCAATGGTACCCAGTTGAGCTCTCCCTTGTAGTAGCGGTGGTCCACTCCACCAAATATCACCACACTTCCCTCCTTCTCGTCTCTGTAGAGAGAAGTGAGGGGAGTATCCTTGGAGGACAGTATCAACAGCACTGTGTGAAAGCTGTGATGGTCCAGCCATCAAGGCCCTAATAAGGTCCCCATGTACAGATGCAGAAATAGCATCTAGGAGAGATAGAGATCCAGACTAAGGCCTGTTCAGTTCAGTTCAGTCGCGCAGTCGTGTCCGACTCTTTGCGACCCCATGAATCGCAGCACGCCAGGCCTCCCTGTCCATCACCAACTCCCAGAGTTCACTCAGACTCACGTCCATTGAGTCTGTGATGCCATCCAGCCATCTCATCCTCGGTCGTCCCTTTCTCCTCCTGCCCCCAATCCCTCCCAGCATCAGGGTCTTTTCCAATGAGTCAACTCTTCGCATAAGGTGCCCAAAGTACTGGAGCTTCAGTTTTAGCATCATTCCTTCCAAAGAAGTCCCAGGGTTGATCTCCTTCAGAATGGACTGGTTGGATCTCCTTGCAGTCCAAGGGACTCTCAAGAAGGCCTGTTACTGTCTCATGAGTGGCACAGAGGAGGTTAGAAGCTGAATCACTTGTCTGAGCTCCACCCACTATGTCTTCTAAAGATGCCCTGGACCTCCAGCAACCTGAGTGCTCAGACACCCTCAGAGGACAGGGTGCTGAAGTGTTTTGGCTTTCCCCTTGTCCACCTTGTAATTTTTCAGGAAAATCAAGGCCTGGGAGTTCTAAGGGTGTGGGTTCAGGTTACCCAGAGTTGACTCCACTGGCCTGTGACCTCCACTGTCCAAATGGCCCCACACTCTGAAGGGACCCCACCTCTGCTCTCCCAGTTTTGAAATGCCTAAAATTTCTTGAACAAGGGGTCTCACACTTTTGTGTCCCACACTTTTGTTTCTCACTTGCTCCTACAAATTGGGTAGCTGGAAATGGGCTCCCAGTGATATGCTAATGAGGAATGGAAATATCCACCATCCTTATCCTTCCTTCCTTTTCAAATTCATAATCAAATCATAATGCTTTTTCCTCCAAATTGTTTCCTGTTGCCTCCCTTTTGCCTCCTTCTTATCTCATGCCCCTAGACCAAGTTACTGGTCTTGAGTCCAGGAGTAGGGTTGTGTTCCAATACAATTTTATTTATAAAGGCCAGTGGTGAAGCAAGATAGGGCCCTGGGGCCATAGTTATCCTTGGTTATTTGACTCTCATGATACTTCTTTATGAAGTATTCTATAATTTTGGTGCAACTGAAAACATCTTATAGCTAATTTAGAGAAAGGAATTGTCCATCTCAGACTTACTTGCTCAAGTAGAAGGCAAAAACAGGCTCAGAAATGGCACCTTCATTCTTCAGCTTGTCAAAGATGGGGATGGCTCCAGAGAAGGATAAATCGGGGTAGTTCAAGCCCAAGACACCTATAAAGGCCAGTGGTGAAGCAAGATAGGGCCCTGGGGCCATAGTTATCCTTGGTTATTTGACTCTCATGATACTTCTTTATGAAGTATTCTATAATTTTGGTGCAACTGAAAACATCTTATAGCTAATTTAGAGAAAGGAATTGTCCATCTCAGACTTACTTGCTCAAGTAGAAGGCAAAAACAGGCTCAGAAATGGCACCTTCATTCTTCAGCTTGTCAAAGATGGGGATGGCTCCAGAGAAGGATAAATCGGGGTAGTTCAAGCCCAAGACACCATCGAATCTTCTGCCCTCAAACCCATATTCCTCCACGGTTATACCGAACGGCTGGCCAGTACTTACAAGGTCCCCAATCTGTGGAAGAGAAGAGTGTTCCCACTTACAGATACCTGAAGTGGGGCTAGGACTGGGCTGGGGTTCATTGCCATTAGATCCTCAGAGAAGAATTGAGGCTGGGCTCTGTCTTTCGTTGCCAACAAACAGGTAGACAAACATAGAAGGGGAATTTGGGTTTCATTTGATAGAGGCTATGAATTCTAAAACATCTGCCTTNTGCTTGTGATGGGTCTGTTGAGATTTTCTATTTCTTCCTGGTTCAGTTTTGGAAAGTTGTACTTTTCTAAGAATTTGTCCATTTCTTCCACGTTGTCCATTTTATTGGCATATAATTGCTGATAGTAGTCTCTTATGATCCTTTGTATTTCTGTGTTGTCTGTTGTGATCTCTCCCTTTTCATTTCTAATTTTATTGATTTGATTTTTCTCCCTTTGTTTCTTGATGAGTCTGGCTAATGGTTTGTCAATTTTATTTATCCTTTCAAAGAACCAGCTTTTGGCTTTGTTGATTTTTGCTATGGTCTCTTTTGTTTCTTTTGCATTTATTTCTGCCCTAATTTTTACGATTTCTTTCCTTCTACTAGCTCTGGGGTTCTCCATTTCTTCCTTTTCTAGTTGCTTTAGGTGTAGAGTTAGGTTATTTATTTGACTTTTTTCTTGTTTCTTGAGGTAGGCCTGTATTGATATGAACTTCCCTCTTAGCACTGCTTTTATAGTGTCCCACAGGTTTTGGGGGTGCACGGGGATGATACAGAAAGTTGATATGGGGTGGGAGGTGGGGGGAGGTGGAGTTCAGGATTGGGAACTCATGTACACCCGAGACAGATGCATGTCAATGTATGGCAAAACCAATACAGTAATGTAAAGTAAAATAAGGTAAAAATAAAAATTAAAAACAAACAAACAAAAAAAGACGCTAAGTCGTGTCCAACTCTTTAGTGACCCCATGGACTGTAGGCCGCCAGGCTCCTCTGTTCATCGGATTTCTCAGGCAAGAATACAGGAGTGGGTTGCCATTTCCTTCTCCAGGAGATCTTCCCAAAACCTTGTCTCCTGCATTGGAAGCAGATTCTTTACCAATGAGACACCTGGGCATCCCCAAAAGACACTAATAAATGTATTCTTTTAAACATAAAGGGATTTGTCTTGGGCATACATTTTTTCCCCAGCTTTGTCAGTTTTTACTTTTTCAACTTATTTATTTTACTCAGCTTTGTTAGTTTCTCACAAGAGTTCATATTATCAGCGTTCTTGCCCACCTACTATCATCGGTAATCTCTGACCACCAGTGCTCTTCATACATCTATGAAATTATCGGTACTTTCCACCAATGTCCCTGAAGTTGGAAATTAGTTTTCTCTGCTTAAATGATCATATAGTTATTTCCAAAAGTTTCTGATATCTGGGGGTTTACAACATTTTGGAGTCATGAAAAGAAGTAATGCTATGATAACTGAGAAACAAGATATCCAGCTGAGCCAAAGGCACCTAAGAACTCTAGAAAGTCATGTTCAAAAGAATTCCTCTTGCTGGGCCCAAATGGCATTCCAAGATGGAGCATACATCAGGCATTTCTACTCTCAGAACTTCATTCTCTCTTTGTCTCACCAAGAACTTCTATAGAGTTCTTATCTCCTCTTGGTTTAAATTCTATGGCCATCAACACTCCCTTTACAATTTTGAAGAAATCTTCCAAGGCTGGTACTCTATCTCAATGTCCTCAAAAATGTTATGCAAATAAAGCTTCATCATATCCACCACCTGGAAAAACACTAATGGAACCTAAATTATTTGAGAAATCTAGGCCTGATAGAATAAGGAAAACTCTCATAGTTACATAGTTGTATAATAATATCACAGAGCTACAATGTGTAGCAAACCCAGTCTACATCAACTGAGCCTCAGTTCAGTTGCACAGCTGCATATATGGTTAAAAATAATTGCTATTATTTGGGTTTATTTGTGAGATAGTTCATTAAAAAACATCATTATAGCAATGGCCAAATGATATACATATTAATTGATAGCTAGAAAATGTAAGCTTAATTATGTGTATGGCATTATTTCTTCTAATATTAATATATTAGCAGGAAAAAGAGAAAATTTAAAAATGAATAGAGGGGTGTAGGGGGACAAATGAAAAAAGGGAGAAGAAGAGTGAGCAAATAAATAAGAGTAACTGCTAAGCTGCTAAGTCACTTCAGTTGTGTCCGACTCTGTGCGACCCCATAGATGGCAGCCCACCAGGCATAGAAAAAAGCCTAAAAACATCATAAATAATAAACACGAATAGGTTTATTTTATATTTTAATTTATATTAGAAGACAGACTCACTGACTGAGGGGGTGTAAAAATAAACTCTTGCTATTTTTAAAAGACAGGCTTAAAATAACAAGACAATGTTGAAATAAAGGTATGAGAAAAGATACATCTCACTTTGCTGTAGAACTGAAACTAACAGTATTATAAATCAACTATTACTTCAATTTAAAAACATATATATCAAAAATACCTAAAGGAAAATAAGCTATAACAATATTCAGTTCAGTCGCTCAGTCGTGTCCGACTCTTTGCGACCCCATGAATCGCAGCACGCCAGGCCTCCCTGTCCATCACCAACTCCTGGAGCTCACTCAAACTCATGTCCATTGAGTCGGTGACACCATCCAGCCATCTCATCCTCGGTCGTCCCCTTCTCCTCCTGCCCCCAATCCCTCCCAGCACCAGGGTCTTTTCCAGTGAGTCAACTCTTCCCATGAGGTGGCCAAAGTACTGAAGTTTCAGCTTCAACATCAGTTGATCTCCTTTAGGATGGACTGGTTGTATCTCCTTGCAGTCCAAGGGACTCTCAAGAGTCTTCTCCAACACCACAATATTAATATCAAATTGAATACAAGATGAAACTTACCAAGAGAACCAAGAGGATTATTATATGTTAATAACTATGGACGCACATTGCAATACATCAGGAAGACACAATAGTCATGATTTTTTGTGTATTTAACTGAATAGGTCTGAAACATATAAGTTAAAATCTAATATAAAGAACTTTTGCACAACAAAGGAAATCACTAACAAAATGAAAAGGCAACATATAGAATGGGAGAAAATGTCTGAAAATCATACATCTGATAAGATGTTTATTTCCAAAATACATAAGGTATTCACACAACTCACAGCAAAAGAAAAAGAAAATAAAATCAATTTTAAAAATGAGTCAGAGTATCTGAATAGACATTCTTCCAAAGAAGGCATACTAATGGCCTAATGGTAGACAAAAAGTGCTCAACATCACTAATCATCAGAGAAATGCAAATCAAAGCCACACTGAGATATCACCTCACATCTGTTAACAGCAGCTATCTCAAAATGACAAGAGGTAAGTGCTGGTGAGGTTGTATAGAAAAGGGAACCCTTGCGTACTGTAGGTAGGATGTAAATTGGTGTGCTCATTATGGCAAACAGTTTAGAGGTTTCTCAATAAAAATTTAACTACCATATGGTCCAGCAATTCCAATTCTGGGAATATTCCAAAAGAAACAAAAACCTTATGTCAAAGAGACATCTGCAGCCCCTTGTTCATGGCAGTATTTATAATAACCAAGAGATGGAAGCAACCTGAGTGTCCACTGACTGATGAATAGAGCAAGAAGTCGTGGCACATAAAGAACATGCAAAGAATAAAAACAGTTCTTGAACATTTAAAATATGACCAAAACCAGGAAAAATTACACAGAAAAGTTGGAAGATAGAATTAAAAAGATCTCCCAGAGGATAAACCAAAAACACAAAAAGAGATAAAAGATTAGAAAATTAAAAGCACCAATTCAAAAGTTCCAATATAATGATAAAAGTTCCCAAAAAAAAAGAGAAAGTAAAGGGAAGAAAATCATCAAAGTATTTTGTTTAATGTCCCAGAATGTGAGTTCTAATATTAAAATTTTCCAAATAGTACCTAGCACAATGGGTGAAGAAAGTCCATCCTGAGGCATATCATCAAGAAATTTCAAAACATCTAAAATTATACAGACAGACAAATCTTCAAAGGAACAGATATGTTCAGACATTCAAAGTCTCAAAAAAAAAAAAAAAATAGCACTCATGCACCTTTTCCTGGAAAGCTACTGAAGCATGGTGGAGCCTATTATACAGAGTAAAAGAGAAACACCAATACAGTATATTAACACATTTTATATAATATATATGGAATTTATAATGATGGTAAAAACAATCCTATATGCAAGGCGGCAAAAGAGACACAGATGTAAAGAACAGACTACTGGGCTCTGTGGGAGAAGGCGAGGGTGGGACGATACGAGAGAATAGCACTGAAACATGCCCATTACCATACGTAAGCTAGATGGCCAGGGCAAGTTCAGTGCATGAAGCAGGGCCCTCTAAGCCAGTGGTCAGGGACAACCCCGAGGGATGGGCTGGGGAGGGAGGTGGGAGGGCAGTGCAGGATGGGGGCGGGCCGCGTGTGCGCCTGTGGCTGATCCCGGTTGATGTGTGGCAGGGGCCACCACAGTGTTGTGGAGTGACTGTCCTCCAATTAAAATAAATAAGTAAATTTTTGACAAAGAAAGGCAGTAAGCCGAGAAGGAGGAAGATGCCAAATCAGGAACCAGGGAACGCAACCCAAGTCAGAGGCAAAAGCAACCCCTGGGCTAACAGAAGAGACCCCTCAAATCACAGTTCTACACCAAGTCTAAAGAGGAGTCAGTAAAGACTTAGCAAGTTAGAAGTACATCTGAGGAAAGATTTCTTCAAAATTAATACAACTATGTATGTGAACATATTGAGAGGAAATATACACTCTCTGGTGTTTGGGTTTGAGTTAATTAAAAATAACATTAAAAATAAGCATAAAAAGGCACAAATTATTGTGCAAGAAAAGAGAAGTAATTCAAATAAACTATAAGTAGCCATTAAATTAGAAGAAAATATACAATATTCTGCAAGAACTTGAAAAAATACAGCAAATCTTTATGCATTTCCATGATGCCATTTCCAATACACATTATTAATTTTAAAAGTAAATTATACAATAATGCAAACAGTAAAACATTTGCACAAAACTGTATATACAAAGTTGTACTAAATATTTCTGTATGTCCTTAGTTGCTCCGTCATGCCCAACTCTTTGCGACCCCATGGAATGTAGCCCCCCAGGCTCTTCTATCCATGGGGATTTTCCAGGCAAGAATACTGGAGTGGGTGCCATGCCCTCCTCCAGGGGATCTTCCCAACCTAGGGATGGAATCCAGGTCTTCTACATTGCAGGCAGATTCTTTACCATCTGAGCCATATACCATATGCGAATAGTAACATTATTCAAAATTTGGTTTGTGAATCAGCATTATCTGAGATATTGACTCACTGGAAAAGACCCTGACGCTGGGAAATGGTGAAGGCAGGAGGAGAAGGGGAGGATAGGATGAGATGGTTGGATGGCATCACCAACTTGATGGACATAAATTTGAGCAAGTTCCAGGAGTTGGTGATGGACAGGGAAGCACGGCACGCTGCAGTCCACAGGTCAGACACAAAGAGCAAAGAGTCAGACACGACTGAGTAACTGAACTGAACTGAACTGAACTGATTATCTGAGATCTCATCAGAAAAGCACATTCTCACTTCCCACTCTAAAATTACTGAACCAGAATTTCTGGGTAGGGGCTGTAGAATCAAGCTACTTGCCCTCCAGGTGATTCTCAAGCAGCAAAAATTTCAAGAACTAAGTATTGCATAAAGGTCTGATTAGAGGAATTAAGTCAGGTGGGTGACTAGGACCAGTGTGAAAGTACTTAAAGGAGAATTCTGCTAAAGCATTACACTTTAATGGTTTTTACAAGAATATATTTATTCACTGTGCAATACAACAGAAAGTAAAATAATTTTTTGAGGATATGCTTAAGAAATATTTACATAAATATGAGCCAGCTCCTGTTTATCAATGTCTCTGTAGAGCTGGAATGCTATTTTCCAGATGTAAATTCCATCCATCCGGTGCTAACTTTTGCCTGTGGCTGAAAAACAAATGCTAGAAGGAAATTTTTGAAGCATTTTGATGAGCTACTAAACAACTTCTTGAAGCACAGCTGGTAGGCAACCTGATACTGGAAGTAGCCATCCCTGGACCATGGTTGCTCAGAATAATTGCTAAAGTAGGTGGTACATTCCATCTAAAATTAACAGGCATTGTGGACATAGCTCTGACCCATATGCAGTAGGAGAGGACAGCCCTTGATTTGTTCTGGGCTCTATGCTACTATTAATACGATATTAAAGGACCTTCTTCCTACAATGGGTTAAGATGATAAAGATACAGGCATACCTCCAAGATATTGTGGCTTAGGTTCCAGGCCAACACAATAAAGCCAACCTTTACTGAGGGTAGTCACATGATTTTTTTGTTTCATGGTGAATATAAAAGTTATGTTTATACTCTACTGAATAGTCTCTTAAGTGTGCAAGATAATGGCTAAAAAAATGTACATACCAGCGGAAACTAAATGGTCCCTGACATTCCAGTAAACAATAAATGAAGCCCGCCATCAAGCCATCAGCCACTGAAGACATCCCTTCACATACACACTCCCCACCACAGTGAACTCTGAGGGGAATTCAAGATGGAGAAAAGCAGGAAACATTCTCTGTGCTCTGGATCCTTGCCCAAGATAGAAAAGATGCCTGTCTAAGGAACCATCTCAGTAATCCAGACTCTTCCATCTTCCACACACAGAAAAGCATTAAAATCATTAACTTGAGAGGTCTGATTTTATTAGCAGTAATCTTTTGATGTTCAGCTACATGGGTTTGTTTGTTTTTCAGCATTTTCTCCTATATGCCCTGGCTCCTTCCTTTCCTCTTCACAGTAGTTGGTCAGAGCTGACAGGCTTTCTCCGGGGCTATTAGTCCTCAGTGAAGTGAAGTGAAAGTCATTCAGTCATGTCTGACTCTTTGTGACCCCATGGACTACACAGTCCTTGGAATTCTCCAGGCCAGAACACTGGAGTGGGTAGCCTTTCCCTTCTCCAGGGGATTTTCCCAACCCACGGATTGAACCCAGGTCTCCCACACTGCAGGTGAATTCTTTACCAGCTGAGCCACAAGGGAAGCCCAAGAACACTGGAATGGGTAGCCTATCCCTTCTCCAGTGGATCTTCCCAACCCAGGAATTGAACTGGGGTCTCCCGCATTGCAGGCGGATTCTTTACCAACGGGACTATCAGGGAAGCCCAGTCCTCAGTAAAAGTAATAAGTAAGGCTTCCTAATAAATCTTAACTCACAACTTTAAGGATGCTCATTTTTCTTTAGTTGACATATCTTAATTTAAAAATACATAATTGCTTAAAAAAAAAACTAACCATCATCTGAGCCTCAGCAAGTTATAATTTTTTCTTGGTGAAGGATCTTGCCTCAAATGTTAATGGTTGCTGACTAATCAGGGTGGTGGTTCCTAAATGTTGGGGGCCTTTGGCAATTTCTTAAAATAAAACAACAAAGTTTGCTGCATCAACTGACTTTTTGACAAACGATTTCTCTGTAGCATGCAATGCTGTTAGATAACATTTTACACAAAGTAGAACTTTTTTCAAAATTGGAGTCAATTCCCTCTCAACCCTGCTTTATCAACTGTTTATTTAACAGTCTAAATCCTTTGTGGTAATTCCAATAACCTTCACAGCATCTTCACCAGAAATAAATTTCATCTCAAGAAATCTCTTTCTTTGCTCATCCAGAAGAAGAAAGTCCTCATCCATTAAAGTTTCACCATGCTGCTACAGCAATTCAGTCACATCTTTAGGGTCCACCTCTCCTTCTAGTTCTTTTGCTATTTCTACCCTCTGCAGTTACTTCTCCTACTAAAGTCTTGAACCCCTCAAAGTCATCCTTGAGGGCTGGATCAACTTTTTCTAAAGTCCTGTTCATGTTGACATTTTGACCTCTCTCTGTGAATCGCAAGTTTTCTTAATGGCATCTAAAATAGTGAATCCTTTGCAGAAGGTTTTCAATTGACTTTGCCCAGATCCATCAGATTAATCACTGTGTACGGCAGTTATAGCCTTATGAGATGTATTTCTCACATAATAAGACTTGAAAGTCAAAATTACTCCTTGATCCATGGGCTGCAGAATCGATGTTGTGTTAGCAGGCATGAAAACATCATGAATTGTACGTCTCCATCAGAACTCTTAGGTGACTCAGTGCATTGTCAAATGAGCATTAGTATTTTGAAAGTCATCTTTTTTCCTAAGCAGTAGGTCTCAACAGTGGGCTTAAATATTCAGTACCATGTAGTAAACAGATATACTATTATCCAGGCTATGTTGTTCCACTTCTAGAACACAGGCAGACTAGAAGCAGCACAATTCTTCAGGTTCTTAGGATTTTCAGAAAGGTCAATGAGCATTGGTTCAGCCTTAAGTCACCAGCTACATTAGACTCTAACAAGACAGCCAGTCTGTGTACTGAAGCTTTGAAAACAAGCACTGACTTCTCCTCTCTAGCTATGTAAATCCTAGATAGTATTTTCTTCCAATAGAAGGCTATTTCACCTATGCTGAAAAGCTGCTGTTTATCCATCTTCATTAATTGTCTTAGGTAGATCTTCTGGATCAGCTCAGTTCAGTTCAGTCACTCAGTCGTGTCCAACTCTTTGCGACCCCATGAATTGCAGCACGCCAGGCCTCCCTGTCCATCACCAATTCCCGGAGTTCACTCAGACTCACGTCCATCAAGTCCGTGATGCCATCCAGCCATCTCATCCTTTGTCGTCCCCTTCTCCTCCTGCCTTCAATCCCTCCCAGCATCAGGGTCTTTTCCAGTGAGTCAACTCTTCACATGAGGTGGCCAAAGTACTGGAGCTTCAGCTTTAGCATCATTCCTTCCAAAGAAATCCCAGGGCTGATCTCCTTCAGAATGGACTGGTTGGATCTCCTTGCTGTCCAAAAGTGAAGTCACTCAGTCGTGTCCGACTCTTTGCGACCCCGTGGACTGTAGCCCACCAGGCTCCTCCGTCCATGGGATTCTCCAGGCAAGAATTCTGGAGTGGGTTGCCATTTCCTTCTCCAGGAGATCTTCCCAACCCAGGGATTGAACCCAGGTCTCCTGCATTGCAGGCAGATGCTTTAACCTCTGAGCCACCAGGGAAGCCTCTTGCTGTCCAAGGGACTCTCAAGAGTCTTCTCCAACACCACAGTTCAAAGGCATCAATTCTTCAGCGCTCAGCCTTCTTCACAGTCCAACTCTCACATCCATACATGACCACAGGAAAAACCATAGCCTTGACTAGACGGGCCTTAGTCGGCAAAGTAATATCTCTGCTTTTGAATATCCTATCTAGGTTGATCATAACTTTTCTTCCAAAGAGTACGCTTCTTTTAATTTCATGGCTGCAATCACCATCTGCAGTGATTTTGGAGCCCAAAAAATAAAGTCTGACACTGTTTCCACTGTTTCCCCATCTATTTCCCATGAAGTGATGGGACCAGATGCCATGATCTTCGTTTTCTGAATGTTGAGCTTTAAGCCAACTTTTTCATTCTCCTCTTTCACTTTCATCAAGAGGCTTTTTAGTTCCTCTTCACTTTCTGCCATAAGGGTGGTGTCATCTGCATATCTGAGGTTATTGATATTTTTCCCGGGAATCTTGATTCCAGCTTGTGTTTCCTCCAGTCTAGCATCCCTGGTGGCTCAGAGGTTAAAGTGTCTGCCTGCAATGCAGGAGACCTGGGTTCAATCCCTGGGTTGGGAAGATCCCCTGGAGAAGGAAATGGCAACCCACTCCAGTATTCTTGCCTGGAGAATCCCATGGATGGAGGAGCCTGGTGGGCTACAGTCCACGGGGTCGCAAAGCGTCGGACACGACTGAGCGACTTCACTTTCACTTTCACTCTGCATATAAGTTAAATAAGCAGGGTGACAATATACAGCCTGACATACTCCTTTTCCTATTTGAAACCAGTATGTTGTTCCCTGTCCAGTTCTAACTGTTGCTTCCTGATCTGCATACAGATTTCTCAAGAGGCAGGTTAGGTGGTCTGGTATTCCCATCTCTCTCAGAATTGTCCACAGTTTACTGTGATCCACACAGTCAAAGGCTTTGGCATAGTCGATAAAGGAGAAAGAGATGTTTTTCTGGAACTCTCTTGCTTTTTCCATGATCCAGTGGATGTTGGCAATTTGATCTCTGCTCCTCTGCCTTTTCTAAAGCCAGTTCTGGATAGCTTACTGAAAATTCTACATCAGCACTTGCTGCTTCACCCTGTACTTTCATGCTATGAAGACAGGTTCTTTCCTTAAACCTCAGGAACCAACCTCTGCTAGCTTCTTTTCTGCTGGCTTTTCTAACTTTTCTTCTGCAGCTTCCTCACCTCTCTCAGCCTTCACAGAATTGAAGAAAGTTAGGGCCCTTCTCTCGCTTAAGTAAGGGAGTATTGTCACTGGTTTGAGCTTCTATCTAGACTGCTAAAACTTTCTCCATTTCAGCAACAAGACTGTTTCCCTTCCTCATGATTCATGTGCTCACTCTGGTAGCACTTTTCACATCCTCCACGGACTTATCCTTTGCATTCACAACTTGGCTAACTAACACGAGATGTAGCTTTCAGCCTGTCTCAGCTTTTGGCATGCCTTTCTCAGTAAGTTTGATCATTTCTAGCTTTTGATTTAAAGTGAGAAATGCTTGAATATTCCTTTCACTTGAACACTGAGAAGTCACTGTAGAGTTTTAATTGGCCTAATTTCAATATTCTTACGTCTCAGGGACTAGGGAGATCCAAGAAGAAGGGGAAAGGTAGGGTAACACTGGTTGGTGGAGCAGCCAAACCACACACAACATTTATGGATTCAGTCCATCATCTCATATGGGCACTAGTTCATGGTGCCCCAAACGATGTACAATAGTAATATCAAAGATCAGACATCACCACAGTAATCTAATGGTAACGCAAAAGTTCGTTACATGAATTACCAAACTGTGACACAGAGACATGAAGTGAGCAAACACTGTTGGGAAAAAATGACATCAATAGACTTGTACAACACAGGCTTTCCACAAACCTTCAGTTTTAAAACAAAACCCACTACCTGCAACATGCAGTAAAGTGAAGCACAATAAAGCAAAACATGTCTTTGGGGGGGGGGAATGCAATCTGAAGGCCCATTTGCAGAAAGGAAACATGAGGAGGAAAGAATCCTCCTGGGGAGGTACTTCTTTGCTCAGAAAACAGGAAAACGCATGTACACCACTCTTCCTAGTCCTTCTCTCATTTCCAGATGCTCCACTATCCCTCTGAGAAGATCTTCCCATGGCCCCTTGGGAGGAACAACTACTTAGCTCTCCAAATAGCTCTACAGCATTTACCAATCAAGACAGTCATAATGCTTCTCTTTTTCTGCAACACTTCTTCATTATGACACTATTCCCAGGAGACAAGTACAGTCACAGACCAGTTCTCACTGCCCTGTGTTTCACTAGGCTTCATTACAGTGTAGAACCCTTGTGGCCCCGCTTCCCTGGAGGTGCACACAGGTTAAATAAGACTCTGTGGGACTTAGTCCCACAAGTAGGAAATAGGTCTGCAGTGAACTTGGGAAAATTCAACTGGGACTTGTTAGGAAGAGAACTTTACTTTTCTCAGAAAGTCTCCTAAGGGGGATTTGAAGTGCCTTCAAAGTGAAATGATCCTATTTATGAGTAACAGTGAAATACTGAGAGGAGGGGTTGATTCAAAGTACTCACAAAATGTCCAAGGAAAGTATTACTCAAGTTTAAGAAATTTACTCCATTTTATAAATTACAAATCCCATAAGGTTGCACAGTTTGAGGCCATAATGATGGATACAGATCACTATACATTTGTACAAACCCACAGAACACACACCACCAAGCGTGAACCTTAATTTAAACTATGGATTTGAGGAGATTATCATGTGTCAGTGTAGGTTCATCAATAAACGTACCACTCTGATGGGAATGCTGATAATGGTGGGGGCTAAGGGGGCAAGAGTAGGGATTATATGGGAAATCTCTGTATCTTCTAAATTTTGCTACAAACCTAAAACTACTCTACAAAAACACTTAATGAAAAAAAAAAAAAAGGAGCAAAGTAACCCATACTGAAGAATTTATCAGTTAATTGAGGACATAATAGAGACAATAAAATAATTAAAATGGGAAAAAGGTTGCACAGTTTGAGCCATAATGATGGATACAGATCACTATACATTTGTACAAACCCACAGAACACACACCACCAAGCGTGAACCTTAATTTAAACTATGGATTTGAGGAGATTATCATGTGTCAGTGTAGGTTCATCAATAAACGTACCACTCTGATGGGAATGCTGATAATGGTGGGGGCTAAGGGGGCAAGAGTAGGGATTATATGGGAAATCTCTGTATCTTCTAAATTTTGCTACAAACCTAAAACTACTCTACAAAAACACTTAATGAAAAAAAAAAAAAAGGAGCAAAGTAACCCATACTGAAGAAGTTATCAGTTAATTGAGGACATAATAGAGACAATAAAATAATTAAAATGGGAAAAGACTTGAATAGACATTTCTGTAAAAAACATACACAAATGTCCAAAAAGTTTGTGGAAAATGATCAACATTACTAATCATTAGATCAGTGCAAGTCAAAGCCACAATGAGATATCACTTCACCCCTATCAGGATGGTTAATACAAGAAAAACCAAAACAAAAAATACGTAGTGTTGGCAAGGATGTGGAAATTGATCCCTGTGCTCTGCTGGTGGGAATATCAAACAGCTGTTACAGGAAACATAACAACTATTATAGAAGTTCCTCAAAAAATGAAAACTAGAACTACTGTAAGCAGCTTCCCTGGTGAATCAGCTGGTAAAAATGTTGCCTGCAATGCAGGACACCTAGGTTCAATTCCTGGGTCAGGAAGGTCCCCTGGAAAAGGGATAGGCTACCCACTCCAGTATTCTTAGGCTTTCCTGCTGGCTCAGATGGTAAAGAATCTGCCTGCAATGCAGGAGACCTGGGTTCAGTCCCTGGGTTGGGAAGGTCCCTTGGAGGAGGGCATGGCAACCCAGTCCAGCATTCTTGCCTGGAGAATCCCCATGGATGGAGGAACCTGGCAGTCTACAGTCCATGGGGTCACAAAGAGTCAACTGTAAGCAGCTTCCCTGGTGAATCAGCTGGTAAAAATGTTGCCTGCAATGCAGGACACCTAGGTTCAATTCCTGGGTCAGGAAGGTCCCCTGGAAAAGGGATAGGCTACCCACTCCAGTATTCTTAGGCTTTCCTGCTGGCTCAGATGGTAAAGAATGTGCCTGCAATGCAGGAGACCTGGGTTCAGTCCCTGGGTTGGGAAGGTCCCTTGGAGGAGGGCATGGCAACCCAGTCCAGCATTCTTGCCTGGAGAATCCCCATGGATGGAGGAACCTGGCAGTCTACAGTCCATGGGGTCACAAAGAGTCAGACATGACTGAGCGAGTAAGCACAGCACAGAACTACTGTATGACCCAGCAATCTCACTTGTGCATATGTATACAAAATATTGAAAGCAGGATCTCAGAGAGATATCTGCACACTCATGTTCACTGCCCCATTATTCACAATAGCCGAGAGGTGGAAGCAACACAAATGTCCACCAGTGGAAGGATGGATATATGCACATATCACCATATATATGTGGTATATGCATACCCTGGAATATTCAACCTCATTAAAAAAAGAAATTCTGTCACATGCTACAACCTGAATGAAACTTCAGGACATTGTACTATGTGAAATAAGCCAGTCACGATATTACAAATTCTGTCTGATTCCACTTTTATGAAGCACCTAGTCAAATTCATGGAAACAGAAAGTAGAATCACAGTTGCCATGAGGTAGGAGGAGGAGAAACAGAGAGTTGTTCTTCACTGTGTGCGGAGTTTCAGTTTTGCAAATGAAAAACCCTGCAGATGTGCTATACAACAGCGTGAATATATGTAACACTACGGTACTGTATGCTCAAAAATGGTTAAGATGATAAATTCTATGTATGCATTTTTTAACAATCAAATCACTGTTCCTTGAATCTTCCAAGATTTCTTTTGATTTCTTTATCCTTAAATTGAAGTATAGTTGATTTACAATGTTACTGCTGTACAGCAAAGTGGCTCAATTATATTCTTTTCCATTATGTCTAACACAGGATATTGAACATAGTTCCTTATGCTATACAGTAGGACCTTGTTGCTTATCCATTCTATCTATACTATCTTGCATCTGCTAACCCCACGCTCCCAATCCATCCCTTCCCCACCCCTCACCCATGGCAAACAAGTCTATTCTCTGTGTCCAGGACTCTGTTTGGGTTTCATAGGTATGTTCATTTGTGTCATATTTTCAATTCCACATGTAAGTGAGATCATATGGTATTTGTCTTTCTCTTTCTGACTTCAATTAGCATATCATCTCTAGATGCAGCCATGCAAATAGTAGTATTTTCTTCTCTTTTATGCTATGCCTTTAATTTCTATGCTTTCACCAAGAATGCAATACGGTCTTTAGTGTATTTATTTGGTGGGAAAAGAGAAGTTCCGGGGCCTCAGTTTATATTTTCTTGCTACAATGTTCCTTATTCCATCATTCACAGGGCCAGTGTGGGGATGTGCCACTTGTTGATAGTATCTATTCCAAATACTACATGCAAACTGAGGAAAAAACCATGGGGTGCTTTCAGAGTCTCCCAATGTGGACTCTGAAGTGAATCTCAATCACCTGAGACTCACAGGCAGACTCACTGACATCTATATTGCAGTGTTGCTCTGGGTCTTTAGCAATTGGAGGAAGTTCTGCATGAATGTCCAAGAATCTGAAAGTGTTTCTATTTCTCAGTACAGCCATTTTGAAATCAAGATGTAGCAGGAAAAATAATGGTCCCAAAGAGGTCTATATCTGATTAGGATGCAGAAACAGAGCATATGTTAGATTAGATGGCAAAGGAGATTAAGGTTGCAGATGGAATTAGGTTGTAATCAGCTTACCCTAAAGAGATTATCTGTCTAGGCCCAAGTGAAATCACACAGGTCCTCAAAAGTGGAAGAAGGAAATGAAGAGAGAGAGAGGTGTGATGACACAAGCAGGGTCGGGATGATGCAATATGAGAGAGACTCGACTCATCTTGCTGGCTTTGGAGATGGAAGCAGGGCCCATGCATTAGAGTGCTCAGGCTGCCATAACAGAATACCACAGACTGGATGGCTGAAATAACAGAAACAGATTTTCCCACAATGCTGTAGGCTGGAAGTCTCTGCTTCAAGTACCAAACAGGAGATGACAGAAAGAGAAAAAGGCAATGGGGACTCTCCCCAAGCTCGTGGGACCACGGTTCCTCTAAACCAAGAAGAAGGGTCTCTTCCCTAAGGGTTTTAGGAGCCTGCCTAGCCACCACTGCTGGTGCTGCTGCTGTCACCACAGGATTGCCTGGGAGTTTGGGCCAACTAAGTTCCGTCTAGTCAAGGCTATGGTTTTTCCTGTGGTCATGTATGGATGTGAGAGTTGGACTGTGAAGAAGGCTGAGTGCCGAAGAATTGATGCTTTTGAACTGTGGGTTGGAGAAGACTCTTGAGAGTCCCTTGGACTCTCTAGTCCATTCTGAAGGAGATCAGCCCTGGGATTTCTTTGGAAGGAATGATGCTAAAGCTGAAACTCCAGTACTTTGGCCACCTCATGTGAAGAGTTGACTCATTGGAAAAAAACTCTGATGCTGGGAGGGATTGAGGGCAGGAGGAGAAGGGGATGACAGAGGGTGAGATGGCTGGATGGCATCACTGACTCGATGGGCATGAGTCTGAGTGAACTCCGGGAGTTGGTGATGGACAGGGAGGCCTGGCATGCTGCGATTCATGGGGTTGCAAAGAGTCGGACACGACTGAGCAACTGAACTTGGGCAAGAGATAAGTTTTTTTTTTAATTAGTAAATTTCCTTTGCTCCCCATTTCTCATTTCAGACCACCAAAAGGGAGCTTCCCTTGGAGCTCATGCTATCTTTCTCTCTGAACCCAGTGTGTAGGTTTGGGCGTCAGGCTGCCCTTGAGTCTAGACCAAGAGATGCTGGACGGTGGAGAAGAAAAAGAAAAAAAAAATCACCGTGAGCTTGTTGGCACCTTGCATTCCAGTTGCATACCATTTATTTTTCAGAGCCCTCAGATGACTGTTCAATGCATTTCTATCTAAAGTTTTCAATGACATTTGGTGGGAAAGCAGGGTGGAGAGGGCTTACTTAATCTTGATCAAAACTGGAATCTGTCTTCTGGCTTTTGCTCTCTCCCTACTTTAGAAGTTGCTCTTTTTCAATGCCGCTTTGTTGGCTTTTCCTACTTGATGGGCTTTAGATATTAGTGTTCCCCTAGTTTCACTTAGGTAATTTTCACACTGTTTGTTGTTGTCGTTCAGTCGCTAAGTTGTGTCTGACTCTTTGTGACCCGATAGACTGCAGCACACCAGGCTTCCCCGTCCTTCATTATCTCCCAGAGTTTGCTCAAACTCATATCCATTGCATCAGTGATGTGTCAATCATCTCATCCTCTGTCGCCCCCTTCCCCTCTGGCCCTCAGTCTTTCCCAGCATCAGGTCTCTTCCAATCAGTAGGCACTTCATATCAGGTGGCTAAAGTACCAGAGCTTCAGCATCAGTCCTCCCAATGAATATTCAGTGTTTCACACACTGTATACTCTCTCCCTAGTTAATGTTAACCATTTTCAATACTTAAATTATTATATATATATATATATGCAAATATGTCACAAGTTTATATCTCCAGGCTGATCTTTCTCATTAATTCCAAACCAGCACATCCAACTGACATCTCTTACACATTTCAAAATCATGAGATTCCACATGTCTAAATTATAACTCATGGTTTCCCTTTAACCCCTAAACTTGGTCAAGTATTCCCCATGTTAGTTAATGACACATCAGGCTTCTTTGACACCCAGAAGCCACCTTTGACATCCTCATCACTCTCACTACAGAAATAGTCAAGTACTTAATTGAACAGCCATCAAAAGTTTATTACATGCATATTTGTATTCAATGATGTTCACTGAGCACTTGATGCTTCACAAAAGTATGCACCGAAGGCCTTTCCTGTGCCAGACTTTCCACTAAGCTCTGGGTCTCCAGTGGTAAATGAAATTGATACAGTCCCTGCCTCAAAGAACCTACAGACTAGTGAGAGAAATATTAAACAAGCAAACCCACTAATTATTATCAGATTACAAATTTTGATGAATGCTTTCAATAAAAAGACACAGCACTTTTGTAAAATGAAAAGGAATCTGAGTTTCCCAAAGCATATAAATGGTAGGTAATCAGATTTTGAAAGCTCATGCATGTCATCTTAAGAACTTCAAGCTTTAGGGTAATAAAAAGCCAATAAGGGGTTTAAATGGGAAGTGACATGATTCAATTTTTTTAAAAAGCATAAATCTGGTCATCTTACCAATCTTTCAGGAACTGACTGTCAGAGGTGGTTTTACCTTCTTGTCAAATATATTCCTCTTTTTAATACCTGACAAGAATCCCTCACCCAAGACTCTATAAAATTAAGGATTGTAATTGAGACAGAGTTTAACCCAAACTGATTGATATGGGTCTAATCCAAATGACAGAATGTACCAATTGCCAATAATTTCCTTTAGTGCTGCCTGTAATATATGAAACACATTTATATATATACTGACTTCCTGTTTTTCACAGCAACTTTAGGTAACATATGGCTGTAATACTGTAACTCCTAATCTCTTAGCCAAGAGCTACTAGGGAGATATCTGCCTAGGTTCCATCCTGGGTCCTCTTCTAACATAAGGGTCATTTATAACCTGCATCAGTGACTCATGTCAACTAGCTCAATTCCCTTTGTCAAAGCTGATATACTAATTACTAAGGGTATTCAGTGTCTATGTCTTCAAATTCTCATAGTTCACTCTCTGCAGTAAAGATTTCAGCTACTTCTGTAACTCCAGTTCTTCCTGTTTATATTTGGTATCACACATATTACAGCTAACTCCAGGAGACAGAAAATTCATTCTAAAATCCAGCTCTGCTACTTTAATAAAATTCTACTATCAAATATCACTTTAAGATGGTTTATAAAGCAACAGACCTCATTGCCCATGCTGTTTCTTATTCATAATTTTCACGAGTGGTATTTATTTCTTAAATACAGTGACTAATTCAAAGATGATAAATTTATTAGTTTACTGACTTATGTAAACATAAAAGATACAAAATAATAGGAATCCATGACTTTGTGAAGTCAATCATCCAATGAAGAAAAAAAGACATACACACATAAAAAAGAGGCCTAATTAGTAGTATTGGTGGTTTCTATTGACATAGAAACACATACAAGTTATGCAAGTATCTAGGTGCTCAGAAAAGCAAAGTTAGCAAGTGAGCAAATCAAGCAGGCATTACAACCTTACTCAAGAAGTCAAGAGTTTTAATGAGGAGTTTTCAGTGAGGAAAGGTAGTTAGCCACTCAGCATGCAGAACAAGCTCTGGAGAAGAAATCCAAAGGATGAGGGTTACAGTTCCAATTTTACAACTGTGTGATGAGGAGCCAAGTATTTTAATTTTTCAAAGATTCTGTTTCATTGCTTAAGTAACCAAGCCATTGTGTCTTTGTTTCTTTATGCTCCCACTTCATTCTGGAAAGGATTTAGGGCAAAGATGATAGACAAGTTTCTTCTGGCACCAGAGTTTACAGACTAAATTCATCCAAGTTTCCTTTTGGAACAAACATGTGATGACTCTATAGCCCCAAACTTCTCACAACCATAAGACAGAAAAGACAGAAATTACAACTAAGTGCAAATTGGAACCTATCGTCCATAGGCAATCACTTTATATACACCTATTTCACAACTGTAAAATGACAAAGATCAAGCACAAGTTAGTTTACTGGGCCTGAGTGTATTGTCTTGAATTTTTCTGGTGAGTTCTGCCAAGGACACACCCCTGGAAAAAATCACGGACACACAGTCAGAGATGTTCCTGTGTTTGCTGCAAGTACATTTTGCCCAGCACTTTTTTCACTCCATCTTTGACTTCTTTGTTTCTTAAACTATAAATTATGGGATTCAGCATAGGGGTAAGCACTCCATAAAGCAACGAGATGATTTTATCTATTTCTTGTGAGCCTGATGAAGAAGGCTTTAGGTACATGGAGAGGGCAGCCCCATAATACAAGATCACCACAGTCAAGTGGGCACCACAAGTAGAAAAAGCTTTGTTTCTGCCCTCTGCTGAGCTGATTCTCAGAATAGTGGAAAGGATGAAGACATAAGAGATGCAAATTAAGAGCATTGGAATGGGCAGGAGGAGCACACTGATCACCAGCCTGATTGCATCCATGAGCAGAGACCGTGTACAAGCTAGCTTCAGCACTGCCAGAATTTCACAAGTGAAGTGGTCAATGAGATTCCCACAGCGGGGTATCCGTAGGGCGAAGCTGGTTTCCAGCAGGGCTGTCAGAGAGCCCGTCACCCAAGAGATGGTGGCCATCTGCACACACACCTGTCTGGTCATGATGATGGGGTATCTCAGCGGGCTGCAAATGGCCACATAACGGTCATAAGCCATCACAGCCAGGAGCACACACTCCGTGGAGCCCATGGCCAGGGACAGATACATTGTACAGCACACCCAGAAAAGATGATGGTTTTTTGGGATGACAGCAAGTTCACCAGCAAAGTAGGAATCGAAGCAGATGTGTAACAAATATCCATGAAAGAGAGATTTCCAAGGAACAAGTACATGGGAGTCTGAAGGCGTGAGTCTACAACAGTGATTAAAATAAGAGTGCTGTTGCCCAAGAGGGTTATCAGATACATTAAAAGGCTGAAGATGAAGAGAACAATCTCTAACTTTGGGTATCTAGAAAAACCTTCCAGGAAAAAGAAACTCCAGCTGGTGAGATTTTCGCCTTGCATTTGCTTCCTTTTACCTGTAGTTATTCTAATATGATTCTATTCACTTTATCTGAGGACAAAAACGGATGGATAAAGTATAATGTTCATTGACTTAGGAAAACACTTTTACACTTGTTTCCACTATTAAAAACACAATTTTACCACAAGAAGTCACAGGACAATGTATCTATTGATCAAAGAGGAGGGGAAACAGGTTAGATCTACATAAAAAGTTGATTCTTTCAAAACAAAATGTAGAGAAGAGTGAATTTGAAAACAAGAATAAACAAATTTAATATGTGAGTCTCAGGTTGTAATCCTTTGCTTGGCACACAGCAGGCTTTCAGTAAACAGTTGAAAGTACTCAGTAATGAAAAATATGAAAGAACAATGAATATATTATTGAGCACTAATTAGAAAAGTCAGTCAAATAAATGAGGAAAAGAAAGCACATTTGTAAAAATTAAAACCAGTAATGATCTTCACTGGAAAAAAGAGAGAATTCTTGGAAGGAACAAGTAAATGAATTTTAAACTAACACCTATGAAGTTCTGGGTCGAAATGATCTTCCGGCTAACGGCTTGGAGGTCCATACACCTGTTTCAAAAATGGTGACATTGTAGCGTTGCAGATTCCAATTCTGATTCTATGTAAGAGCCAGTTTACAAGTCATGCAAAATAACCCACCTCATTTAAAAATTGTTACACCCACTATAAAGTTTTATTCATTATAGGGACCCATATTTTGTGAGTATGTAAATAGTTCTAAAAATTATACCCAGGCAATACTCCTGTTATACACTAAAACTCATGAAGATTCAGGAAATGTAGAAATGAAACTCCCTTTAAAACTTATCTTAAAATCTCTTTGCAACAAGACGGATAAACTTGGAGGATATTGTGCTTGGTAAAGTCAGTCAAAGACAAATACTGTATGATATCACTAATAGTGGAATCTAAAAGATAAAACAGATGCGTGAATATAACAAAAAAAGATTACAGATCATCTAATCATCTACAAGACACTTAAGGTTTTATTTCTTTTGTTTCTACATTTCACATAATTAACCAAAAAAAATTTTTTAAACTTACCTTGCTTATGCACTGATATTGCTCTTTATCACCATCAATCTTCTACCTTTCCCCACTAGTTCTTTCCTTTCTATTTTCAAATATACTGTTCTTAAAAATTCCCTTCACTGTCATGCTACATATGCAAATTGCATCCTATTTTTGCTCTTCCTTTCACAGGTAAATTCCTCAGTTATATGGTTTATCTTGCAGCAATTTACTCTTCACTTTCTCATTACTAATTTGTTGATTTCAGTCAATATTGTCATTTGTCTTCCAGTTCTTCGTATTTAAAAGCCTGGCCTAAATGGTAATGGTGAAAATAATAATGTCGTGGGCAATGCCTTATATCATGACTGTATAACAGGGACATATTTGTCAAATACCTTTCATTATATTACATTATTATCTCTGAACTTTTCCTCACTGTATCGCATATCCAGTCTATTATCAAACCTGTCAATATTTTTTCCTGTTTAAGTTATCAGACCTCCAACAGCTTACATTGAGATCCAAACATTATCAGTAATCTTGAATACGCTGAGTATTTTAGGGAATACTAGTCAGTACTACTGCCCTCTGTGGTAAATGAGCAGGCAGAGTTTCTGCTTTTCTTCCTAAGAACTTCATTTTTCCTACATCCTAGGAGTTAGTTCTTATTTATTTGTTAGTTAAGAGATGACTTCTTAGAAACTCTCTACCAGATTTTATATTTAACAAATTTCCTATAAAAATTTTATTATATTACTGCAGGAGATGATTTCAACGAAACAGGTTTTAAGACTGCTGTTCTTTAGACTAGCAATGAAAAGTTTTTTCAAAAATTTAAAATCAGCTCAGTTGTCTAGGACTTGATATCTTCTATAGTTTAAAAATAGTAGCCAAGAAAAACTGAATTCCCTATCACCAATGCCATTTAAAATATTGTTTATGATATACATCATAAACTTAGCTATGTGCAAGAAAGAATGAACTACACCCATGTTTAAAATATTAAACATATTCCATAAAAGTCAACAATGCAAATCATTTTTTTCAGAAGAATTGTCTGTTACCTCAGTAACTAAAAATGTCCAGGTATAACAATTGAAATACTGTGCAAATTTAAATGCTCTGTTGTTTTGGGGGAATACCTGTTGTCCCTGAACAATTTAAAGTTCAGTAGCTATAAAGTTCATGCAGAGGTTTGAAACTTTAGATCCTTCAGGGATAAAGTCCCAAAGATCCAATTATATCAAACTTTTAAACATTGAGACAAAGCGTGAACCACAGTTCTCCCAAAATAATTTCAGAGAACTCATAAAAACAGAATTTTCTTTCTCCTCTCTGTCCAATCCAGCCAATGAAGAGTTTCTTCTTGAAAGATTATAGTTAGAGTATTTCACAGTATATAGAGAAGAGAGAGCCCTAAAATTCTAAAACCTGTTATTTTTTTTACTTGTGAAACTACAGGTACCTTTTTTCATTTGTGAAACTGCTCCCTAGTTTTCAGAAATTAAAGGAAGAAAGTGTACTCATTAAGCCACTTATCCCAACAAATGATCAGAACTTGGTAAAGAATCCATCTGCAATGCCAGAGATCTGACCTGGGTTCAATCCCTGGATTGGGAAGATCCCCTGGAGAAGGGAAAGGCTACCCACCCCGGTATTCTGACCTAGAGAATTCCATAGACTGTATAGTCCATGGGATCACAAAGAGTCTAACACAACTCAGCTCGCAACTTAAAAAAAAAAAATTATTCAATTACATATATTGAGAGGGCGTTAAAACAAAAGGCTACCCACATCGTTGTTTCTAAAGGCAATTCTCAGTTAAAAACATGTATACTATCATGTAAGAAACCAATCGCCAGTCTAAGTTTGATACAGGATACAGGATGCTTGGGGGCTGGTGCACGAGGATGATCCAGAGAGATGATATGGGGTGGGAGGTGGGAGGGGGGTTCAGGATTGGGAACTCATGTACACCTGTGGCGGATTCATATCAATGTATGGCAAAACCAATACAGTATTGTAAAGTAAAATAAAGTAAAAATAAAAATTTAAAAAAAAGGAAACATAGCTCCTTAGAGAAATGGCTGATGTCAAGGCTATAGCAGGTAAAGGACAAGATGAGCTTGCAGTAATTTATTGCACTAGAACAGTAAGAAAGTATGCAAAGAACAACTGGGATATTTCAAACGACTTTAGGAGCCCACTTGATGAGGCTCCCATTGGCCAGATCTGGGACAGATTATTATGAGCATCAAATAATGGTAAAAGTGGATTATAATCCATAGAAGGGGATAAGAGCATGAATTCTTTTGGAAGGAAGGGAAGAAGGCAGGGTCTTCCTTACAGCAGAATGCTAAACTATAAACATGGAAGAACAATGTAGTTAGAAAATCATCACTCAAGGATTAGGCTGTTACAGTAATAGATTATCATAGGTAAAGTGTTACTGCAGGTAAATGTAAATATCATAGTTGAACACGCAAAAGTTGGATAAGAGACAGGATATTTACATGATGTCAAAGTATCTCACAGAAAACTACTTATTAATTTCAAAAACAAGATAGTAATAGCTTTATAGTAGATACCTTAACGTCACCAATAATGGGACATATATCCTCATGACCTTGAGAAACCTGTATGCAGGTCAGGAAGCAACATTTAAAACTGGACATGGAACAACAGACTGGTTCCAAATAGGAAAAGGAATATGTCAAGGCTGTATATTGTCACCCTGCTTATTTAACTACATGCAGAGTACATAATGAGAAGTGATGGGCTGGAAGAAGCACAAGCTGGAATCAAAATTGCCAAGAGAAATATCAAGAACTTCAGATATGTAGATGATACCACCCTTATGGCAGAAAGTGAAGAAGAACTAAAGAGCCTCTTGATGAAAGTAAAAGAGGAGAGTGAAAAAGTTGGCTTCAAGCTCAACATAGAAAACTAAGATCCTGACATCTGGTCCCATCACTTCATGGGAAATAGATGAGGAAACGGTGGAAACAGTGACAGACTTTATCTTCTTGGGCTCCAAAAGCACTGCAGATGGTGCCTGCAGCCATGAAATTATAAGACGCTTGCTCCTTGGAAGAAAAGTTATGACCAACCCAGACAACATATTAAAAAACAGAGACATTACTTTGCCAACAAAGGTCCGTCTAGTCAAAGCTATGGTTTTTCCAGTAGTCATGTATGGATATGAGAGTTGGACTATAAAGAAAGCTGAATGCCAAAGAATTGATGCTTTTGAACTGTGGTGTTGGAGAAGACTCTTGAGAGTCCCTTGGGCTGCAAGGAGATCCAACCAGTCCATCCTAAAGGAAAACAGTCCTGAATATTCATTGGAAGGACGGATGTTGAAGCTGAAACTCCAATACTTTGGCCACCTAATGTGAAGAACTGACACCTTTGAAAAGTCCTTGATGCTGGGAAAGATTGAGGGCAGGAGAAGGGGACAATAGAAGATGAGATGGTTGGATGGCATCACGGACTCAATAGACACATGAGTTTGAGTAAACTCCTGGAGTTCATGATAGACAGGGAGGCCAGGCTTGCTGCAGTCCATGGGGTTGCAAAAAGTTGGACAGGACTGAGTGACTGAACTGAAACTGATATCCATGTGCTTCCACTGAGGACACAATAGCACTTCTGGGGTATTCCTCTCAAAAGTACATAACCTGAATCTAATCATAAGGGAAAACTAGTCAATTAAACTGAGGGATACTCCACAAAATAACCAGCTGATACTTTTCAAAAATATCAAGGCCGGTCCCGGCAGGTGGCCTAGTGCTCAGATGGCAGTTTGCATCACCTTGCCCACAGGGTGCGTGATGATGCAGGAGCAGGCCTATGCCCGCTTGCATGGCCCGGTCCTGAGCGTGGCAGAAGGTCCGCAGCTCTGGTGCCCCGCGCTGCACCGAGGCCTCCTCCCCGCTCTACAGCTCCAGCCGTCAGATCCAAGATGGTTGCGTCCCTCAGCACCCACGCACGAGATGCCCAGGGACCGCAGGACAGCAGGCAGGCTGCTGGGAGGCCGGGACGCCCACAAGGCCGACACCGTGATGCTTGTGCGCCCATGGAGACCATCCAGGTGAAGTTTATCTGCGACCAGACCGCCCCTAAACCCAGGGTACAGAGGATTCTTCCACACGGGCAGGGAGATTGTTTGGAAACAAGGACGAAAGCGGACTCACCAGGGCTTCTAGCCGCCGCATTTCACCAGACCATCCGCTTCTTGGTCAGTAGCTCACTGCACGACAGACAGCTGCCCAGGGCCGAACTCCAGCGAGCCTCTGAAACCGCCGACCACCGGCTTTTCGAGCTATCGCGAGCGTAGCTAGGGGCTTCGGGAACACATCTTTGCAAGATCTTGATCAAGATCCCCATACAGGGCCTGTAGGCGCAACAACGCTGAACACGTGGACGAACACGTGGACAGCTGCTCGCTGGTAGTGAGGGGTGAGGGGCTCAAAGCAATCTACAATGGCACCACCCCCCGCCCCAGCCTATCTGGACGTGGCCCTCGTGTTCATCATCCACGATGAGGTGGTGAAGCTGCTCAACAAAGCGGGGAAGATGGACGGAGCCCTGAGGGTCTGAGAGGGAAGGCCAAGGATCTATAAAAACAGAGATACCTTATATTGAATTTTAGGCTGTTGGCAGGTCTTAGCTATTCTCTACTCCCTCTGTTATTCCCCAAAATTCAGTTAAAGTCATATAAACACAACAGTCTTTGGTTATGGAGCTGTGGCTAATGGAGGAACAGGAGTAGTTCCCAGAATGGGGAACTGTGGTTTGCAAGGCATTTAAGGAAATTCCTGTCCAATCATTAGCTGACCACCAGGCTAACTGAACAGAGACTTAGGTGATCAAGTCCAATAAAGAACTGAGACTTTACAGAATTGGTTCAGGAAGTAACTAAAAAAGAACAGAGCAACTGGCAACAAACTGTGCAATGGGAGGAGAGTCCAATTTCCAGATTTGCCATATAATGTTTTCATGTCCAGTTTTCAACAACAAAAAAATGAGACATTTAAAGAAACAGGAAAATATGGCTCATTTTTAATAATGATAGAAAGGTCAGTCCATCAAGAAGACATAACAATTTGTTGTTGTTCATCAGTCACTAAGTCATGTTCGATGCTTTGGACCCCATGGACTGCAGCACACCAGACTTCCCTGTCCGTCACTATCTTCCAGTTTGTTAAAATTCATGTCCACTGTAATGGCGATGCACTCTAACTATCTCATCCTTTGTTGCCATAACATACCAATTATATACACACATATGAAAAAAACTGACAGAGGGAGAACTAGACAATTAACAGTAATAGTGAAAGAATTTAATACTGAAATCCCTCAAAACAAACTAGATAATAGTGGATACATGTATATATATGGCTGAGTTCCTTTGCTGTCCATCTTGAGACTGCCACTGTTAATCCACTATACTCCAATATAAAATTAAAAATAAAAAAAAGAAACTAGGTAGCATATCAATAAAGATATAGGAGACTGACAACACTATAAATCAACTAGATTGAACACAACCTATAGAACATGCCATCCAACAAAATATATAAATCCACATGCACATCCTTCTCAAGTACACATGGAACATCACCTGCTGATTTTATGCCATTAAGTAGTACACATTTTTCTTCCTTCCCTCCATAGTAGGCTTGCAAGATCCATGTTGATGAGTGTGGCTGCTGTTTGTTCATTTTTTACTGTGATATCATAGTCTGTTTTATGATCATAACATACTTTATCCACGATTCTGTTTTTAGACACTAGACATTTTAATTGGCTCACTTTTTGGCTTTTTCAACCAATGCTGTTACAAACCTGCATGTGTATCTTTTGGTACAAGTCTGAGTATATAATTAGGAGTGAAAACTGATAATGTGAAATAACATGCTTACATCACCTTTAGTAGATTTTAAGTGACTTTCCAACATAGTAGGAAGATTTACTATCAGAAGTATCAGTTTCCTATTGTTTCATAACAAAGTAACCAAAACTTAGTGCCTTAAAACAATAGTCATTTTCTTAAATCCTATGGTGCCTAGGTCAGGAATTCAGACTACTTAGGAGTATTTGTGAGATGTGTAGTACGAACTTGATAAGGATTTTGGATGAGACTTTTTTCCTTTGCACAGGAGTTTATGCAAGCTGGGGGCAGAACTGGTGGGCTGATCTCAAAATTAAAACCTTTGGTTAAACTAATTAAAATAGGAT
This sequence comes from Aepyceros melampus, assembly GCA_006408695.1. Classification (NCBI taxonomy): domain Eukaryota; kingdom Metazoa; phylum Chordata; class Mammalia; order Artiodactyla; family Bovidae; genus Aepyceros; species Aepyceros melampus. Next base: position 642,151 of record SJXQ01007906.1, read on the forward strand.
ATGTTTTGTGAATCAATATTCTCCAGGGATTTAAACAGATTATTTTGTCAAAGGATTTAAAGTATCATATTGGGAGTTACATATAAAAAAGAACACCTAAAAGCACCCAGATTGCATACTTTTCAAGATGCAATTCTGTGAGCACAAATGTACAAAGGGCCCATGGAGGCTTCTCCCCAGATTCCAAGCACATGACAGAATTAATGGTGAACAGGGGTATCAAGAAGCCTTATTTTCTAAACACAGAACTTCTAATTTGGCAGTCTTGCCTCTGAAAGTTGTTTCCATTGACAAGAGTCAGGTAGAAGCATAAATTTTTAAGTTGTTAAAAATTAAGTGGTAATGACATCATAAATGGTTTTTACACCAAATTAAATGGGTCATGTATGGATGTGAGAGGTGGACTGTGAAGAAAATTGATGCTTTTGAATTGTGGTATTGGAGAAGACTCTTGAGAGTCCCTTGGACTGCAAGGAGATCCAACCCATCCATCCTAAAGGAGATCAACTGATGTTGAAGCTGAAACTCCAGTACTTTGGCCACCTCATGCGAAGAGTTGACTCATTGGAAAAGACTCTCATGCTGGGAGGGATTGGGGGCAGAAGGGGACGACAGAGGATGAGATGGCTGGATGGCATCACCGACTCAATGGACATGAGTCTGAGTGAACTCTGGGAGTTGGTGATGATGGACAGGGAGGCCTGGAGTGCTGCGATTCATAGGGTCGCAAAGAGTTGGACACGACTGAGCGACTGAACTGAAATGGGTTAAATCTAATTTTGTAGACACGGAGAGCTGTTTTAAATACATTGTGAAAGTGAAAGTGTACTCAGTTGTGTTCAACTCTTTGCAACCCCATGGACTGTAGCCTACCAGGCTCCTCTGTCCATGGGATTTTAAATACATTAGAAACAATTTGGTTGATGACCATAATCAAGATATAGAACACTCCCAACACCTAAGACCTTAATTTGTGCCCATATGCAATCTCCTCTGATCCTATGCCTCCAAACTACTGATTTGAATTGTCACTAGTTTTGCCTTTTCTAGAATTTCATATAGAATTATATAATAAACAGCCTCATCACTTAGCATACTGCTTTATGTTTATATTCATCAGTATTGAGTGTTCCACTGCATAAATCACAATGGTTTATTCACTAATAGACATTTAGATGGTCTTCAGTTTTGAGCTCTTATGAATATTTCAGCTATTCACTTACAAGTCATGTTTTTGTATCCAATCACTTTTATTATCTTCTGACTGGAGCATTTAGTCCATTTACATTTAAAGTAATTATTGATGGGTATGTACTTACTGATATTTTGTTGGTTTGTACTCTTTCTTGTTTCTTCTTTCTTGTTTTTCTTTAGCTCTGTTTCCTTGATTTGATAACTATCTTTAGTACTGTTTGGATTTCTTTTTTCTGTATAGGCGTCTATTATAGACTTCTATTATGACTAAACTGTAGATCCCTTAAGTTTGAATGCATTTTAACAACTCTGCATTTTTACCTGTTCCACATTTACTATTTATGTATTTTACATTTTTGCTTTGTGTATCCCTTAACTTATTGTGGATTTAGATGATTTTACTACTTTAACCTTCCTACTAGCTTTACAAAGGGTTCTTTACTACCTTTGCTGTATATTTGCCTTTAACAATGAGATTTTTCCTTTAGTGATTTTCATATCTCTAGTTGTGAACGTTCCACTAAAAAAAAAACCCAACTGTTATTCTAATCAGTTCATCTGGAACTAGCTTGAAAGAAAGAAAAGCATAACAGAAAAGGGAACATCTAAGGCTTGTTATCTGCTATGAGAGAAAGAGCAAGTTATCTCTCACCTTCAAGCCTATCTTCCACAGCCTAAAACTTTGGTGTCTGATTACAATATAGGATGAAACCAAATCTGATATTTTATGTATATAGCCAGGTATGTTAATCTTGATCAAAAGCCGCATCAAGAACCACATCTGGGATTACTTTTATCAAAAAATCCAATCTTTCAATGATTGCACTTCTCCAGGTATTTGACAGCAATTGTTCAGGTGTCTTGCCTGTTTCTATTTTGCCTTGAAATTCCCAGACACCTAAGCCAACAATTTCTGCTTGGTTAGAAGTAGCTCAGAATATGGCAGGTAGTAGGACCTTTTTTTGGTCTTTAAAGAGTAACTAAGCAATGTCTTGGAAGTTGAACTGTTTTCCAAGAGAACCAGTAAAAATTAATGGACCACTTCAAAGAACTCATCATGCAGCTTTTATTTACCACTTCATATCTCCTTGGGCATCAGGATTTTCCTTTCAAGACTATCACATGCTTTGCTAGCTCAGTACATATTGCAGAGGATTCTATGAAGACTTTGCATATAAAATACAAAAATCTGTTACATATACATCCATTAACAACAGTTTGTACATTACAGTGGGTGCCAGTGTCAAAACAACTCCCTGTACTTCACAAGCAGCATGAATATATTGTGGCAGCAGCAGATAGGAACCTCCCCGAATGGGCAGACAGTGTTCACACAGTGCAATTGCTACTAGAGCACAGACCAACAGTCACATCTTTTTTTCTTTGCTTTTCTCATCAGTGAATACACAAATAAAAGATGGGAGGGTAAAGCAACGGGGATTCGGTGGCACTCGGTTTTATTGTGCAGGTACACTGTATTACAGGCAGACACACTGGCAATTGTAAATTGGACACAAACATTAAAGAAATGGCTGCTCTTTATCACCAAAAAGACAGTTTTATATTTTGTTTTGATTTCCAATTGCCAAATTTCAGGTACCTCCTTTTCACATTATCAATTAAATTTGTGATGATATGTATTCCAGGAATAAAGAGTTCAGTAGACTCTCTAAATCAGTTGCTTATGTGATGAGTAGCACTGAATGTTCCTGGGGAAAAAATAATAAAAGATCTGTTTCAGATAGCTTTGGAAAGTGAAGGCCAAAGATACAGATGTTCACAGGTCCTTTCGCCATTTGTTCACCAGTATCACCATTCCACAATTACAAAAACTCTCACTCACTCTTTTAAATAAGTTTTCGTGTGCATATGCACACCAACACGAGCTGCATCGGGAGACCATGAGTAACGCTACTAGCTGTGCAAATGACTTGGCTGGTCAAGATGAAGGCAGGAAGTGTAAAACTTAGACATGTGCTTAGAAAACTAAAACAAATTAATTCACTAGCACTAAGCACTAAGGTTCAAGTATCTTAGCACCTCTCTCAGCACCATGGGAAACTCCCATTATTGAGTAACAAAAAGTTTAAAAAGCATAAAATCTGATGAGGTTTTAAACTTGATATGAGCCAAGAGCACAATTCTTGCCCTTACACTCTTACTTTCTGATAATACCTGATCTACATCACATTCTTGCCTAGGAAGAGTATCCCAGGTACTGAAAATTGAAGTCAGACGGCACTTAGTGGAAGGGGAAATACTGATCCGAAAAACACCAAGTCCCATGAGGACATAAGCTTTCGAAAAAATGGGGTTTATCTTCTCTTCCCCAAACACACACCACTCTCAAGTGGAAATCCAAGATAGTTTACTTAAAATTCACGATGCTGCCAAAACTCACAATTATATTTAGTATCAGCTAGGAGGATATTTTGGTAATAAACACTTAAAATTTTCATTTGTAAACTCCTTTTCCAATCGAAGCAACCCCAAAACATAGCATATACAGCTAGGCTTAGGTACTATCTAGGGCAGTGTTTTTCAAACTATAAATAACAACCCACTTATGAGTCAGAAAATGAATTTAGTGGGTCTGAAGGGCATTCAGAATGGTGGTGGGGAGCTGGTGGGGAGGGATCAAAGCAGATCACACTTGAGAGTATATCATTTCACAAAACATTTTATTTAAGTTAAAGATTTTCTATTCATCCTCTGTCTCTGTCTCACACACACACATACACACACAGAGTTGTGGGTCATGATGCAAAAAGTTACTTTGACTATGGGTCACAGTCAAGAAAATTCATTTCCTACTCCAGGAGATCTTCCCAGCCCAGAGATCGAACCCATGTCTCTAGCATCTCCTGCACTGGCAGATGGATTCTTTACCATAAGCTCCACCTGGGAAGCTCCACTTCAGTTAACAGAGGCCCCCAAAATTAACAACAGGGAATTTCCACCCTGCTGTTAACATCAGTAAGGGGTCAGAATTGAGTGAAAGTCAATTTTGTGCTTGGAATCCAAGGTGAGCTAGAGGGTTCTCCATTCACCTTGATAAACACTTATTTAAACTTCTTTCCCCCTTACCTGACATCCCTGGGCAGGAGTATGAGCAGTATAAGGAAAGAAAGAATTCCTAGCTGCAATTACTTTGAATGATATCATGTTATTCCCAGATGGCTAATTAAAATGGTTCTCTTTCTGTCCGACAGTCATATTGTTAGCATAAAAGTGGGTAGAAAATTTTAATTTGCCTTTACAGTTTTGAGATTACAGATTATCTAAACCAAAGCACTTACGATATCGTTGTTGGTTGGAGTTTTGCAAAATACACACCACAGAATGAACACGTTTGTCCTAATCTACCTTCATCTGCTTGTACAAGGAGGACGATTAGAATTATCACATAAAAACTGAATTTCCCCTCCCTCTCAATCTATAAGGTTGGTAGATAACCATTCTAAAAGCCAACCATCTAAACCAATAATAAGACAAACGTTCACTTCTGAACTTCAAGAATCCAAGAGTGCTTACATAATGGGTTAGTTCAGTTCTGGTGCCAGGACGGCTGTACCTTCTCATTTTGAGAATTTCTCAGGTAGATCAAGGTTAGCACTGATTGGCAGCAGGGTGTAAAAGAAAAGTGTCCTGGGTAGGTCAACAAACATGCAGGTTCCAGCCTCAGCACAGGCCTCCGAACGGAAACTACATCATCTCATAGCCTATTTCTTCAGGTTACAGAAGGGGGTTAAACTAAGCGATTTACATAGTCCCTCTTCCTGAACGGACTTCATAAAATTTGGAAGCAGTAACTTTGTCTATTCCTTTAATAACAGCTCTAATTCTTTCAACAGCTATTTCTGTCAGTTTCACCTACAACCACCTCTCAAATAGCATCCAAGGTTCCATTTAGCTTATCCAATCCAGATACTTTTAAAACATCGAGTAAAAATAAAGCTAATAAGGAACAAAATTTAAGGCATTTTTTTTTTTTATTTCAGCCAAGGAATGATGCATGCTACAGATTAATCTTTACTTTTCCCAACTTGGTTTTTCAAAGAATACCACCATTTCAAACCCCAATGAACATGGCACTTGTTTTGTTTCTTCCCCTTCTAATTTATTCCAGATTTTCAAGTGTTTTCTTCAGTAACGATGCTTTCTCCTGCAGCTCAGGTCTGCTGTCTGTCACCATGGTTCCTAAAGACTCAATCAGGACCACTCTGCACTCAGGGGTCAAACTTTCCCACTGTTTCGATTCTGAATGGAGAGAAGAAACACACAAGAATCCTTATAGAAGCAGTAAGTAGAAAACCCAAAACTATTCTTTCTGCTTTTATGCCACACATCCTATCCCTGAAGTAAATGCAATAACTGTCCTGCATATAATGACCACAGGTTTAATAGTTGTCTCAGAATCTAATTATTGACAATAACCTGAGGGACTATCAGGGGGTTTCATCCTCTGCCTCCAGAGCTGCTGGGACAAAGAATGAAGGGACACTGAAGCCACTCAGGAGACAGGCACACAGTAACAAAAAGCCATTGCAGCAACTGAGCTGAATATATCTTTGTAAGATAAGCCCAGTTAAAAAAAAAAAAATCAATATATCTGAAAACTGTAGAGACAGTTTGAACAGATGATACTTTATTATACCTTTAAGAGAAGCATAGAAGAACTACATGCATGCTCAAAATTTTAGAAATTCAGAAAGTATGTCAGATGCTAAATCTTGTTTATGAGGTTCTGATATGTTCTGGTGATGGACTTTCAAGCTAGATATTTCACTGTTTAGCCTCATTTTCCTCATCTAGAATGTACGCATACATACGTGGCAAACCTGACAATCCAGGGATATATCTAAGTTCCTAGCTTTCAACAAGGAAAATGGGATTATGAGGTGTGCAATGCTGCTAATTCTAAACAGCCTATTTTACGGAGCCTTGAGAGGTGCTTTAATTGCTAGGCAAGGACAGAGACAGAATGAGAAACAGCAAATACATAAAGCTCTACAGAAAACTGTTCCATCTTCCTCATTCTTAATTCGTATGGCTAAAATAACAGGAAACAGAAAAAAAAGGAAAGAGGCCTCGTTTTGAAGTCAGTAGCAGATACACTACTGGAGAAATGCTACCAGCCTCCTGTTAACAGTGATAGAACAGACCATTAGATAAAATCGCTTCTGTATAAGACAGCTTTTAAAAAGGAAAACAGAAAAAAGAATCAACTAAGAAAACTGCGATCAAATTTGATGATCCAGGAAGTTAACTGTTAAATGTTTTCCTAACTTCACTTTTTAGTGTGTCATTCTGTTTATTCAGACGTATGCAGTGAGTTCTGCCCTGTCACCGTCAGCTGCGTGCTGTAATTAACAGGATTAACTCAAGATTCACTATAGAAACTAAACCTTTTTTTTTAACTAATTAATTTTAGTTCAGTTCAGTTCAGCAGCTCGGTCGTGTCCGACTCTTTGTTACCCCATGGACTGCAGCACGCCAGGCCTCCCTGTCCATCACCAACTCCTGGAGTTTACTCAAACCCATGTCCATTGAGTCGGTGATGCCATCCAACCACCTGATCCTCTGCCGTCCCCTCTCCTCCCGCCTTCATCTTTCCCAGCATCAGAGTCTTTTCAAATGAGTCAGTTCTTCACATCAGGTGGCCAAAGTATTGGAGTTTCAGCTTCAGCATCACTCCTTCCAATGAATATTCAGGAGGCGGCTAATTACAATATTGTGGTGGTTTTTGCCATACATTGACGTGAATCAGCCACGAGTGTAGTGTACATATGTCCCCCATCCTGAAACCTCTCCCCACCCCATCTCTCTGGGTTGTCCCAGGGCACTGGCTTTGAGTGCCCTGCTTCATGCACTGAACTTCGATTGGTCATCTACTTCACATGTGGTAATATACATGTTTCAATGCTATTCTCTCAAATCATCTCACCCTCACCTTCTCCCACAGAGTCCAAAAGTCTGTTCTTTACATCTGTGTCTCTTTTGCTGTCTTGCATATAGGGTCATCATTACCATCTCTCTAAATTCCATATATATGTATTAACATAGTGTATTGGTATTTTTCTTTCTGACTTACTTCACTCTATATAATAGGCTTCAGTTTCATCCACCTCATTAGAATTGACTCAAATGCGCTTTTTGGTTTTTTTTTTTGCTGAGTGATACTCCATTGTGTATATGTACCACAGCTTTCTTATCCTATTCGTCTGCCGATGGACATCTAGGTTGCTTCCATGTCCTGGCTATTGTAAACAGTGCTGCAATGAACACTGGGGTACATATGTCTCTTTCAATTCTGGTTTCCTTGGTGTGGATGCCCAGCAGTGGGCTTGCTGCGTCGTATGGCAGTTCTAGTTCCAGTGTTTTAAGGAATCTCCACACTGTTCTCCATAGTGGCTGTACTAGTTTGCTTCCCACCAACAGCGTTAAGAGGGTGCCCTTTTCTCCATACCCTCTCCAGCATTTATTGTTTGTAGACTTTTTGATGGCAGTCATTCTCACTGGTGTGAGGTGGTTCTTCACTGTGTTTTTGACTTGCATTTCTCTGATAATGAGTGATGTTGAGCATCTTTTCATGTGTTTGTCAGCCATCTCTATGTCTTCTTAGGAGAGATGTCTTTTAGGAGAGATGTCTTTGGCCCATGTTTTGACTGGGTCATTTATTTTTCTGATATTAAGCTGCATGAGCTGCCTGCACATTTTGGAGATTAATTCTTTGTCAGTTGCTTCATTTGCTATTATTTTCTTCCGTTCTGAAGGCTCTCTTTTCACCTTTCTTATAGTTTCCTTTGTTGTGCAAAAGCTTTTAGGTTTACTTAGGTCCCATTTGTTTATTTTTTCTTTTATTTCCATTACTCTGGGAGGTGGGTCACAGAGGATCTTGCTGTGATTTATGTCAAAGAGTGCTCTGCCTATGTTTTCCTCTAGGAGTTTTATAGTTTCTGGTCTTACATTTAGATCTTTAATCCATTTTGAGTTTATTTTTGTGTATGGTGTTAGAAAGTGTTCCAGTTTCATTCTTTTACAGGTAGTTGACCAGTTTTCCCAGCACCACTTGTAAAAGAGATTGTCTTTTCTCCACTGTATAATTTTGCCTCTGTTGTCAAACATAAGGTGTCCACAGGTACATGGATTTATCTCTGGGTTTTCTATTTTGTTCCATTGATCTATATTTCTGTCTTTGTGCCAATACCACACTGTCTTGATGATTGTATCTTTGTAGATTATTCTGAAGTCAGGCAGGTTGATTCCTCCAGTTTCATTCTTCTTTCTCAAGACTGCTTTGGCTATTTGAGTTTTTTTGTGTTGGAAACTAAAACTTTATTGAGATAATCATAGTTCATAGTGCATTAAAAGTATATAAAATAGAAGTGTACCAAATTTAACACTTCATAAAGTTTGAAGGTTTTAGCTATGTATATTCAACTTTCATGTACAAATATATTAATTTACATCTTGGAATATATGCTTCATTAAAAATAAAAACAGAAAATAAAAAAGTTTCCTAAAACATCTGCCATAAAGTCTCCTTGGCTTTCTGGTCCTCCAATCAGAAGTATCAAGAACTCACCTTCAAGTTTTTTAAGCAGCAATTCTATCACAGATAAAGCTTCTGTTCTCACAGATGAGTAGGTCTTATTTCTAAGAAGGAAATCATATAGTTCACATTATTCATTTTATATGCCTTACAAACAGTACTTTTAAGATTAATATTATCAAGAAAAAGACATTCAGAAATTATAAATTCAGAAAAAGATATACCTATTCTTAAGTAAGCATCCCTTTGCCAATTATCATCAAATACTAGAAATATGTTACAAGTCCATATTCCTTACTTCAAAAAAAAGCCATCAGTGAAATATACCAATCTCTACAATAAATGGCAATATTTAAAGGACCCGTTTTAGAAATCAGAAATCAGAAGACAGTATGTCAAACACATACTGACCTCATGGGATACCTAAGAAAAGTCTTAAGGTTTTCATACCTCTTCCTTTTAGCAAAGAACACGACACAACGCAGGGGTAAAGAGCCAACTCAGGGACACCTGGCCGGGACCCGACCCCACAAGGACTAGTTTCTTAGCTGCCAGTTCTTTATCCAAAACCATGCGGCCACCTCCAAGGATCACCACTGAAATATGCTTCCTTGGTCTCTACTCTACACGGAGCTTCTAGCCCACAGTGAAACTGTCTAGAGAAAAAACTAACACATAACCAGACCGGAGTCAAAGAAAGAACAAAATGAGGTTATAACAAGTTGTTATGCTATGAAGTACACAAGTGCTTAAAAAATGGTGGTGAGCTGACAACCAAACACAGAAGTCAGCTCAAAGGGGCTTCCGCCGGCCAAATTTGGGATAATTTGAGCAACAAATTAATTCAGGAAAGTAATTATAAACCAATAGGGAGATAAAGGGATGCATGAAACAATGTGGATAACAGATTAATAAAGAGTTCAGGAGAGGGACCTGGCTTATGAGAGGATATCAGCTGTCAAAGGGTAAATGCAGAGGAAGTGCTGCTGCTGCTGCTGCTAAGTCGCTTCAGTCGTGTCCAACTCTGTGCGACCCCATAGACGGTAGCCCACCAGGCTCCCCCGTCCCTGGGATTCTCCAGGCAAGAACACTGGAGTGGGTTGCCATTTCCTTCTCCAATGCATGAAGTGAGAAGTAAAAGTGAAGTCGCTCAGTCGTGTCCGACTCTTAGCGACCCCATGGACTGCAGCCTAGCAGGCTCCTCCGCCCATGGGATTTTCCAGGCAAGAGTACTGGAGTGGAGTGCCATTGCTTTCTCTGGAGGAAGTGCTAGAGTTGGAAAATCCTCTTAGTAAAAGCTGGCTCAGGAAAACCTATCAATGCATGCTGAATCTAGCAGAGATATTTTGAAAACCAGCAGTACATGTACGTGGTCTTAGAGTATCTTCTCCCAGAATGCTTTAGAAGACACAGTTCTGAAGAGGAGCAGTTATTCAAATGGTCTTAAAATATGTTCTCCCAAAAAAAAAAAAAAAAAAAAAAATATGTTCTCCCGCAGGCTGCTCACCAGACAGAATGGGAAAAAACAGTAACCATACAGCAGAGAAAACGGAGTAATACCTTGACTGGATCATCACAATTAACCTCACCAGTGAGGGCAGAAGGACAGTGTGCCTCTTGATGGGAGAGGACACACCACCCCTTACAGAGAAGCACAGCTGGGAACTTATAATCCGGATCTGACCACAAGGAAACACCAGACAAGTGGCAAATGAGAAACACGCTGGTTTTCAAGCAGGGCAAGCCAAGGCTTTTCTTCAAAATTGTCAATGTCATATAAGACGGAAAAAGGCCGAGGAGCCATTCCAGATCAAAGGAGACTAAAATGACATGACAACTATCAATGAATGCACTAAATGACTGAGCCAGATTCCTTAAGGAGAGGAGGAAAAAATCACATAGAAAACATTACTGAGTCAACTGAAAACCTAGAATATGAATGGTTAAAAATACTGCACCATTACACTGTCTAAGGTTGGTAACTATACTATGATTATGTAAAAGCAGGCACAAGGAAGAACTTAGGAGAAAAGGGGCAAGATGTAAGCAATATACTTTCAAATGTTCAGGGAAAAGTATTATATGTGTACAGAAGGCAAATCAAAGTAACTGGCACAAAATGTTAACAGGTAACTTTGGGTAAAGCATTACCAGTATCATATGCACTATTACTGTACTTTTCTCTAAGTTTGAAATTATTTCCAAATACAAGGTTTTAAAAAATACTGATCACAAAGGTTTTTCTAATCTAGGTGTTGAAATCTTAATTAGTTTCAGGTTAATACATTCCAGTTTGGGGGCACAGATTGAGTCTATTAAATAGAAGAGTTCAGTAGTTGGTTCCATGAATTTAGTTGAACTTTAACTCCTTGAGCTTTAAAATGAAAACCCCCTTATCCATGTCAGTTTGAAAGTGAAAAGCGCTCAGTCATGTCCGACTCTTTGGGACCCCATGGACTATACAGTCCATGGAATTCTCCAGGCCAAGAATACTGGTGTGGGTAGCCTTTCCCTTCTCCAGGGGATCTTCCCAACCTAGGGATTGAACCCAGGTCTCCTGCATTACAGGCGGATTCTTTACTAGCTGAGCCACAAGAGAAGCCCAAGAATACTGGAGTGGGTAGCCTATCCCTTCTCCAGCGGATTTTCCTGACCCAGGAATTCAACCGGGGTCATCTGCACTGCAGGCAGACTCTTTACCATATCAGTTTACCACTCACCTAAAGAATATGTGATTGATTTACAAGTTTCAAGGAGAATTTCAGCCAGAGCCTCAGGATCTGCATGTTCTTCTTCTAAAAGCATTAATCTGTACAAATCAGAAAGCAAGATCCAAATATGAGTTATTTCAGAAACCTTCTAAAGCCTTTCTGGCATAAACAATTCCTATCTGTATGTATTATTTTAGATGTCATTTTAGCTTTTTGAAATTTAAAAGAATTCCACTGATTACACATAAAATGCTAAGGGGAAAGTAAAATAAATGACTGAACTATGAGCAAATTACCCCTGAAAAAAGGCATTCATTGCCTGTAGGACTCCCAGCTGCACTTTCCATGTGCTGAGCTTCAGCCGTTCACACATCAGTTTGCACAACTCCTGACGGTAACAACCTGGGAAAAAAGACAGATTGAGACAGAGTAGGACAGAGTATGAAGAAGCAAGAGACAAGCAAGTGAGAGAAACAAAGAACAGAGAGGGAGAGAGGGACAGAGAGAGGGTGGGGTTGGAGGGTAAGTGGAAGAGAGAGGAAAAAGTGAAAAAAAAACCAAACCCCAAAACAAATGCCTTTAATTAAAACTATGAAATTTCAAAAACACTTCAGCATGACTCTGTTAAATTCCCACAAACTTCCCCGATCAGAAATATGCCCCCGACCCTCAAATCGTATACAACTGTTCAAAAGTTATAACTATTCACTGTCAAGGCAATATCCTTCTCTACAAAACTGACAGAGTCAACCACACTGCGTTTTCCCTGTAAAATACCATGAATGACAGACAAAGAAAGCAGGACTCTGGAGGCCGGGGGGTGGTGCTTGCTGGACACTCACAAGCTTATGCATATTGCAGACTTAACTAGAGTCAATGGTGCTTTATTCCAAATCTGTTCTGCCAACTGCACTCTTATTATAATTATGTAATTAATATTTTGCTAAGCGATGAAACAGGAGCATAAAACTCAACAAAGCAGTTATTTTTTAAATGCTGCAGAATTTAGTAAGGTTCAAAAATGTAAAGATGGATAGGGGTTAAGAACCTAGATTCTGCATTTGAACTGCTTCCTAAGAAATTGTGCTTTCTTTCTCCACTATAAAGAAATAAAACCAAAAACAAAAAAAGGAAATAAAACCAGAAATTGAAGATGATATATTAAGAGTAAGATGTATATGAGAAGCCGGTGTGGAACAAATTCTCAAAGGCCTTTGCCCTTTCCCTGTAACTGGTGTATGAATGTACATCTCTATTCCTTGAGGGATTGGGGGCAGGAGGAGAAGGGGACGACAGAGGATAAGATGGTTGGATGGCATCACCGACTCAATGAACATGAGTTTGGGTGAACTCAGGGAGTTGGTGATGAACAGAGAGGCCTGGCGTGCTGCAATTCATGGGGTCAAAGAGTCGGACACAACTGAGTGACTGAACTGAACTGATGACTGCCTTGTATATGTATCATCTTTTTATATAACTCCTATTTGAATTTTTTCCACCTATCAAGCAAAAATTAATAGTCCTAATGAAATCAAATAAGTGGGCTTCCAATGCAGTCCAAACTTAACACCAAGAAATAAGACCTCTTACAAATCTGTATGTCTGGGGAAACCCATCCTATACATAGCAAATATACTTTTTGAAGTTCACACAAAGGATGGCAAGGCTCAATGACACTCTTAAGTGTGATTTTAGATACATCCAAAACATTAAAAAACAGAGAGACATTACTTTGCCAACAAAGGTCCATCTAGTCAAAGCTATGGATTTTCCAGCAGTCATGTATGTATGTGAGACCTGACCATAAAGAAGGCTGAGCACCAAAGAATTGATGCTTTTGAACTGTGGTGTTGGAGAAGACTCTTGAGAATCCCTTGGAGTTGGGGATAGACAGGAAAGCCTGATGTGCTGTAGTCCATGGGGTCACAAAGAGTCACAACTGAGCGACTGAACTGAACTGAATCAGAGAGTCAACGATGCTTTTCGTAAGACTCAGGAATATTCAGATGTAGGATGCACTGCAAGAACCAATACAAGGCAAACTCCTATTAACTACAACCTAACCCGCGAGTAAAAGTTTGCCATTTATTTAAACCTTGGGCTTCACTGATAGCTCAGCTGGTAAAGAATCTGCCTGCAATACAGGAGACCCCGGTTCAATTTCTGGGTTGGGAAGACCTGCTGGAGAAGGAGTCTACCTACTCCAGTATTCTTGGGTTTCCCTTGTGGCTCAGCTAGTAAAGAATCCACCTGCAATGCAGGAGACCTGAGTTTGATCCCTAGGTTGGGAAGATCCCCTGGAGAAGGGAAAGACTACCCACTCCAGTATTCTGGCCTGCAGAATTCCATGGACTGTATAGTCCATGGGGTCACAAAGAGTCAGACACAACTGAGCAACTTTCACTTTTCACTTGGAAAGATTATGCTCAATTTTGCAAATCTCTCAGAAAATTACGAGTTTCTCAGGCAGACAGATTTCATTTGCTTACTGAAGGTTGAGCAGAGGCCATTAATTTTGAGACAGAAAGACCCCACTAATAAGTTCCATGGATCTCTCAGAATACAGTGCCATAAACAAGACCAACAGAATTATTTTAATAGTCAAATTACCTACATAAAATGTATCACAGTTGTTATGGTGGTTTAGTTGCTAAGTCGTGTCTGACAGGCTCCTCTGTCCATGGGATTCTCCAGGCAAGAATACTGGAGTGCGTTGCCATTTCCCACAAATTCACATGTTGAAGTCCTAATAACCCCAAGTATCTCAGAATATGACTGTGCTGGGAGACAGTTTTCAAAGAGACCATTAGGGCCCTAATCCAAGATGACTGGTATATAAGATATAAGAACATTAGGACACAGAGACATGGATGGCCATTTACAAGCCAAGGAGAAAGAGCTCAAAAGAAACCTCAACACTGTTGATACCTTGATCTCAGACTTCTAGTCTCCAGACTTTGAGAAAAGAAGCCACCCAATCTGCAGGACTATGTTACAGCAGCCATACCAAATTAATAGTCAATGAGATTATTTGTCAACATAGAAGTAAGATTTATACTGTATAATCCTCTCTATCCATCAGTCAGGCTCTACAGGAAACTGCAGCTATAAATCATCACACAGAAAGCCTCTGCTCTTGTGAAGTAACGCCTGACTACTCCTACAGCAGCCCTTCTTGAAACGCAGCTTCTGTTGCTTACGCTGGGTCTCTGCACTTCGGGGCCAGGCTTTGCCCAGGCTCTCAAAGGCTCCCAGTAGAGATTCCAGCTGGAGCTCCTTTTCCTTCTCATTCTCATCTTCATTTTTGGTTGTCCGGACTCCAATGCTTTCAGGTGAGTTCTGAAAGGCAAAAAAAAAAAAAAGAAAGCAAATTAAAAAAATTTTTTTCTTTGAAGTTACAAGTATACTATTAAAACATTCAGGGTACCAGAGTATGAGATATTAACCAGGAATTAAATGCTAAATTCTCTACCATGGGTCACCCTATTCATTAAAAGAATTTTGAACAGGAAGACTACTTCTCTCAAAAAATTTGGGTAATCCTGTAAAGGACTCTGTGGGCAAAGGTGAAAAAACCTATCGTATATATAGCATTTTGAGCACAACACAAAAAGGGTGGCATTACAATCATGGAATCAAAGGAGAAAGAACTCAGTAATGATCTAAATCCAAACTGTGTCTTTATAAGATAAGGAAACAAGCTAGGAAGTCACTTGTCCAGCTGGCTGGTGAAATACTGCATTTAAAATACAGGTCTCCCAAATGCATACACTACCATTATGTATGTAACAGAAATTATTTAAACAACTTTTTTAGAACTGCAAAATAGCAGCAACACAAGAAACCAAATAAAAATGTTATTTAAAACATGTTATGTTTCACCAAAAAACCCTGGTAAACCATACCCTTCTTTCTCTGAATCAGTGTCCAACCTTTACAAACAAGAACTTCATTATCCAAAAGAAACCAAGGTCCATTTTTGATCAAAGTCCCCCAATCTGTAGCAAAGGCAGTCAACAGTGGCACACTGAGCTCCGTCTTCACTCTGGGATGCCTAGGCTGGCTGCTGCACAGACTTGCAATGCAAAGCTCATTACCACCATGAGAGAGACTATTTGCCTACTCTAACACCAGACTCAGGAACTCACTGGTCCCGCAGCCCTAAGTTTCCTGGCTCTCAGGATGAAATCTCTGCAATAAACTCATCTTTCTGCTTTTCTTTTTTTTTGGCATGCCACATAGCATGTGGGATCTTAGTTCCCTGACCAGGGATCAAATCCACACCCCCTGCACTGAAGTCCAGAGTCTTAACCACTGGACTTCCAGGAAAGCCCTCTGCTTTGTTGGAAAAAAAAAAAAAAAAATCTACCATTATCCCATGGAGGGGAAATGGATACCTAAAATCAAGATTACTGTTTGCAACCTCATTTGCAGTCAGGCATGGCCATCTGGCTAAGCACTGACCAATGGGAGAAGTGAAAAGGCCCTGCTACAGTTTCCAGTTTCCCCTTAAAAGAGATCCAACATGCCTACTCTGACCTTTCATCTTTCTCCATCTCTTCTGCCATCACCCGCTTGGAACGCAGACACACGGTGGACTGTGGAGATAGTGGCCACCCCCCAGGGATAGTAGAGCTGGGAGCTGTAAAAAGCCAGACTCCCAAAACTAGTATGTGAGAGACAAATATCTGTCTTGCTTAAAGCCATGATGTTTTTGGATCTTCTGCAATTTGCAGCTACATGAATCCTAACAAAATGTGCAAAAAGGACACAGGAAAATCTTTTCCTTCTTTTTAAAAATTTTTTAAAGTATAAACGAGACCTGAAAAAAGATGGCAGTCATTACCTTCTTGATGAGAGGTATGACAATGTCAGCAAACTCCTGGAATCTGTCTTCTTTGGTGGCCTTTAAGACATCCCCTGCACAACTGATTGCTACAATCTTGTACTTGGGGTTCTCTCTGCCACACTCCTTCAGAACAGCCTGCAGGATCTCATTTGTGCTGGGCTGGCCGGGCACAGGCTTCTCCAGCTCTGCACTGTAAGACCCACATGAAAGCATCAAACAATTAATAAAGGCTGTGGCTTTCAGGCTCAGTTTAAGAAATGGCGTCTGATCCACTGAAGGAACATTTACCTGCAAGCTGTCACCACACAGGCAATGGCTTTCAAAAGTTCTTCCTAAATGGTTGAAAGAGGAAAAGATAAGCACCCAGGTGTCATTCACTACAACTACCTCAGAAGTATCTAAAAATTATGGCAACAAAAATGAACCAGTCACCACGTCTATAACACACTTTTCGTTTAATGAGCACATCCACAGAGTTTTGCTCCAGACCATGGAAGCAGGATAACTGTCCTCATCTCCACTACGAGAAGCCTAGAGAACCGACCTGCCCAAGGGCATAGAGGCAGAAGCGTTAACAATGGAATCAGAACTGGCTCTGACTCCGAGGCCCCCACTTCATTTACAGCTCTGCCCGGGCCACCAGGGCTTCCATCATGTCAAGCAGCCTGTATACGATGCCACAGTCTCGTGCTGCCCATATACAGGCACTGTGTGCAGCCTCCATCAACCGTCTGTAAAACATGACCAATTCACAGGCCCCAGAGACGTGCATCCTGAACTCAGTTCAGACACACTGGCCTGGCCACTCAATTTCACCTATGCCCAATCCTGGTGGGTCTACTCGTGAGGTCAACAGGGACAAAAGGATGACCACTTGGTTTAAGACTTATCTTGGAAAGCTGAACAGGATAAATAAAAATCAACCCCCAGCATTACTGTGTACTACATACTGTGTATGTATTCAAGGACATGTGGGTTATACTCTGATGAAATATCACATTTAATCAAAGTTTACCCAAGGCTTACTGCCTAGGAAATCTGTCTGTTTCACAAAAACCATCCATTTTTTGTCCCACAAAACAATATGTTAATTTTTATAGAAAGGAAAAGTGAAGGATGGAGTCATAACCCTTTAAGGATACCTTAAGTTTAACTGGGTATGCATGGTTCCTTTACCTTTCCTGCCCACGTTCTTCCAGCTAGGCCTTGTAGTAATGCAGTCAGTATCATTCCCAGATACGGAGGTACCAGGGAGCTGGTCTGCTTTGCAATTGACGCCATGGCAATTGCACCCTGCGCTTTCATTTTCCAGGACTGAGACTGTAAAGCCTTCTGGGTAATGGTAATCAACTCCTGCAGGTATAACCGAATGCCGCCAAAGGAACCTAGATTATGAAAAGCGAAATTAAAGCAACTTTTAAGTGACCAAAACAACCCCCAAAACTAGTGGACTTTTTTTTTCCCTAAGTCTGGAATAAAAGTCAGTGAACATCAGTTTAAAGCAGTGACTCAACAGTGACATTGCATCACATCACTCTCTGAAAGGAAGAGAAAGGGAGGAGGGCTGTGAGGAGTCTTCACAGCAGCAGGATTTTATGAACTTGGACGTGCCCACGGGCAGGCTGTCACCCATGAATGTGTGTCCAGGTGAAAAGCGGAGTGGAGAAGCACTACTCTAAAATATTACTCAGAGCAACAGAAAAATCACTGTTCACTCAACTGAAATAAGCAAAGTTCTGCTGGTTAAGGCAGTTTCTGTTCTCTTACACCGGCAGCAATGAGAGGGGAAAGAAAAGAGCTCTGAGTGCCAATCTGAGAACTCAGCAATTTGGATAGGCTGAGAACCCAACAGGACACACACTGTTAACGTGTCGGGAAAAGTTAACTACAGAAGTTTGCAAATAAAAAGTGAGCTAGAAATTCCAACAGTGGGATGTAGAAAACAAACTTATGGTTACTGGGAGGGTATGGCACGAGGGGTAATTGGGAGATTGGGACTGACATATATATACTACTATATATTAACAGATAACTAATGAGAACCTACTGTATAGCTCAGAGAACTCTATTCAATACTCTGTAATAACCTATATGGGAAAAGAATATAAAACAGAGGGGCGATATGTATAACTGATTCACTTCACTGTACAGCAGAAATTAACACAGTATTTTATTTCAACTATACGCCAATAAAAGTTTTTTTTTTTTTTTTTAAGAGAAAAATAAATGTCAACTGTGGTTCTTAAGGAACAGGTTTAATTCATAGGCACTGTTTACTAACCTGGGACATTCTCCTGCCACACTTCAGTCCATAAGTTACATTCTTCTTTTTCTGCTTTCTCCTCATCAGCAATTTCATGCATGCCTAGGAATGCCAAAGGCAGAACTTCTTTGGCATGGTTCTTCAGTACATCGGGGCTGTATCGTCCAATAGCATGAATAGTCAGAGCACAAGAGGTCTTGTAGACGGGTTCTAAAGAGAAGCAGAAAAGCCCACAATCTTCATGACACGTACTGTCTTTAAGAGTAACTGGCTGAAACAGACTACTGCAGAACTTGTACCACCACAAAACAAACCAGTAAAATCAACCAGCAATGTTCCTCGTAGAGCACACAAAATCAGAAAGGGTAAGACCTGATTTGTCCTGCTTCGTTAGGCTGTTTACATCTAAATTAACAGTAACTGAAGTAGGAAAAGAAAGGCACCTTCTTTCTCCATATACCAGCCATTGAGCTTCTGCAGGAGTTTCTCAGTGCTGCTATCCGTGAGGTCTGGAAGAGAAACAATCCCAGTCATTTCTCTATAATTATGCCACTATAGTTATTTAACGAAGTAAGAAATTCAACTTACCCGAACTAAATGGCCCATGGCAAATGCACAGGATTTCTGAATTACACTGTTCCGATCAGTCAGGCCACTAAGCAAAGCACTCATGAGTTTACCTGGTGCAAACAGAGGAGGAAAATCTTGACACCTGCTTGACCAACTGCTCTGCTCTGTTTCCAGGACCCAAACAAACTTAAATCTGTAGTTAGTATCTGATTTATTACATGGTAGCCTAGAGCTCTTGCACATTACATTTGTACTATCTATTTGCTTCTCTTTGCTTGGTGCAAAATTAAAAATTAAACCGCATCAGGACTTCCCTGGCAGTCCAGTGGTTAAGAATCTGTGCTTCCAATGCAGGAGGTACCAGGGGGAACTAAGATCCTGCATATGGCACAGTATGTCCAAGAAATAAAAGTAAAAAAATAATAATCTGTGTCTAGAATACTAGGGGGAAAGCTGCAACTATGAGAGTGAGGTACTTTTATAACAGTCCATCAGCCCCACCTGGAAATCAATCCAAGATAAAAATGTTGATATAACATTACAAATCCTACAGAAGAGGAGATACTTTCACCTCCTTATACCAGCAAGAAATAAAATCTAAACTTGATCATCTTGTACCTCTTGCAAAGAGAGAGAAAGGCAGAGTGGGGGAGCCTGAGGGAAGAAGTGCACAGTATCTCAAGCATGGCTCAATGACGGTTATTTTTCCATTTAAAACCTTGTCACACTAGACATGGCCATACCAAAACATTGCCCCACACGGTTTAGGCAAACTCACCTGAGTAAGGTGTTAGGTCCTGGGGACACTGAGTAGTTAACGATACAATGACACTGGCGCAGCCTCCCTGCAGGGTCACAAAGGCAAAGGTCTAAAGCTGACGGTCACAGTGTTCCATCAAACTTTGCTTCAGGAGTCAAAGACGCAAAGAAATACGCAAAGCCTAACAGCCCCTCAAGAAACCATCTAGGAAAAACTCTTATTTTAAATTACTAACGTGAAGATTCTCGTCAAGACTTCCAGCAGGAACCTCTGTTGCACAAATGCACACTGCTCTCATATTGCAAGTGAGGAGGAGACTCATACGATCTTCTGGGAGGGCAACCTGCCATCCTGTCCATTCTGGTTTTAACATTTCCTGTTCTAGGAATTTAACCAAAGGAAGCTTCAGATGTGTCCAAGGACATTCACCACAATGCTTTGTGGAGAATCAAAAGAGCTGAAAACCAATCAGATGTTCCCTGATGGGTTAAAATAAATGATGTTCCAGCCACACAAGAGAATAAGTATCATGTGGCCGTTAAAGAAGGCACTGTGGAAGACCCATGCACTCAGAGAGACCAGAAGGTAACCCACTCCGGTATCCTCACCTGGAGAATTCCCGAGGACAGAGGAGACGGTATTTACTGAGTAAGTCACGCGTTTTATATTCTGAATGAGTTACATGTTTTAAGTTACTAATGCAGTCACAAAAACAAAATAGTTAATGTAAAACAGTATTAGGTTTTAAGAAAAAAAAATGTATTTCACACATGATGTCTATTCCATGTTTGTGGCCCAAACTAATGAAGATGCAAATTTCTCTGGTAAAAAATATACTTGCTTACCTTGGTTCCAAGACCTACACCACTTCTGATCAGTTCACATAATCTAGGAACTAGCTCACCCAGCACTGATACATCAAGATATTGCAGGCACTTTGGGAAGAGAATAAATATAAAGTTAACTTAAAGAAATAAGCCAGTCAGCCAGTACCATATCTTCAATTAAAAACTGCCCAGGACTTCCCTGGTGGTCAAGTGGTGAAGACTCTGAGCTTCCACTACAGAGGGAACAGGTTTGATCCCTGGTCGGGGAACTAGCCAACCCCCTCCCCCCCCAAATCAACTATGCACCCAGCTGGTTTTGACATGAAGTTGAAAAACTACTGGTTTAATTTTGCTCTAATTTCAGTGTTAAAACCACCGTTATACTACAACAAGAAAGCCATTTATCAGTAGTTCAACATTAGAAACAAAAAATAATAAAAAGCACCGATTTATAACGGAGAAAATAAATAACGAACACCCAAGAAGAAAGGATCTCTTTGGGTCTACTTTCTCTTTATCAATCCAGATTAAAATTGACCTACCACCCATCTTATTAAAGTTGACTTCTTAGGCTGAATTTGTGATTCTGTTTTTTTGAAAGTGTAACCACTATGTTCTATTACTGATGAACATATCTATAAGAAGTTTGCTATTTCTACTTCTTTAATCTTTCTTCCCCATCATCCAACTAAAATATAACATCTTTAGACCAAATTTTGGTAATAATTCCCCAGTAAGCACTAGAAAAATTTCTTCTCTTGTCTAATCTTGTGATCTGCCTAGCACCACAATTTCCAGTAGCTCACGAGTTCTCAGTTAACCACTCCAGGGCAAGCACAGGAGCGTCGGCTTTTGTGACCTTACAGACTCTTAATCTATGACTCCACAAACACTGGAACTTTGAAACTTGGTGCTAAGCAGTTCTTTTCTGCAAATCCCCTTCCTTTAACTGAACAACCTATCAAAGGTGCTCAGTTCTCTCTCCCTACCTTTTCTGCTGTCTACTTCTACACCTCCAGCTTACACCTTCCTAGGTCCTCAAGACAGTGCTCAGGCAGAGATAAATACCTGAACCTTTCTTTAGACAGGCAGGTCAAAAGATATACAGATAAAGATTTACAGGGAAATCTTTTAATATATTGTTTCCCTGCATGAGACAAATATGCACTAATGGAGTCTAGTATTGGGTAAAGAATGTGTTCCTTTAGCAACACAGGAGAAAAGAATTCTTAAGAAAAAACTAGAGTCACAACAGCTGCTTGACTCGTCCCTTAAATCTCTAGTTCATTCAATGCACTGTAACCTGAAGACTTTGAACACTACATTCTAAAGTAAACCGACAAATGTTCTCATTATAGGAGGCACTGACCATGTTGATTGTTTCCATCATGGGAGAGGATTTGGCAGCACGAGTCGGGCGCTATCCATGGCAGCCTGAGAACACAAATACAAGGAATTCGATCAATCAAGAAGAACCTCCACAGACTCCCGTTGGGTGAGACTGCCAAATTAAGGAATATTTTTAAAAAGAATATATAGATACGACAAATTAAAACACAAGTCTAAATAACGTCTTTGGTCCTGCATTCAACCACAGATATGTAAAGGCAGCATCTCATCACAGGTGAGACATGCAGATGACAGTTCGGTATTAACCACAGCCACCCAGAATGGCTCTGGGCAAGTTATCCAGCCTTCCGGAGCCTCAGGTTCTCCATCCAATAAATAAACAGATCAAATAATTTTCCGTCTAAGACATGATTTTTAATTTTTATACATGTTTTCCTGTAACATGGAAAGGGCCCTCATATGGTCTTAGTCCAAGAACTAAGGAGCAGGAGAGGCTGACATTATCCAGACATAATAACAAGAAAAATTAGGCATACAGAAGCGACTTGCCCATGGCTGCAAAGTCTGAACTATAATTTACGTTTCTTCATTCTCAACACCTATTTGGTGGGAACACAGGAAAGGGCAAGGTTACTGCTGCAAGAGGGAAGAATGACTGAAGAAGAAAGAGGCAAAGGGAACGAGAAGAGAACAGTTTAGGTGAGTTAAAAACCAAACACCGAACTTTGAGAAAGCTTTTACCATCACATGACAGGAGCCTGACAGTTCTAATAAGGACAAATGCAAAAATATAAACAAGTGAAAAATAAACACGGAAAAGAAACAATACAACTCACAAAGTAAATACAGATGGCCAACACAATGTGAAAAGACAATGGACAACACTAACAACAGGAAACTGCAAATTAGAATGAGATTCTCATCAGACTGAGATTATTCAGTGCTGGCACAGACGTGGAGGGAAACAGAACATTCCTAACTTTTGATATTATGAAATCTCCTGCACAAAAGCTCAAAATAACCTCACTATAGCACACTACACACTCACTAAAAAGAATGAAACAGATCGACACACACACACAGGTATTTTGTTAAAAACACAAATCAAGTTGCAGAACAACTTTTGTAGCTTGATTCTATTTCTAAATTAATGTGTTTATTGATTTTGTAGCCTGTGACTACAAAAGAACTTGAAAGGAGACACAGGGAACTAACTGCTGACAGCGTGTACTCCTCAGGAATGACACTGTGCTGCCAGGGAAGAGGGGACTCCTAGTGGAATACTTTCTACACTTCTGTGTTGTTTTAATTTTTCACAATAAATATATTTCATCTGTAATTTAAAGGAAAAAAAAAACCAACACTCTAATTAAGAGACTAGGGAACTATAGTATACGTAAAAAGCAAAACACTTTTGAACCATGCCCAAGTCTAGCTAGAAATCCTCTCGACTTGTAGGGCAAGAATGGTTCATAGAAAAAGACTCTGAGGGCGTAGCCTTAACCCCTAAAAAATAAACAAACATGTATCCAAAATTGTTAAATCAATGCACTGATGTATTTTTTTGGCTAGAAGTGTCATTTTTCACATAATAGTGTATGAGTCCTCTCCCTGCCCACCCCACTACTAAAAAAAACACTGCATGTGGTTACAGGAGTCAAGTTGTTTCAAGAGTGTTGAAAGTATCATTTGAGTCGTGTAGTTTGACCAAGGACCCTGGAGGACCTATTCAGTATCTTAACAGGGCTCTCCTTTCACAATAATTGTCAATACGCTTGTGCTGTCAACTCACCTTTTCTTGGTCTGTGGCCCGGAGGCTCAAATAATTGAGAACTTGGGGCTCCAATACACTTAGGGACTCCAGCAGAGCTGGGATGAGTTTTGGCGCATGTGGCTTCAACATGGCTCCTGCACTTTTGCTGATCTTCACCAGGGTGTTGATACTGCAGACACACAAAACACAACTCTTGAGTTCTTTTAACAAAAAGAAGCAGCCCTACAAGTCTAATCATGAGGATATTCTGCAGTTTCCTGCATTAAGGAACATACTCCCTTGGGTTCAGAGCCTGGTCTTAGCTCTGTGTTGTTTTTCTGGATTTTGTTTTACTTTTGATTAAAGAAAATTTCACGCACGTATGAAAGCAGAGAGGATCATAAGCGAAATTCTATTACGTTCTCCACTCAGTTCAACAATTAATAACCTTTGGCCAATTCCGTCTCACTTATACATCCACCATGCATACAGATTATACATATAATTTTTACCCCTGCCGTCATAGTGTTTTGAAGCATAATCCCTAAGTTAACTTCAGTATGTGTCACCAAGAGAGGAGGACTCTTTATCATCATCAAAACACCATTTCACACCCCAAAAATATTAAGAATTCTTTTCATATCATTTAATATCCAAATTTCCCTGATGGTTTCACAAATGTCCTTAAGAGCTGGTTTGACAGAATTGAATCCAGAGTCCATCCACACATTGCAATTTACTGCACTTCCTAAATCTTTTTTCACAGTGCCCTCCTTCCTCTTTTTTCTTATAACTTATTTGTCCTCACTGATCGTATTCTGATGGTATCACTTAACATGTTCCTTTGTAGCTTATACAGATCTGCAGGCTAAATCTAGTTCAAATTTTTTTTTAAATAAGAATCTTTCACAGATGGTCTGTCATATCCTATCCCATCACATTAGGATGCTTATCTTTTTCTGTGCTCTTGAAGAGTGATCAGAGGGGTCACGTTTGGTCAGCACAAACCAACCATCCACTGTAACTCTCATCAGCCTTTCCCCAGTGGACTTGAGCCACTTACGATCATTACCTGGGTCATCTTGCTGATGACAGCAAAATGGTGGTACCCTAATTTTATCATTCCTCTGCGTTTGTTAGCTGAATCCTTCTAAAAAGAACTTTCCCAAACCAACTACTTGATTACCACAAAACAGTGTTGATACTATGAATCTGATCTAATATACAGTGAAATAAAAATGGAATTCATGAAGTTTCTAGATAGTATTCTAGTTTAAAAAAAAAAAACTAGAATCTTTCACTACTGAGTTTAACTTAGAAGAGCCATATAGATCTAAATACATGTTTCTTGAATATTTCACAGGTAGTAAACACTTATTTTAAACGTAATAATCGGTGAAATGTTACTAGGTAATATAATCAACAAGCAAGCTTCCCAAGCTTGGTGGCTTGCTTGGTGGCTCAGAGGTTAAAGCGTCTGCCTCCAATGCGGGAGACCCGGGTTCAATCCCTGGGTCGGGAAGATCCCCTGGAGAAGGAAATGGCAATCCACTCCAGTATTCTTGCCTGGAGAATCCCATGGACGGAGAAGCCTAGTAGGTTACAGTCCAGGGGTCGCAAAGAGTCGGACACGACTGAGCGACTTCACCTACCTAAGCTTCCCAAGACCCACTTAACAGAGGCATAACAAGATGTGCCTGCTGGGGGCAGAGGCCAGTGACAAGGAAAGAGCGCACTGCACTCACGGCTGAGGCAGGGGGGCAGAACGCTGGGCGGAAGCAAGGTTCCCAAGAGAATGTCTGCAAAAATGTTCCGACTCGCCACTTCTCACCCCAATGGATTCTCCTCAACTCCCTTCTCCATATGTCCCAGAATCTTAACCTTTGAAGAAATCCAATTTCTACTGGATGGCTAAGAACTAAGTAAATCCAGTATATTCATCTCATCAGCTGATTCAAACCTGAGGGCTCGAACTTCTGTCACAGGACTCATCATTCCTTTGTCCAGAAGGCAGGGCAGGAGGACAGCAATGGTTCTCTGGCCAGCTGCTCCTTTAGCAGGGTCACACATTTTCACACAGACCTCATAGACAAAGAGCATAGAAATTAGTGAACCTGACCCCTCAACTGATAAAGCGTTCATCTGATAAAACGCTTCCTACTTCCTACAGCCACAGAAGAGAGTAAGTGATGCGACACTTTCGACCATTCCAGAGAGAAAAAGAAGACCCCGTGATCTGGGGTTGAGTCCCAGGGCTGCCAATAACTAAACAGAAAATCTGGTAACACTTTTTACTTTCTAAGCTTTGGTCTTCTAATTTGTCAAACAGGCAGCAGCTGAAGATGAAATGAGAAACCCTTTAAGAAAGCACTCGGAAGAGGCTTAAGGTATTGTCCCACGATGATCACCAATACCTTTGGGTGGCAGCACAGCACAGAGGTCCAGAACACAAATGTGGAAGAAGAAACACCTGAGTTTAAAACCCAGTTTTACTACGTACTAGTAATGTGACTTACAGCAAGGCGTATACAGCTAGAACACATTAGAAGGCTGATACACCACAAAACAAAATACAAATGGGAAACTAGTTTCAAAAAGGCTGCCAACCTCGTAACTATGAAAGGCAGGTTAACCCATAAACAGAGCAATAATGAAGAGAACAGATGCTTGATCTAAATGTAATGCGTGCTTCAGAGTCAAGAGAAAGTCGTATCTTATATAAAGGCCCAGAGGAGCCGACCACTTAAAGAGCCCAGAGATAAACTTTGTTAGAAATACTCGGATTCTAATGTCATAGCACCCGGTTTCCCGTTCACTGGGCTTCCCTCGTGGCTCAGCTGGTAAAGAATCCACCTGCAAGGCGGGAGACCTGGGTTCGATCCCTGGGTTGGGAAGATCCCCTGGAGAAGGGAAAGGCTACCCACTCCAGTATTCTGGCCTGGAGAATTCCATGGACTACAGCCCATGGGTTTGCAAAGAGTTGGGACATGACTAAGTGACTTTCACTTTCTTTCACTTTTCCATTCATTGTTAAGAACAGTAGGTTGTAACATGAAGTCAACTACAATGCAACTAAATGTCACTTTATATGACAAAAAATTATTATTTTCATTGTCACATAGAATCCTGCCCCACTTCATCCCCAGTAAAAAGATTAAGAGTTTTCACCTTGCTCAGAGTTTTCAGAGCTAATTCTGCTGCTTTTCGTACAGATTCCTAAAAAAAAAGAGAAGTCTGATATCATACAAGTCAGAGTTTCCATCTCATCTACCCCCAAACGTGCAGTTAAACTGCCTCCAAATCTACACAAACTGATGAAAAACCCTACTTTCATTAACAAGTAAAAACAGTCTTTCACTAGGCTCTGTGCCCATCAAGGAGCATATTGCCATGATGGACTATTATTTTTTAAATTAGTAGAACCTATTTTGACCGTACAAAAATATGGATATTAAGTGTAACAGTTTAGAAACTAAATAGATTATAAAAGCAACTGTGTGAAGACGTATGTGAAGATTCTCAAATACCTAAAAAATCTCTGATGAATAAAGAAAAAAAAAAGAAGCATCTAATTCTGATTGTAAGATTGAAAATTCTAAAATTTAGATTGCCAAGGCAAAATTCAGAGAAACACTGGATACATTATTTGGGAATGACTGATCCAACTTATGAAACTGATTAAAGTAGAGTTATATTGGATTGTTTCTAAACTATTATTTGTCCTTCATCAATAGCATCGCAAGATCGCTACTGAAAGAAAATCAAGCAGTAGCTACCCTTTATTTAAAAAAAAAAGGTAATTAAATTTAGACCTAACCTTACCACTTCACAGACAGATCAAGACTGAAACTTTGGAGGAAAACTCGGAAAACTCTGGTATTCTAAAAAACTGTCTGAATACTAAATTTTGAAATATGTAACATACATATCTTAACAATTCCAATTTATGCTAGTCTACAAATAAATGCAGGTTTACTTATACAGTACCTTTATATCATCTTGTACTCTAAAGAGGGTTTCCCAAATTTCTGGAAGTTTATCAATGATGTCATCTAGGGGTCTTCCTCTTAATAAATCATTCAGAGCTAAGCAGCTGAAAATAAACAATTTGGTTTCAAATATATGATCAAAAAAGCTCAGTCTTTTACTACAAAATATTGATATCAGATAAGAATACGGTTTCTGCCTATACCTGTAGTCTTAAGCCCTTTACTCCAAGATAGGTATGAGTACTCTCTCCTTGATGCATATGGCGTTTACAGCCATCAAATGTCATCATCATTTTTCATTTGGAAATATACTTCCAGAGCCTAACACATACTACCGAGCACACAGCAGACACTGAGTAGACCTAAATTACTTATGTATAAGTGAATGCTCCCCTAAAGTTATGAGACTATATAAGTGTACCTTGATGCCTAATTTAACAGGGGATCTTCATTTTAATCAGGCTGGCCAAAAAGTTTATTCAGGTTTTTCAGTACGGTGGCACGGAAAAGTCTGAACACACTTTGGCCAACCCAATAAATCATACTTAGAGAAACTAAGACTACTTAGGAAAACCACTGGCTATAGCTTAAATGTTATTAATGATCTAACCCAACCAGAAATATGCTTTTTAGCAGTTTTAACTCATTCTTTTTGCACAAGGTATAAAACTTGGAAATTTGAAGGGGAAAAAGATGCAGTTTTGACTAGCTATATTTCCAAAAATGATACCTGGATTCTCGAACTCGCCACATATTGCTGGTTAGATTCTTAACCAAATCTTGAAGAATTTCCTTCAAATACTTATCCACCTAATAATGAGAGTAAAAGGATAAAATTAAAAATGCAAAATCCATCAATAATCAAATGATGCATCTCTACCACACTGTGTTTCTATATGTAACAGCCTAAGTGTCTCTCTAGGCCTTTCAGTCCACAACTCTCTCCCCACTTTGGCTACTAAAAGCTGCCCAACGGATCATCTTAAAATGCAAGCACGATCTCTTATTTTCCTCAGTGTGTGATAATAAAGTCCAATCACCCAAGTATGGATATGAAGACCTTCTGCGGCTCTCTGGCTCCCACGGTCTCATGTCCTGTTTCACCTTTGTTCACCTCCACTTCCTGGCACATATTACCTCGAGCTCTTCTATGGCATCACCTTGACAGACAAGAATCATCGATCCTGCCCCACATATGCCCATGGCACCTGCCTAAGTGCATCACATCAGACGGCACAGTAACGGTCCTGCCCCTTCAGACTGAGACCTCAAGGGCAGGGACAGCATTTCACTTGTGTTTGCCTCCCTGGTACCTGGCACAATGTCTGCACATGAAGGAGGATCTGACTGTTCAGAATGAAGGTGAATTCACCCTTTCAGTTTTGCTGTACACTTCCTCATTTGATAACAACAACACACTGATAGCAGATTCACTGCGACTGACTGATTCAAAACTGGGAATGGAATACGACAGGCTGCATATCGTCACCCTGTGTGTTTAACTTATATGCAGAGTACATCATGTGAAATGCTAGGCTAGATGAATCACGAGCTGGAATCAAGATTGCTGGGAGAAATATCAATAACCTCAGATATGCAGATGACACCACCCTTATGGCAGAAAGTGAAGAGGAACTAAAGAGCCTCTTGATGAAGGTAAAAGAGGTGAGTGAAAAAGCTGGCTTGAAACTCAACATTCAGAAAACTAAGATCATGGCAACCAGTCCCCTCACTTCATGGCAAAAAAGAAGAAGGAAAAAGCAGAAGCAATGACACATTTTATTTCCTTGAGCTCCAAAGTCACTGTGGATGGTGACCGCAGCCATGAAATTAAAAGACACTTGCTCCTTGGAAGGAAAGCTATGACAAATCTAGACAGCATACTAAAAAGCAGATATCATTTTGCAAACATCAGTCAGTATACTCAAAGCTATGGTTTTTCCAGCAGTCATATACAATGTGAGAGTTGGACCATATAGAAGGCAAACCACCCAAGAACTGATGCTTTCAAATTGTGCTGCTGGAGAAAATTCTTGAGAGTCCCTTTGGACAGCAAGGAGACCAAACCAGTCAATCCTAAAGGATATCAACCCTGAATATTCATTGGAATGACTGGTGCTGAAGCTGAAGCTGCAGTACCTTGGCCACTTGATATGAAGAGCCAATTCATTGAAAAAGACTGTGACGCGGGGAAGGCAGAAAGAGAAGGAAGCAGCAGAGGATGAGATGGTTAGAGAGCATCACTGACTCAAGGGCCACAAATCTGAGCAAACTCTGGAAGGTAGTAGAAGAGAGAGGAGCCTGGCACGCTGCAGTCTGTGGGGTCGCAGAGTCGGACAGGACTTAGCAATTAAACAACAATAACAGAACTTTAAAACTTACGGCTTTTCCACTTTTACTCTCGTAGGTAAGAGAGGTTTTGTTATCCTCACTGATATGCAAGAAAACCAAGAGACGAAGAGAATAACTCATCTAAGATTAAAGAAACTGATGCTTTCTAAGCCCATGTCTCTAGACAGCCTCCACAGTGATCCCATCCACACCTGTGGCTTTACCTTCCACGCACAGAGATGACACTCACTTCTCAAGAGCCTCGGCCTGAGCCCTGAACTCAGCCTCCGAGATCTCGGCTGACTCATCTGTACCAAGTACTCTCCTAGAGCAAACAGAACTCGTCGAACCCTCAGAGGGAAACCCTCCAGTGCCTTCCAGCACCAGACCGGAGAGAGAGGAACGGGCCGCATCGTGCTTAGGGATGGAAAGACATGGTAAGGGTCATGGAGTTTATTTAACTGAACTAGGATTTGCTGTATGACACAGGGAGCTCAACTCGGTGCTCTGTGACAACCTAGAGAGGTGGGATGGCATGGGAGGTAGGAGGAAGTTTCAAGAGGGAGGGGACATACCTATGGCTGATCTATGCTGCTGACAGAGAAACCAATACAATCTTGTAAACTAACTACCCTCCAACTGAAAATAAATTTTTAAAAATTTTTAGAGAAACACAAAACAGAACAAAAGAACAACTAGACAGGAGATCAACACCAAGATAAACTACCTAGATCTAACAGACATTTATAGAATATTTTCTTTTCAATAACAGCAGAATGCAAATTCTTCTTAAATACACATGGAACATTCTCCAGGGTCACTATTTGCAAGGTCATGAAGTGTTTCAAACCATTTAAAAGGATTTAAATCATACAAAATGTGTTTGATCATAATGGAATAATAAATAATAATACATTAATAATCAATAACAGGAGGAAACTATATTATTCAACCCATGATATTTTCATGTTTTTCACCATGGAACGCTCCCTGAACTACTCTCATCCTTGGGAAAACAGCAGCTAAAAGAAAATATTATCTGCTTAAAAAGATAAGTCAATAAAAAATAAAGTGACCTAGGAAGCCGCCAAAGGATTTCAACCCAAAACACAATCCAATTTGCATTTTTAAAATCACTTTTACTACTGGTAAGTCAATGAAGGAGGGCAAACAGAAAAGAAAGATACAACATATTCATTAGGGAAGAATTAGGGAAAAAAGAGAGTAGATTCGAGAAATATTTTGCAGGGAATTCCATGGCAGTCCAGTGGTTAAGACTCAGTGCTTTCACTGCCACGGGCTCAGGTTCGATTCCCAGTCAGGGAGCTAAGAGCCTACAAACCACAATGTGCAGTCAAAAAAAAAAAAAAAAAGAAAGGAAAGAAAGAAATATCTTGGAAGAAGAATCAACAGAATTTGCTACCAGATTCAACTGAAGGTGGGATGAGATAAGACAGCAACCAAGATGCCACCCAGTTTTGCATTTTGGGGAAATGGATGAACATGGAAGAAGAGAGCCAAAAGGCTGTGATGGTTTTTGTTTTTGGCCACGTGGCATGTGGGATCTTGGTTCCCAGAACAGGGATCAAACCCACATGCTCTGCAGTGGAAGCACAATGTCTTAACCACTGGACCTCTGGGGAAGTCCCAAGGGAAGGCCGTTTCTCTTAAGTCCTGTTCTGAACATGTTATGTCTAACACATCTTGAAATGACATCAAGCAGGCAGTGAGATGTATCAAGACAAGTCAAGAATACAAGTTGTGCCTGGGTCAGAAGAATAAGACTGGGAACCATCACAATCAGGGTAACATTTACAAGCCCTGGAACTGAGAGCTCATCTCAAAGGAGAAAGTGGAGAGAGAAAAAGGTACTCAGAGGCAAGTCCTGAGACATCCTAGTACCTAACAATGCGAGAGAATATGAGAAGCAGCCAAACATGGTAACTGCCTGCCTCCTCATCTACCTCCTGTTCTCCATTGCATCAGTGCTACAGACACCATTTCCCACTGGTGGGGATATACTGCCATCTCCTTAACCATCCACCCACTAGACATTTCACTACCTCCATTTGTGAGGTTTCAGTAAATGTTGCCATGAGCATCTTTGGTACCTTGAAAGGAGGAAGAAAGCAAAAAGATGAAAGAAAGTCTATTTGTTTAAACAAACAGGTATACAGAGGAGAAAGGAAGGTAAGCCTGGGTTTACACCCAACTGTAACCTGGGACAAGGGTTCACAGATACTTGCCATTGACTTGTCAGTGACCAGTGCGTTCCAAATGCTTGTCATGGCCTGTCGAATGCCAAGGTTGGGATCAAACTGGTAACGATAAAGACGCGGAACTAGCTGAGGCAGGAAAGGAGCCAGCTGTTCTCCAGCTCTGGTAGCAATTACATTAAAACCAAAAGCAGCACCCTAAAAACACAGTAGCAAGATGAAGTAGCTCAGACACACTATTGCAATAAAATATTAACACATTAAATACCACAAAATTTTCCCTCCTAGACTTGTCCCTGAAGACAGCCTGATCTTCTGAGTGTCCAGTATCAATATTATACCAGCTCTGGGGTAGGACAGAGCTCTCTCACCACAGACTTGTACAAAACACACTGCGTTATCAATTGTCACCGTCTGCCAGTGAGGCAGGTTTGATTTGAAGGGAAGAAAAAGAAAATAAAACTGTCCAGCAACAGCCACTTACCTTCCTAGAGTTCCACATTGCATGATGGTTGGCTAGATTCATAAATTTATACACCAGATCCGGCTGACTAAGATCACTTGCCAGAGAACAGAGCTCCTTGTAAGTAGAGAGGCCCTGGCTTGAAAACAAGAACCAAAAAGTACACAGTAATGTATTTCTCTACCTCCAGTCTAACAAAAATTACACTACCAATATCACTAGGACATTTTAAAATTACATTTTCACTAAATTTCCAATACTGAGTTATCTCTTTACCACAGAGGCAGAGAACCAGGGTGAAGAGAAAAAAAGAAGTTGCCCAATTCAGTTCTCAGCAACAGCTGCTGAATGACCTAAGGCATGTACGACGCCCGTGCAGGTGGGGCCCTCATCACCTCCGAGGCAGCGACAATCCTTCAGCACACTGTGTACCAAAGTCTGCGGGTCCTGACAGAGCCGTCTGAAGACAACTTCTGTCTTCCCTAGGTCTTTTCTAAGCTAGAGTAATAAGAACTTTTTTGAATCGCACTCCCAGTCCAGTCCTGGGCTCTTGATGGGTCAGGACCTCATAAATGTGGGCAGCAGTTCAGCTCCTTCTTGGCTCCTAGCCATGTCCTGCCCCCTCACTCCCCAGGTGAGGACCCTGGGGTCCTCTTCAATCAAATTCCAGCACACAGAGTTCCATCTCAGTCTGGTTTCCAGAAAACTGAATCTAAAAACCTATGCTTTTTCTCTGAAGGGTCTTCTTCCGCTAATACACAACACTTCCCACGAGGCTGGAAATCAAATTGGTGAGTGTCCTCTCCATTGGACGGAAGGCGGCTCCAATGATGGGTGGATTTGGCGCACTTACCCATCGGGGGTTTTGCCAAGGCTTCCTCCCTGAAACACCACTGTCTCTCCAGAAACTTCATGTTTAGCTCTAAACAAAAACAACAGCAAGAATTTACGTGAGCCTCAAAATTTTCATACTGCCATTCAACGAATGTAAACATTTCAGCTATAAACCGATAAAATCAAATTCCCTATTAAGTATCCACAGTAAGCAAGATGTAAAAGCCAACTCGCCCTTCCCATTAGCCTGAGAATTCTGTAAAATAAAGTCTAGGAAGAACAAATCGATTCTCTTCACAGAGCAACTGTGCAGGACATGCAAGTCCCCTCTCCTGTCTTCATTTCCGTGTAGCCCATCATAATTATGGCACTTCTGTAATCCAGTGCTTTACCTGTCCCGAGATCATTCAGTTTTCAGAGCCTGAGTTATTGGCATGTTTGTGAACAGTAATTTAGTTTACTTTCTAAACAGTATCCACTGGATAATTAAACTGCTGTCCACAGCACAGCAGTTGATGACTTGCAATTTAGAAAAGGCTTAATAAACAGGAAAATCAAAAGCTGAACTCTCCTTCTTTCACTGCATATTCTTGGTATGTACAAAACTTGCCCTGCATGTTCAAATCTGAGGTTTTCAAGTTCCCCGTACCTTTTGCCAGTCATCAACGTTTCTACAAGAGTAGAAACCAATTCCTGTTGATCTTGTTCATTGCCCAATTCATACACCAACCCAAGGCCTTTGAGGCAACATCTTGGCTCAGTTCTACACAAAAGTCAGATACAACAACATTAAGAAAAATTTGTTCTCTAGCCATCAAGTGAAAAAAACTTTAATAAACCTGTAACATTAATCAAAAATGATATCAAAGCAAAGATATGAAAACACTGTCAACCTATTTTGTTAAAAAATGTATTAAATCATCTGAGTGGACAGGACACCAGCCAAGTCCCTGTAAATGAGAACTGCATTCACACAATATCCAACTCACAAATCAAGCCAGCCCTGCTGGGCCTCGGCGTGCAGTGCACAGTGACAAACGGTCAGCGGATGCAAGGCGCACACGTGAGAGGTAATCAATTTCAGGAGAACCCGCGGGTAATTTTTAAATGAAAGCTCAATATTATGTCACATGTTTAAAACAATTTACGAAACAAAGCTACTATTTAAATATCTAACACATATATTTGCACCCTCTCCTAGCTTACATCACAAAGGGAAAAAATGAATCCTAAGTAGAAGAAAGCTATTATTTAGTAGAAGCTATGAATGTTAAAGATAGCCTCGGCTCCACTGTCAAATGCAAAAGTGATCTAATGAATAAATGATTCATTAATGAATAAAATTAATGGGCTTCTCAGGTGGCGCTATAGTAAAGAAGCTGCAACCTGCCTGCCAATGCAGGAGACATGAGATGCAAGGGATGTGGGTTTGATCCCAGGGTCAGGAAAATACCCTGGAGGAGGGCATGGCACCCACTCCCGGATTCTTGCCTGGAGAACACCAGGAGCAGGGGAGCTTGGCAGGCTATAGTACACGGGGTTGCAAAGAGTTGGACACAACGGAGCAATTAACACACACAATGAATAAGTACGTAAGAACCAAGTTTCCTGTAGCCTTCTCTTATGCTCATAATCCAGATTTTTCAAAATTTAAGATACAAGTTTAAAGAAGTTTGGAAATCAAATATTTACCAATAACTTACCATCATTTTCTGACAGAACAGAAACAAATGCACTTTGGATTTCTTTAAGATGAGACTAAATAAGAAAAGAGACATTCAGAACACTGAAACTCTACCCCCTTGGGAGACTGAGAATCTTGCTCTCGGGGTACACACCACCCGTGAAGTCTCATAACCTGAGGCAGTCACAAACCCTGCTGTACTCTCATCTCTGAAGGTGGCCAAGTTACCTGAAGGCTGCACCACTGACAGCAGTCCATTCACACAGTCCAAACCTCCCCGTCCTCACTACTTCCTCTGACTTTACGCCTTCAAGTTAAGAATCATCCTCCAGTTCATATATACCAGGTATCAGCCTTCATTCCTTCATGTGTAGCTTATTCCCAAGTATCTGTTACTGGTTAATGGCCCTTGCCCCCATACATTTCCCTTCCAACAACCTATTATAAGTATTTCATAAACAGGCTGCAATAGAGCTGGATCACATTTACAGATGGCCTACCTTCACTTCATTATGGGTACTTAGCTTCCTCACAAGGGAAAGCAGCCAGATGCACGCTGCTTGCCTCACATGCGGGTTGGGACTGACGATGTGTTTATTTAAAATCACATCCAGCACCCAGGGGACCACATCGTTAACTTTGGCTCCTAGGGAAAAGCAAAGAATGATAAGCAAATTAAATAACTGAATAGAGCTTCCAAAAAAAATATTAAACTTTAATCAACACTCAACAGAACAATCCTACAACATATTAATATCTAAACAAATATGGTGTTTAAATAAATTGCTGAAGGAACGGATAATCATTCGCTTCAGAACCTAGCATTAACTAAATAACCTTTCAAAGGTACTCAGACACCTTTAGTTTCCTAGAATGAAAAATTATCACCAACATGGGGGAGGTTAGGCATGTGCAGTAGTGGAGGGAGTGGAAAACCTCTGCGCCTTTCTCTTCATTTTGCTCTGAACCTAAAACTTCTCTAAGACACTATCTTAATTTTTTTAATATCCATATAATTAATGTAATTTTACTCATTTAACTTGTGACTATAGGGGGGAAAAGTTATTTCCCCTCCTTCATATTCCCTTTTGAACCTTACTGCACATGAAGTTTTTAAAATAAATGGTTTTCTTTGTTTTTTAATTTTTATTGGGGTATAGTTAATTTACAATGTTATGTTAATTTTGTCTTAATTTTCATTATCCCCATTTTCTCTTATGTCAGCAATTTTTCTTTCTCTGCTGTATCTTCTTCCCATCTCCCATCTAAAACTAACATGTAAACCAACCTCTATTAACCTCGCTTTCCTCCTCCAGCTACTACACCACTGTTCTCCTTCCTTTGTCCCTTCAGAGTTCCCCAACCTCAGCACTGCTGAGGCCGTCAGGATGAGCCTCAGCAGGACACCTTGCTATAGAGAGCCATCCTGCGCCCTGGAGGATGTTCACAGCATACGAGAGATGTGAAGTCACTCTACCTGTAACGTGCAGTCAGAAAGTGCACACTCTTTCACCTACACGGTCACTAAAAGCCAGAGCAACTTAGTGGAGAGACGTACCTGCAGCGTGATTGGCACTGTGTGATAAAGAATCAGGGGTGGGCTTCCCTGGTGGTAAACAATCTGCCTGCCAATGCAGGAGACACAGGTTCAACCCCCTGGTCTGAGAAGATTCCACTTGTCAAGGAGCAACTAAGCCCAGGCGCCTTATCGAACCTGTGCTCTGGAGCCCACAAGCCCCGACTCCTGAAGCCCAAGTACCCTAGAGCCTGTGCTCCACAACAAGAGAAGCCCAACACTGCAACTAGAGAAGAGCCTCTGCTTGCCACCAACTAGAGAAAAGCCCACACGCAGCTACAAAGATCCGGCACAGCCAAGAATAAACAAATAAAATTACTGACGCAGGGGGTAGGATGCAGGAGGGCAGTAAGGCTCCAGAGGGAGGGATGTATGTCTAATTATGGCTGATTTGCGTTGTTGTATGGCAGAAACCAACACAACATCATAAAGCAGTTTTCATCCAATTAAAAAATAAATTTGAAAAAAAAAAAAAAGGAAAATTCCAAAAAAAAACAAATCAGGGCACACAAAACTTGGGAGGTTGCTAGGCCTTGACTTCTGAACTGGCTAAACACCCCAAGGAATCCCCATGGACAGAGCGCGGGTCTGAAGGGGATCGACAGCTAACCCCTCAGCCTCCTTGCCAGAGGACTAAAGGAACAGCTCTTGCTCATTTTGTGCTCCATCTCCTTTAACCAGCTATCTTTCTTAACTGAGCCGAACTCAGAAGACATATACAATTATTGGTAAAAGAGTCAAAATGGAATGTATATATTTTCTCCCTAGCTTCAGAGGTGGTAGCAAGAACAGAAGAGAGTTACATGGAGGGAATAAACCGATTCGCTGACTGTAAGGTACCGGCGGGGGGCGTGTACTCCTCCTCGGTTACCAGCCAGGCATCCCGGGCGGCCACAGAACCAGTTCCTATCGCAGCACTGGTGATGGCTTCACCGATGGTGAACTGCAGTTCTATTTGCTTGGCCTGCAATGAAGGGGACAAAAGCCAGGGGTCAGAGGGAACATTTCCCAAAAACATCCATTTCCATAAAAAGGCTGCTTACTGGTCTTGTTTCTCAGCGCGCTTTGTTTCCACTCTTTTGCCTGGAACGCTCTAACAGGATGGTTGGAAAGTGGGGCAGGGTGAGGGAACAGAGCGCCCAAGAATGACTTTTAGATCTTTTCCCAAGTCCACGTTGCACTTTTTACCTAAGCAGAGAACCAATAAGCAGCGATTTTTAATCTTTGGAAGACGGGAATCATTCACTTGGGAAGAAGGGCACGGACTGCGAAGCCATACACATCTCGAGGGAAATTCTGTCTCTCGCCAGTGAAGTTTAACAGCATTAAACTCTGAGCCTCAACGTCATTTGTAATGTGAGCATAAATAATACCATCACCCACCTGATCAGGCCATAGGGATTAAACACGGTTAATGTACAAATGGCAACTAGTAGACACCTGATTGGTAGTAACTGCACAGTAACATTGGCCTTTATCACTGACAGCATCTCCTCTCTGTACACTTAAATTACATGATATCTGCAAGATCCTCTCAAATGGTTGTTAGGGATTCCCAGGTAGCTCGTCGGTAAAGAATCTGCCTGCAATGCAGGGGACCCGGGTCAGATCCCTGGATCGGGAAGATCCACTGGAGAAGGAAATGGCAAACCACTCCAGTATTCCTGCCTGGAAAATCCCATGGACAGAGGAGCCTAGTGGGCTGTAGTCCATGGGACTGCAAGAGTCAGACACAACAACTTAGTGACTAAATCACCACCTCAAATGGTTCAGGAGAAAAACCCAAAGAACCAAAAAGCAAATGTGGTAAAATGTAATTTGGTGAATTTGGATGAAGGATATAAAGGAGTCCTTTAACATTATTCATACAACTTCACTTTAAACTTGAAATTATTTCAAAAATCAAAACTATGTATATTTTATACATATACCCAAAATTTTAAAATCAGATTTGGAAATTGATACATCTCACAATTGTGAATCACAACTGATATGGCATTGGGCCAGTCTTTGGCATTTCTCTCTCATGTTTGCTAGAAACCGGAAGAGACTTAAGGATAGGCGAATAACAAGAGAATGAAGAACAGAGAGCATGAGGGCTATGGGAATACTGTGGAGAGAGATGATAGTTTAGCTAATCCAAGCTCAGTCTCTGGCAGCTCAGATGGTAAAGAATCTGCCTGCAATGCAGGAGACCTGGGTTCAATCCCTGGGTCAGGAAGATCCCCTGGAGAAGGGAATGGCAACCCACTTCAGTATTTTTGCCTGCCATGGACAGAGGAGCCTGGTGGGCTACAGTTCTCGGGGCCACAAAGAGTCAGAAACGACTGAGAGACTAACACATAGACACACACACACACACATACCTCAAGGCTGCAAAGAGCTGGAAATGACTAAGAGACGAACACACACACACAGACACACACGGGGCCACAGAGAGTCAGAAACGACTGAGAGACTAACACACAGACAGACACACACACACCTCAAGGCTGCAAAGAGTTGGAAACGACTAAGAGACGAACACACACACACAGACACACACGGGGCCACAAAGAGTCAGAAACGACTGAGAGACTAACACACAGCACACACACACACACCTCGAAGCTGCAAAGAATCAGAAACGACTAAGAGACTAACACACACACACGGACACACACGGGGCCACAAAGAGTCAGAAACGACTGAGAGACTAACACACAGACAGACACACATACACCTCAAGGCTGCAAAGAGTTGGAAACGACTAAGAGACGAACACACACACACAGACACACACGGGGCCACAAAGAGTCAGAAACGACTGAGAGACTAACACACAGATACACACACACACACCTCGAAGCTGCAAAGAATCAGAAACGACTAAGAGACTAACACACACACACAGACACACACGGGGCCACAAAGAGTCAGAAACGACTGAGAGACTAACACACACACACAGACAGACACACACACACACACACACACACGCTCTATCAGCCACACACACACACACACACACACACACACGGCCGCGAAGAGTCATCAGCCAAGGGCTTTAGGCTTGCTAAGCCATCAAGTGTTGACACCTCACACCTCCTTCTCTGAGGAAAAATGATTCAAGGGCTTTGGTCTTACAGCTTTCCTAGTCAAAAGCTTCTCTTGGCAACTCTAAACTGAGAAAAGCTATCTTAACACAGAGGATCTCATAATAGGGATTCATCTGTGGGCCTGTTCTCACACGTTCACATGTTAATAACAATGTAGTTGGCATTACAAACAAAAACAAAACTCCCTAACTCCATCTGTGAAGATGGTATCTAGACTTTTAACTGTTCTAGAAATAAAGAGTGGCTGAATAGAGATCATTACATTATTATTCTCTCTACTTCTGTGCAGGTCTGAGATTTTCTATAATAAAAAGTCAAAAGAAAAAACCACCACCACAAAAGCCTTTAGAACTCTGTCCTAGCTGACTGTGAAGATATTTTGCTTCTGATTCTTGCTATTTTTTTTAATCCTTTAATCTCTCCAGCATGTTTCAAACTCTTCATATTTCTAAATTTCTACACTCTTATAATGTCTTCAGGAACAAGTTAAGAATCGAGACAAACCTTCATTTTTTATATAAAACTGGAAGAAATCTATCTATATCACAGATTTAAAAAAAAAAGAAAATGAGAAACCAGACATCACAAACTTTTCCCCAAGAGCTTACAACGTCAGTGACATCCAGGGAGAATCTGACATGAGTTTAACTTCTTGTCAAAAAATTTCACCTCAAAAATACTTCATCGAGACTCTACCAATCACACCGCCTGGCCCCAGTTTTATGGGCTGCAGGGTTACAAAACAACCTCTGCCTTCAGCCTAGTGGGCAATTGGAAACTGTGATAAATGTGAAGAAAAACATGGAGAGGCACGAAAGCACAAAGAACTAGCAAATCTACCCTCATGTGAAGCGTCAGGGGAGGTTTCCAAAGAGGTGCAGCAACAGCCTGAGAAAGCAATAAATAAGGGTCTTTCAAAAGCTCAGAACAAAGATGGACAAAGAGGCTGGTGAAGAAAAATGTGAGTAAGTGAAAACAACTGAAGCCCAACTGGGGCCAACTGTGTTGAGTCACTGATCACACTGGCTAGCAGCTACTTGGCGGCCTTCTCCACCACACTGGACCTTTATCTAGAAGACATCAGACTCAAGAGCAACCAGAGCACTGGCACCTACTCCCCACAGCCAGCTGACTGCGTGTATTTCCCCTTCTACTCACCCTGGACCACACTCTACAGAACAAATCATGAAATCAGGATGTCCCCGCAGACGTGACTCAGTCAATGCTATGACGAGCACAGCCCACGGCTGGTACTCAGTAAGCACTTGGTGAATAAATGAATAAAAGTCTCATTTTAAAACCTCACAACATGCAAAATTCCAACAATACAAAAATGCCTTTTGTCTGAATGACTTAACAATCAGATAGCAATATAAATACCTCCACAGAATCCATCAGACCTTGCAAGAGGAGCTTCTGGTGAGGAAAATCTCCATCCCCAACTGGAAAATACCCCAGTGTTTGGATAGCTCTTTCTTTCATCTGGAAGAACAGAGATTTTTTTTGTTTTTTTTTTTTAATGAAGTATATAACACTTGGTCCCAGAAAAATGTCTTCTGGGAGAAAAATGAGAAGGTAGGGAGGAGGAGTCTGTCTAACTAAATGCATCAGTGCAAGTTTTTTTTTTTTTTTAAACATCCAATTTTACAGAATTACGTCTGTAAGACACTGGAGGTTGAAAGACACAAAACTAAGTTTATTAAGGGTCCACCACTACAAAAGAAGGAAGCACAAAGTCTTTAACTAGCTCAGTACCCTACAAACCGTAACAGTTATAAATGCAGATTCTGGGCCCAGAAGAACCTAAGATCGGGGTCACAGCTAGACCATTTTTAGTAGCCTTTGAGGCTGTGTGACCTCAGGCAAGTTAATTCGCTTTTCTCAATTTTCCTCCTCTGGGAAAACAGAGATGGCAAGCATAACCTACTTCACTAGACCTTCTGAGGATTCAGTTAATAAAAACATGTGAGGCACTCAGCATATGCTTGGGTGGTAATGACTAGCTCATAACAGCCAATAAAAATTACACTGCGATCTTCTCGGTAAGTTTTAAAAAATAGCTAGATTGAGAATAAGATTACATATTTATTAAACTTGTAATAAACCAAGTTTTTCTGTTCATTAAATCATCTTACATTTCACACTGAGGTACTCTTATCCCAAAGAAAAATTTTTAAGTCTATGAAGGTTTTTATCTAAAATTAAAATACTATAAAGATCCTCTGGGCTTCTCTGATAGTTCAGACAGTGAAGAAACTGCCCAAAATGTAGGAGACCTGGGTTCGATCCCTCAGTTGGGAAGATCCCCTGGAGAAGGAAACGGCAATCCACTCCCGTTTTCTGGCCTGGAGAATCCCATGGACAGAGGAGCCTGGCGGGCTACAGCCCACGGGGTCACAGAGTCAGACAAGACTGAGCGACTTTCACATTCACATTCAAAAGTCCTTTTCCTCAGAGATGACTCACACTGCTTATTAATGCCCAAACTTCTATAACCCACCTGGTTATAGGAGGTTAAGATTTAGATCTGGTCTGAAATTATAACATTCATATAACATTTAACACTTTATTACCTACCTTTTGCATGACAGAAGAATAAACTTGATGCATTTAATCTTTACTCAAATCTTAACAAGTTATGGGCCTTAACTGGAGTAACTGGGTCAAAAGGACACACACACGAAGGCTATATACAAATCACCCACAACTCAGAATTAAACCATTTTTAGAAGAGAAGAGTAAACGGAAGAGACGTGCCTTATTTGTTTCTTTACTGGAGGGTATTCTGTTTAGCAGGCTCTCCACAAGATGCAGCTTGGTAAAGCCCGATCCCTCGCTGGGGATTGGGAGGGGACCGTTTCTGCCAATTTCCCCCAGGGCTGTACAGGCAGCAATCGCCAAGAGAGGGGAGGTACTATCCAAAAATGAGCCTGTGAACACATTTACACAAAAGAGAATTATACTTTATCACCCTTGCAAGCCAAAGCAACCAGAGACGTAATTGAGATTTTCTTAAAGACAGCAAATAAAAATCAAAGTCTACAATATATTTTCTAGTTGATAATTGGTTATCATTTCTTTAGTAATAAAACACCACAGAGTGGGGTCCTTTCTTGACATTTAAATTTTTTCCCATAATGGAATCATCTCTGTTAAATAGAAATAGAAAATATATATAGAAAAATGAGAATACATTCAGTGTTATTAAAAACAGAATTTATTTAGCATCAAGATTTTGTGAAAAAGCTTATGTGTTTAGAGTACAATGCTATAAAAAGAAATTAAAATGTTACAATAAATTTTAACCTCATTCAAAATCTTGTAACCTATTTATGCTAACATCCACATCAGCATAAACACATTAATTACCAATTGTTTCTGTGGCACTCTGAATGAGTTCCTCTTGTTCGGGCAGGAAATCAGCATGTGTCTCCAAGTTTGGCTGCTCTGCCATTTTCATTTTCTTCTTAGCCAAATATCTTCCTACTGTGAATCCCAGTGCAAGCAAGGATCCGTGCTGTATCTCCGGGCTCTGGATTTAACAACACAACAGCGTATGTCTCATCTCCCTCTCACACTGTGTGAATGCACTGCAATAACTGTGCTTATCACAGTCATCTCCCCCATAAAACACAAGGCCAAAGAATAAAGTAATCATGGGAGGCTCCATGGGATGTTAATAAATCAGCTAGCGAACAAGAGAAACCTAGAGTTCCAAACACAGAGAATTCTGAGAAGTTGAGTTGAGTCGTGACTTATATTTGAATTCCCTAATCCCATACTTCAATTCTGGTGAGGTGACTCCCTCAATGCTCTGATAAGCACATATGCTTTCTTCTCCCTTATGACACTTATATACCTATATCATCATAATTTCCAAGCATGATTTTTCCCCTACTGCCAGCAAAATACAATGAACTAGAACCTATTTTTAATTGCAAAAACCTCCAAACACAGGCAGGCATGACTTGAAAAGCATATGACTGCAACAGTGTTTCCGGATGGGACAGGTATAAAGAGAGGTGGCAGGAGATGGGGAAGAAAAAGGACCCAACATTTCTGAGCACCAAGCACTACCGGAGCTTCTCATGTATCCACTCCCCATTGTTGTCCTGGCACCTAAAACAGTGCCTGTGAGACACACGGCACTCAAACTTGTTGACTGAACTGACTGCATCCAAGTGCTATCTGTCTCATTTCATCTTTACCAACATAAAAGCAAGCAATTTATGTGTTCATTTTACAACTGAGAACATAGAAAAAAATATATTAGATGCTTTTGTAAAACTTCTATTTCACACACACACACACAAAGGCAAAACATAACATACATGATTGTCTTTTGTCGTCTTTATCAGCTGTTCTATCATTGACTTCAGCTCATTTCCCGACACTGTAGATACGACCACAGAATAAAACAAGGCTGCCAGTTCACGCATCTCTTCTTTACTGCTATTCATCAGACTCTGAGCAATGTAGAAAGAAATATGTACATGAGATAGGATCATCTCCCTGCTGACAACTTCTAACATTTAAAGTTAAAAGAATACACGATACATTACAATGTTCAAGTTATTGGTATTTTTGAGAAAAGAAAACACCTATTATTTCAAAACAAAATAAAGCCCGGCTACCCTCCCTTTCTGAAAATGAGCATTTTAGCGTTGAGGCATCTGATGGACACAGCCCATGGGAAAGAACGTGTGGCTGCAGGTGGCACTTCTGGTCACATGGGGGCGCCCTTGCTCTGCCCTCTGGACCACAAGGGCATTCATTCTCCCTCCTG
Source organism: Aepyceros melampus (assembly GCA_006408695.1). Lineage (NCBI taxonomy): Eukaryota > Metazoa > Chordata > Mammalia > Artiodactyla > Bovidae > Aepyceros > Aepyceros melampus. The sequence continues at coordinate 686,960 of SJXQ01007906.1, forward strand.
GCAAGTTCCTGCAATTCCCTGGGTCCTTAGCACAGAGGACCACGCCCCCCTCCCCACCCCAATTTGTTCTTTGGGAACTTCTTCCTCTTCAAGAAAGAAAGGGACCTGCACATGCCCGAATGTCACTGCAGGATATGGGGCCAGCAGACTTCTGATGTTACCATTTCTGAATAACAGTGAGTCACTGCAGGCCTGAGCCAGGCACGTCCTGTTCTGAGAGGAGTGCCTTGCCTCAAAATGCACCTTCATCTTTGGAGAGCCTGTGCATGGGCCAGGAGGGGGCAGGAAGTGCCAGGACTTCCTTCCCAGGATTAAATGCTTTTTTTCTTTTTTTTGATTGGAAGGTGCTAGCGCTAAAGAACTCCCCTAAGCAGGAGACATAAGGGATGTGGGTTCGATCCCCAAGTCATGAAGATCTCCTGGAGTAGGGTATGACAACCCACTCCAGAGTTCTTGCCTGGAGAACCTCATGGACAGAGGAGCCTGATGGGCTACAGTCCATAGGGTCACAGAGTCAGACACAACTGACCACACACAGGGTAGACCAAAATGTCATGCGCATTTTCATCAAAGATGCAAAATATAAAACAGATGGAATTAATATACAGCTGATATTAAACCTAAAACAGAGGTTTACATGTTTTCTACAGAGAGCCAAATGACGCAGCAGGCCTACTCTGCCACTGTATTAATAAACGGAGTCACAAACAACACATGGGTGTGGCTGGATTCCAGTACAATTTTATCGACACTATAATTTCCACATGTCAGGAAATTTTACTCATCTTTTGATTCTTTCTTCAACCCGTAAGAAATGTAAACACCAGTCTTAGCTGCAGGCCACACTAACAGGAGGCAGGACAGATTTGGCACACAGACCGCAGGCTAATGACCCCTGATCTACAAGAGCAAAGGTCTAAAATCATTTTAAATCATTTTAAAATCAGCAAATCTCCACAGAGTAAAAAAATCTTTTTGAACTAGATGCAATTTCATGAGACTAGATTTCTTTAGAGAAGGGCAAAACTCACTCCTCTTGGTAAATTACATTCACGCATTCACACTTAAAAGAATCTGTACATTTTACCATAATTCAAACTGTACCTTCCAAAAAGAACTGCATTATGTAGCACAAGAGGTACACAAAACTACATAAGCCAGACCAGTACTAAGAAAGATTATTCATTCTACTCATCTGAAATTCAAATTTAACTGAGTATCCCGCATTTTTATTTGCTAAACCTGGCACCTCTTTTGGTGTGACCAGCATGGCTGGTGGGAGTGTGAATTGGAACTACTCATGGCTCAGAAGGTAAAGCGTCTGCCTGCAGTGCGGGAGACCCGAGTTCAGTCCTTGGGTCGGGAAGCTCTCCAGAAGGAAATGGCAACCCACTCCAGTACCCTTGCCTGGAAAATCCCATGGACAGAGGAGCGTGTAGCCCACAGACAGCAGGCTACAGTCCACGGTGTCACAAAGAGTCGGACATGACTGAGCGAGACTCCACTTTCTCATATGGAGGATGTACACTGTCTGTTAAAATTGCATCCATGTGTCCTCAATTCCGTTTCTGCAGAATCCAACTAAAAATACACCCACTCGTATTCAAAATACAGACTGTTCATTGCAGCAGTCTGCAAGTACCCTAAATGACCATCGATAAGGATCTAGAATAATTCCAATTCAATGGACATGAGTTTGAGCAAGCTCCAGGAGATGATGAACAGGGAAGCCTGCAGTGCTGCAGGCCATGGGGTCGCAAAGAGTTGGACAGACTGAACGACTGAACAACAAGAATAATTCCACAGCCAGAGAGCAGAAAATAAAGAAGTTGTTAAAACAAAGAGGATGTTCTCTCTAAGTCATCCAAGAATAACTCCGTGTTCTAAAGCTAAGTGAAAGAAGGTACAAAACAGTGTGAAAAAGTATTGTGTAACACCTGTATGTGAAAAAAGGAAGAAAAATTAAAAATGCTGATTTCATCTGCATTTATACGTGTAACTAAACTCTAGAAGGGACACCGTATACAAATAAGTGATGACCTATATGTCTGTCAGGTAAGAGAGGAAGAAGCAGGAAGCTGAAGGGATCTGGGCAGGCGAGAGACAGAGAAAGAGGTTTTACATAATGTTTTATTTAAACTATACAAAAGTTTACTTTTGTAAACTATACAAAAGATCACTTTTTTAGTTTTAAAGCAGAAAAATAATTCTTTTTTACTTATATGACTCTCAATTCATCTCCCCCCTCACCTAAATGGATCACTGCCACACAATTACCTACAAGCTTCCTAGGAAATGTCTGATGATCAGAGTTTTCAAAGTGACCTAAAGGCAAAAAAGGTCACAGGAACCCTGGTAGGAAGGCGATATCATGCCACTGAAGTTTAAAACACAGAGAATCAAAAAGAAACACACAGGCAAAGGATATACCTTTATCCATTCCGTTTTGTCTACAAATTTGGTGGCCAACTTTTCTGGATACACTGAGACAGCCTCCAATAGACAGTACATGACTGGCAAACCTAAAGAAGAAGGAATTCAGAAGCATTTTAATGTCAAGAAAAGTGATACACATACAGGGATCACTAAATTCCTTCAAAGCATAAGGTTACATCTTTAGGAGGCATTTCCAAGTTTTACAAAACAAACATTAACCTGAATACAGTATGTGACTCAATACAGCAAATTTACAGCCTAATTGGCTATAAAAAGATGCCCTGTTCTTCACTCCAAAGTAGAAATATATTAACTATTGTTAGCATTTCTTTCTGCAAAGAGAAATAGTGTATCAAAGCTGAAATTAGACAAGTTTAGAAAAGAAAGATTCACATTCGGTTATTGGAAAGAGAAGAAAAAATAATTTTGGTGAAAACTGTCAGCGAGTTTAAAATTAAGATTTTTGCTTAAGTGCTTTCGTATCCGTCCTCGGCATCATGACCTCCTACCTCCAACACCTGCTAACAGCTGCTGAAGCAGGCCGATGTAGATCTGCACAGGGTTGGTTTCCCCACTCTTGGAAGAGGAGGAGGAGGGTGCTGCCTGGCTGCCTGACATTAAAGTCCGAATGTAGTGCCCGATGGCTGGGGCGTGGTCTTGCATATCAGCTAAACTCTGAGAGGTAGGCACCACCCCTGCGCTGTGAGCAAGGCACATGCGCAAGTACAGGACGATCTACGGATGGAAGGAAGAAAGACACAGATAAGCTTCTCAAAAAAATCACGGTGGGAGGTGTTCAAAGTCACAGTTCCCAGCTTTGATGCCCCCACCATCCTTCACAAAGCCATTCAATAATCCTCACAGTAGCTGGAGAGCATGACTCAATATGTGAACTGAAAACACTATCATTTTACATAACCAGCTTTTATAATCCAGAGAGTGCTGTTTAATAGAGTTCAGTGGAGTTAACATGCACACTCAACTTTTAAAGTCTAAAACAGGTATAATGAAAATCATTTTGTTTAGAGATGTGTGTGTGTTCATGAGAGAGAGACAGACAGACAGACTCTAGGCAGAAACCCAGGGCCAATGATCTATTCCTGTGGAACTCCAGTTGAATTTAATCTCCACTGGCACAGAAATTCGAGAAAATGGGTTCGAGTCATCTACAGAAGAGTAGCTACGACGTCATTAAAAACCTCTGACACAAATTAGCTGCTCAGGAGTCCTCTGGTTTTTCCTTGACAGCTGGAACAGGACTGGCAGCAATTCCATCCTGAGTATTCTCACTCAGTGTGAATAAGATTATCTCTTGCCATTTATCTCAAGCCAATGACTGAAACAATAGAATTTTCCTTAGTAAATGAGGTAAATTAATCTAACCCTCCAACCTCCAAAGCCAGATAATCCAAATAACCTCAATATATCATTGGCTTTAAAATTCAGATCTAATTTGCTGTGAATTCCAATAGCAATCAATGTAAAGTACCTAGGTCTCTCATGAAGAGAGTCTCACTTCTTGACTCTGCTGTGAACTAAAACAATACCAGTTATCAAGCACTGTTTTTCCTAATAAACAATCTGACATAAAACAATGACATCGCTGTATGAGTTTTCACCTAGAACACAAAAAATTCACAGACACCTCTTTGACTGTGACATTATTATCTTTAAGGACGTTCTGCAAAAACGAAATAGAAATATACTCCGGTCCTACCTCTCCAAAGGCTGCTGGGTTAAATGGAAGGACAGTGGTCCCAGTCATGTACTTGGCTGGTGTTTTCATTCGATGGGAAGCCTAATAAAAAGAAACCGCCCCAAATCAATTACTGAAAAACAAAGCACATGTACCTTTTCTTGACTCAACAATAACTGTATTTCTAACTACGTCATTGTCTCTAGTCAAACGTTTTTACATTATTCATGCTTCATTGTGCACAGACCTCAAACCCTAAGTGACAGATGTGTTGCCTTTTGACTGGCTTCTTAAAAAAGAAGAAACCTACAAATTAACTACCCTTGAATTAAAAGAAAGGAAAAAAGAAAAAACTCCAAAGATGACACAGTAGGAGGTAAAAATCAGAAGAATAAACCTGCTCCGGGCATCTACTGACAGTCGCACCAGGGCACTGAATGCCGGCTACTTTCATTAACAATGAAGGTAGAAGAAAGATATTAGCATGAAAGCACCTTTTGCCCCCAACTATGGCAGTGCTACAGGGAAGAGAACCATGGTTGCCACAAACTGCCCTCCAACACCTGTAAGATGTCTGTCTACGCAAAAAGCTAAGACCACTGGTAGAGATGAAGGCAGTAAGCCGTCCCCCAGCACACTTACAGAAACATTCATGTAAAAAGTCGGACAGGTCTGGATTGTGACTGCCAATCCTCTGATCTACCAGTAAAATAGGAGACTTGCAAAAAGCAGGTATGATGTTCTCTCATGAACACAGGGCGAAAAAATCTGAACTGCTCCTAAAGTGTTCTTAATTTACATTGCCTTAAATAATGCCCTTTAAAATAAAAAGATATATTTGGGGGAATTTCCTGGCAATCCAGTGGTTAGGATTCCATGCTCTCACTGCTGAGGGCCCAGGTTCAATCCCTGGTAGGGGAACTAAGATCCCACATCCCTCAGCCTGCATGGCCTAAAAAAATAAACACAATTAAACAAATAAATACGACTGAAAAAATAAACACAAAAATAATAAGAGTTAATATTTTTAAGCATGTCTTGCCAAGGGGAAAATTTTAAACACAGCCAAAATGTTGAAGAGCATAAAAGAACCTAAATAATTTAGATTTGAGCAGATTAATTACATTTGAGATTTATATTTTTCTCATCTTGTACCTCCCTCTTATTGTAAATATTAACATTGTTAGAAACTTTACTACTATTCAGCATTTAGTGATTAGCATTTTACAAAGTGTCACCAAAAAAAAACAGTATGTTTATTTTCATCATTCACTATATGACTCAAACTAATAATATGAAAGTAAATACCATACCTTTTCTTGGATATAGTATACCATTTCTGGGAAAGATGGCATCTGCTTAGAAGCACTGTCTTTCCTGTTTCTACCAGGAAGACATCTTAAAACTCGTTGTGCCTCTCCATGAACTTCTTCCCGCCTTCCAGAAAGAGAAGAAAGATAAATTTCACCAACCGGAGAATGATCATATGAAGACAAAGAATAGCAATTTTATCTGGCATCTGTCTTAAGTATATTCTTGGCTACATGCAAAGAATCACAAAATACATGAGAAGCAATCACTTCTTTTTTGAAATTTCATTAGTCACGTGGCTTGCATCTTCACATTTTACCCAAAGGAAATAACAAGACAGGGTATGACTACAGGGCTGCATGCTCAAGGGGACCATATTTTTAACTCTAATACATTGCTTCTAAATTCCACAGACTAATGCTACAAACAACAGAAATTTTACTCGATTTTCAACGGAATTTGAAATAAACCCAAGTTCGTATCAACACCTTTGAAACTTACGGTCTCCTGCAGCTAACAAGAGCAAGTATCTGGAAGGAATATGGTCTGAGGGAAACACCGTGCTGGCAAATTTTACAGCCACTTGTCGAACTTGAACTTCAGGCTATTTGACACATAAACACACACACACACACAGACACATAACACAGAGATTAAAAAAGGAAAATTCAAGTAACTCATTCCAGTCAAGGTAGGTCGTTTTAACTGTAAACAATCAAAATTTAAGTTGATATTTCAATAAATATATCTAAATAAATAAAAATCCTTTTAGTCGAGATCCTTGTTGTTTAAAAGTCTCTGGACAAAGGCATTATTCAAAAAGTGCTTTTATGACCTAAGGGGATCTTCCAAGTCAAGCAGGAAACCCCACCAAGACCGCTAGCAGAGAATCTCTCCGTGGATGCCCATACTCGGCCCGACCATGGGAAGGTCACAGGGGCAGTTTCCGGCCACCACCCCGTTTCCTCAACTCTCAAGCTCTCAGTCACATGAGTGAAATTCATATAGTTTGCAGGGAACACAAACAGAGCCTACCTGGAGTCCCTACAAATTTAAAGTAAAATATCGCCAACACTTTCAGGTTAGCTCTAAAATTAAAAATGACTCCCAAGAAAAATCTCAGCTCATACATCCAATTGGGGCTTCCCTGATAGCTCTGTTGGTAAAGAATCCGCCTGCATGCAGGAGAATCCAGTTCGACTCCTGGGTCAGGAAGATCCTCTGGAGAAGGGATAGGCTACCCACGCCAGTATTCTTGGGCTTCCCTTGTGGCTCAGCTGGTAAAGAATCTGCCTGCGATGCGGGAGACCTGGGTTCAATCCCTGGGTTGGGAAGATCCCCCCCGAGAAGGGAAAGGCTACCCACTCCAGTATTCTGGCCTGAAGAATTTCACGAACTGTATAGTCCATGGCGTTGCAAATAGTCGGACAGGACTGAGCAACTTTCACTTTCACCTATATCTAATTAACTTAAATAGATTGAGACTGCATTCTATTAATACAAAGTTCAACCAGAAAAAGCAGCTTAGAGTCTAACGATGCTGAAGCTTTTATTCTCATCTACCTTCCCCCTGAGTCAATCCTTCAGTCACAACGTAAGTGAGATGAGAGGTGCTTAGATACATGTGCTACCTCATTCATTCAGGTGTTCTTACTCTCCAGCACTCCCTTTATAGGTCAATATACTAAGGACTAGTCTGTATGATTTAGCCCTCAGTCTGGCTGCCTTCCATGTAGTCTGGGAAAACAAACCAAATCACCTATGACTTGGTAATACTGTTATGTGACTTGATCTGCATAAGTATAACCAGCACCCATGTGCACTCTACAAGCATTCCATTTTCTTATGAGGTTACTGATGAAGAGTTTTAAGTATTTGATTCCTATGAGCTTCCAAATAAGCCTATACTACTTTGCTCATGTTATATGACCATGAACCAGGTACACTGAACACCAAGAGCATTTGACAATGGACTTTATATATAATAAAATTTCTGAATGTTCATAATTATCCTGTTCTGTTTCAACAGAAGCCAGACACACTTCTGAACCTTTAGTAATTCCCCCAGTATAAATATGGAAGCCAAATTCAGTGACACGCAAATCATATTAATCTCACCAACATTTGACATTTTTCCCTCTTCAATCTCCTTCTCTTTCTATTCTTAGAAATAGAGGTCAAAAAACTGACTAAAGCAATACATAAAATATTATTTTATACTGTGTATTATATATCATGTATACACACATGTATATGTATATTGGGCTTCCCTGGTGGCTCAGATGGTAAAAAGTCTGCCTGCAATGCAGGAGATCTGGGTTTAATCCCTGGATCGGGAAGATCCTCTGAAGAAGGACATGGCAACCCACTCCAGTATTCTTACTTGGAGAATCCCATGGACTGAGGAGCCTGGTGGGCTACAGTCCATGAGGTCACAAAGAGTTGGACATGACTAAGCAACTAACATTATGTGTATATAACCATAGATATTAAAAATTCTCTTAGAAACTTCCACAACAGGCAGATGAAGAGGACTAAAAGAAAGAAAGTATGTATGACGGTACTGGCTTATTTCCTACAGACTCATTTTGATACATAAAATGTGTCTTTCCTTCTGCTCTTCTCCCCCAACGTTACCTACAGAACTCCACTCCAAGAGACTGTAGGGCTCAGCTACCAGTTAAAACAAAACACTTCCAACCAGGAGAACATGACATTAAAAACAGTTCTCCAACAAGGAAGGCTTTAAGCATAAGGCCTCTGTGCATATCACTACTCCTTCTCTAAAATCATATTTCCATAACGAAGAATTAAAAACACAGCGCTTGAAGAATTTTCCATTCAAACAGCTATTTTCTATGCCTAGTTTGTGCCTAGAAACCTTGGTTTGAAAGGCAAAACTGACAACAAAAGACTTTACAGGGGAAAAAAAAAAACAAATCATAAATCACAGTCCAAGGGAAAGCAAATACTCCTCTTCATTATTAAGAAGAAAAGCAATTCAAATTTTGATCATAAAAATATAAAATGTGTACACTACCAGCACTGTGGTTCACGCAGTTGGACCTACCTTTATTAAATACGAGGCCACAAGTGCCTCCATCAGAGTCCGCTGTGCGCCTTCCAAGGTACTGTAAGCTCCAACCATCATGGATAATGCTTCTTGAATAGCAAGTCGTGTCTCAGGCTCTTCCTGTGAAAGACGATAAAAACAGTGTTTCCTTCACGGTCGAGTTTCCAGCTGAGCATCCAAACAGAAAGCACACACTTGCCAGGTGTTTCCCTACCTTACACAGGGCTTCAAAAAGCTGCTGCACGAGAGCTATATCCTTAGTGAATAAATGTGGCATTCGACTGCAAGAGAACGTGAGACCATCATTACTATCAAAATTTTCCATAAGGCAGAAAAGAACGAAACTAAACACACGTTCCTAAACTTGCACTTTCACCCCTGGGCACCATGTGAGCATCACTGGGTTACGTCCCCAAAGAACCAAACATTGTTTTAACGTCAATATTTAATTCTACTGTCTAATCCAAGTAACTCTAGATTAATATACGTGTTATCCGATAGTCTCACTAGAATATTCCATGCATTCAGTTAACATTTCTGATTTTGAAATAAAGAAAAGAGATGAGACTAAATGCTTTTTAAACTAAAGACTATGGTGACAAGAAGCTCTGTCAACTGCATGCCAGCACACAAGGGCCAAGGTCTGTTGACAATGCTGTGCTGTATCAGTTGATCTGAAATGACTGTCTTCTGAGCCCCCGAACTCCTTCCCTACACAGTGCAGAAGAGCCCAACCTAGTCTCCACAGGCCAATACAGAACCTGTGCAGGGATGCAGGCAGCGGTTAGGGCCACTGAAGACGCTGCTCCTCTCACCCCCTGCCCTGAAATATGTGAAGAAAGAGGAAACCAGGAAGAAGTGGGTGCAGGAAACCATACTAAACAAAGGAGGAAAAAAAAAATCCACCTTTGGAAACTCAAGAATCATTAACACTATCAGAAAAGAGAATCACTAGAAAAACCCTTGATTATTGATATAATAAACACTAGTAGTAAATCATAACAAGAACACTTAAGATCAATCAAATGTCTCTATGTAGGGTACAAGAAAACTAACACGTTAGGACACAATCCAGCTCAAAATCTCATTTCAATACTGCCATTTAATACGGTAACATATCTTCAAATATAAATTAAGACATTTCACATCATTATCCTTCTACAAGGAAGACATTTCTAAACAACCTATGGCCATTAAATAATTTCCTTTCAGAATCATAACAAATTTATTATCCATCCACTATTAAATGCCACAATTTTTCTTAGTTTACCAACAAGGTATCTCTCACTAATAAGGAGTTTACTCACCTGGAGAGTTTTCCAACAGCTGAATATGCCATAGACAGTAGCTTAGGGTCCTTGAAATTAAGAAAAAAAAAAAAAAAGAACAAAAAAGCAGACAGAACAAAAACACAGTAAACGGCAAAACCTTTTTGCTGCAATGAAATGCATTATTTTACTCCTTGTTAAACCTAGGTCTCACTGTGCCTAACTACATGATACCAGAATCTGAACAAAAAAATAAAAACGTCCAAACCCAGGATGCATCAGACTACTAAAAGAAAAAACAAAACAAAACTTTCCATTACCCATTCACTCCAAAAGGAAAACGCAGAGGTCATATAATAGAAAAGTTTCTCTCCACTGAGGCTAACTTCAGGATCCTTTCAATACTATGTAACCTGCAAATACCAAAATTCACCACCAACATACTAGGAAGACAGCTTAACTTATCAGAAAATTAATCACTGCCCAACAGACTAGGATCCACCCTCTCTCACCCCAAATTTCAGGACGCAGGAGAGCAACTGTCTAAAAATCTGCACTATAGTAAATTGCTTCTTCTATCTTTCACCTTAAAAAGTTAAAGGGATCATAGTATTCAGGTGAGTTAGTGAGGGTTCCACTCAAGATAGAGACAGAATTTTATATTGCTTTATGAAAATCAGGAGTCTGACACTACTCAGGACACAGCAGCACTTCTGTGAGCTGAAGTTTATACACTTCACAAAGGATTCACACCCTACATGGCCACTCTTATGGGTCATCTGTTGGGAAGACATGCAGATGTCATCTGGAGGTTAAGATAATTACAGTCCTGTAGATTACCTGGCCACTCTAACCTAGTCTCAAATATATAGTTTCTCCCCCAAAAGCCCCAAAGCATTTTTATTTCTACCAGCCATCCAAAGCATGTATCTATGCCATAAAAATAATCTGAAAGGTTCCCAAGGCCTTAAGCACCATGCAAGCTCTGTTCACTCAACAGAAGAAGAGAGGAGAGTCAGGCCTAGGACTGCCCCAAAGCACAGCTGCACAGCAAGTGAACAGTTTTCAATAATAATAATATCTACTAACATGCCTTCACTAGGCTAAATTAGCTCATTTAATCCTCACCATAATCCAATAAAATGATACTATTAGCCTCATTCTTCTAATAAAGAACAGAGGTCTGAAGAATTTAAGTTACTAACAAAGGAACAAAGCTAGGATTCAAACTCAATTCTAACTCCAAATGGCAAAATACTGGTCACTATACTATGCAAACATGCATTCATATTTAGCTAAGACTTAGGAAAAGAACATTAACTAGAGTTCTTAAAACTTTACCTTTTTTCTTTTTAGCCAATTCCCTTGAAACACTAGAAATGTTAAGAGTGATACAACAAGAAAAAACAGGATTTGAAAAACTACAATCCAAGGAATCCTCATCCCACTTAGCTTAAGGAATCAAAAATTTACTGAATGCATGTTTTGACAGTTTGAATCAATAAAATCTCAGTCTCTAAGAATTAACAGTTTTTCAATACAAGGCAAATCCAAATAGACCTATATGGAAATAAATCATAAAATAAAATCTAATTCTTTTCATTTCATTTTTGTGCAATTTCTAAAATAAAATGTACCAGCTTTTGAAAATGTTACATAAAGAAATGATAAGACCACTTCAAGGTCCGTATCAATTTTCAGTGCTTATTTCCCAAAAAGGGGGCAAAAGACGGTGGTAATTTCTGAAATTTGCACCACCTCAAAATGTTAAGAAATGATGGAATAACAGCAAACTTAAACTGTATCAACATATAGACTAGGAAAGTTTATAACAGAATTTAAAAACTAAAATATTAACAAAAATTTAAAAAAAAACCAAGTCACTTACTTCTTTATATTCATTGATTAGCTTGGTGAGACCATTCAAAAGCATTGGACCTAATGGCTTAATCTTGATTTCTGGACAGCTTGTTAAAAAACAACACATATACAAAGCAAGATGTAAGAATCTCGTAATTACGTATTGTTTCAGATTATTACTTAAAACAGAGACATGAATAATATAAGTTTAAATAATCTATCAAAATGTGACATAGCAAACACATTTTCTTTCTAGGTGAGATGCTCTTACATCCCTTCATCGCTCCAAATGGCTTGAAAACTTTATAAACAGTTCAAAAAACTTACGTTACACAAATGTGATGCACAAATTGCAGGGATAATGTTCTTAATTTTGAATTTGTATTTGTACCAAAGAGTCCATCATACACCACCTATGAAAACAGAATATCGAGATACCAATTAAGAAGAACAGCAATTTATTATTTTCAAATACGACCGAGGATTCAACAGTAGGTCTTTTGTATTACATTTTGTTCTTCAAAATTAATGCAGTTCTCTTTCACCAAGAATTTTACCTGATGGCCGCGGGAGCCAAGTAGCTTCAATAAACCGTCTGGATAACAAACACAATGGTTGATGGTTCACATCTGCACCATTTGTGGGGCTTCCACTAGGAAGCAACACAGAGTTCATGCTGCAGTGGGTCACCACTCTCCCGCAGAGAAGATGCTTTCAAAATAAGTTCACATGTAATTCAGAAACCTAATACCTCCCAAATAATTTAATCTCCTGATGTCCTCTGCGGGAGAGTGGTGGCCCACTGCAGCATGAACTCTCTGTTGCTTCCTAGTGGTAGCTTCCACTGTGTCTGTTATCCAGATGGTTTACTGAAGCTACTTGGTGGCTTCCTACAGCCGTCAGCTAGAATACTTGCATGAAAGAGACTGCATTAATTTTGAAGAACAAAGTGTAGTACAAAAGATCACAAACTGATCGCATGGACCACACACAGCCTTGTCCAACTCAATGAAACTATGAGCCAGGCTGTGTAGGGCCACCCAAGACAGATGGGTCATGGTGGAGAGTTCTGACAAAATGTGGTCCACTGGAGAAGGGAATGACAAACCACTTCAGTATTCTTGCCTTGAGAACCCCAAACAGTATGAAAAAGCAAAAAGACAAGACACTGGAAAATGAACTCCCCAGGTTGGTAGGTGCCCAATATGCTACTGGAGATCAGTGGAGAAATAACTCCAGAAAGAATGAAGATAGAGCGAAAGCAAAAACAACACCCAGTTGTGGATGTGACTGGTGATGGAAGTAAAGCTAGATGCTATAAAGAACAATATGGCATAGGAACCTGGAATGCTAGGTCCATGAATCAAGGCAAATTGGAAGTGGTCAACAGGAGATGGCAAGAGTGAGCATCAACATTCTAGGAATCAGTGAGCTAAGATGGACTGGAATGGGCGAATTAACTCAGATGACCATTATATCTACTACTGTGGGCAAGAATCCTTTAGAAGAAATGGAGTAGCCATCACAGTCAACAAGAGAGTCCGAAATGCAGTACTTGGATGTAGTCTCAAAAACAAGAGAAAGATCTCCATTCATTTCCAAGGCAAATCATTCAATATCACAGTAATTCAAGTCTATGCCCCAACCAATAATGCTGAAGAAGCTGAAGTTGGATGGTTCTATGAAGACCTACAAGACCTTCTAGAACTAACACCCAAAAAAGATGTCCTCTTCATTATAGAGGACTGGAAGGCAAAAGTAGGAAGTCAAGAGATACCTGAAGTAACAGACAAATTTGGCCTTGGAGTACAGAATGAAGCAGGGCAAAGGCTAATAAGAGTTTTGACAAGAGAACGCACTGGTCATAGCAAACACGCTCTTCCAACAACATAAGAGAAGACTCTACACGTGGACATCACCAGATGGTCAACACCAAAATCAGATTGATTATATTCTTTGCAGCCAAAGATGGAGAAGCTCTATACAGTCAACAAAAACAAGACCAGGAGCTGACTGTGGCTCAGATCATGAACTCCTTATTGCCAAATTCAGACTTAAAATGAAGAGTAGGGAAAACCAGTAGACCATTCAGGTATGACTTAAATCAAACCCCTTATGATTATACAGTGGAAGTGAGAAATAGATTCAAGGGATTAGATCTGATAGACAGAGTGCCTGACGAACTATGGATGGAGGTTTGTGACACTGTACAGGAGGCAGTGAGCAAGACCATCCCCAAGAAAGAAACGCAAAACGGCTACATGGCTGTGTGAGGAAGCTTTACAGATAGCTGAGAAAAGAAGAGACACAAAAGGGAGAAAAAGATATACCCACTTGAATGCAGAGATTCAAAGAATAGCAAGGAGAGATAAGAAAGCCTTCCTCAGCGATCAATGCAAATAAATAGAGGAAAACAATAGAATGGGAAACACTAGAGAGCTCTTCAAGAAAATTAGAGATACCAAGGGAACATTCCATCAAAGATGGGCTCAATAAAGGACAGAAGTGGTATAAGACCTAACAGAAGCAGAAGATATTAAGAAGAGGTGGCAAGAATACACAGAAAAACTGTACAAAAAAGATCTTCTTCACCCAGATAATCATGACATTGTGATCACTCACCTAGAGCCAGACATCCTAGAATGCAAAGTCAAGTGGGCCTTAGGAAGCATCACTATGAACAAAGCTAGTGGAGGTGATGGAATTCCACTTGAGCGATTTCAAATCCTGAAAGATGATGCTGTGAAAGTGCTGCACTCAAAATTCTAGCAAATTTGGAAAACTCAGTAGTGGCCACAGGACTGGAAACGGTCAGTTTTCATTCTAATCCCAAAGAAAGGCAATGCCAAAGAATGTTCAAACTACCTCACAATTGTACTCATCTCACACGCTAGCAAAGTAATGCTCAAAATTTTCCAAGCCAGGCTTCCAACAGTAAATGAACTGTGAAATTCCAGATGTTCAAGCTGGATTTAGAAAAGGCAGAGGAACCAGAGATCCAACTGCTAACATCTGCTGGATCATCAAAAAAGCAAGAGAGTTCCAGAAAAACATCTACTTCTGCTTTATTGACTATACCAAAGCCTTTGACTGGGTAGATCATAACAAACTGGAAAATTCTTCAAGAAATGAGAATACCAGAACACCAGACCTGCCTCCTGAGAAATCTGCATGCAGGTCAAGAAGCAACAGTTGGAATGGACATGGAAGAATAGGCTGGTTTCAAATTGGGAAAGGAGTATGTCAAGGCTGTATATTTTCACCCTGCTTATTTACCTTCTATGCATAGTACATCATGTGAAATGCTAGTTCAAGATTTTTGGAAGAAATATCAATAACCTCAGATATGCAGATGACACCACCCTTATGGTAGAAAGCAAAGAACTAAAGAGCCTCTTAATGAAAGTGAAAGAGGAGAGTGAAAATTTTGGCTTAAAACTCAATATTCAGAAAACTAAAATTATGGCATCCGGTACCATCACTTCATGGCAAATAGATGGCAAACAGTGGAAACAGTGACAAGCTTTTATTTTCTTGGACTCCAAAATCACCGCAGATGGTGACTGCAGCCATGAAATTAAAAGACACTTGCTCCTTGGAAGAAAACTTATGACCAACCTAGACAGCATATTAAAAAGCAGCAACATTACTTTGCCAACAAAGGTCCATCTAGTCAAAGCTACAGTTTTTCCAGTAGTCATGTATGGATGTGAGAGTTGGACTAGAAAGAAAGCTGAGCACCAAAGAACTGATGCTTTTGAACTGTGATGTTGGAGAAGACTCCGGAGAGTCCCTTGGACTGCAAGGAGATCCAACCAGTCCATCCTAAAGGAAATCAATCCTGAACATTCATTGGAAGAACTGATGCTGAAGCTGAAACTCCAATCCTCTGGCCACCTGATGGGAAGAACTGACTCTTCTGAAGAGACCCTGATGCTGGGAAAGATTGAAGGTGGGAGGAGAAGGTGACAACAGAGGATGAGATGGTTGGATGGCATCACCGACTCGAGTTTGAGCAAGCCCCGGGAGCTGGTGATGAACAGGGAAGCCTGGTGTGCTGCAGTCCATGGGCTCACAAAGAGTCAGACACAATTGAGTGACTGAACTGACTGACAAAGTGTAGACCTACAAGAAGTCTATGAGTATTCTGCCACATAATTCTAGCTGCTTATTATATAAGGCAGCATTACTACCACCACCATTTCTGAACCAAAATTATTAAGCCACTACAAGGGAAAACAGTGCCTAGTAAGCAAAATGGAAGAAGCTCTGTGATTACGTTATGTTTATGGAAACACAGAACACAGTATTTGAAATCAGTCAAGGACTTCCCTATAGCTCAGATGGTAAAGAATCTGCCTGCAATGCGGGAGACCCAGGTTCAATCCCTGGGTCAGGAAGATCCCCTGGAGAAGGAAACAGCAACCCATTCCAGTATCTTGCCTGCAGAATCCCGTGGACAGGGGAGCCTGGTAAGCTCCAGTTCATAGGGTCGCAAAAAGTCAGACACAACTGAGTGACTACACTACTACTACTAAATACTGGAGAGCAGATACTGGGAATAAAAGCTGTATCACCTAGGAGGAAGAAGTAGAACAAATAAGCCTGAAGAAGGAGAGAGATGAAGACAGAAGTTAGGAAGAGGAAGCAGCCACTTAAATAAGCCTTAAGAGGGAGAGACGTGAAGACAGAAGTCAATGTCCACCATATACATGCAGTAAGCAAGACGACTGTGTTCTTACTTTGGGACTGAAAGGGAGGAGAGGCAGGAAATAAGAACATTCTAGATAGGAGGGGGCACACTAGAGAAAATCCTGAAACCAGAGTAGATGTTTACTAGGCTACAGGGGGAGGGGCACTACACCAGGAGTCACGAAGCAGAGACCTGAAAATGGCAGGCTTCAGAGCAGCGATCTCTGCTGGTGCGTAAGGGATAGGGCAAGGGGTGCTGATACACGAGACCAGATGGGAGAGAACTGCTGCCTTTCCACCATTCACTGAGAACTTTCTCACAGAGTGAGTACTAGCAGCATGCTGTGAATCTTCTATTGGCTATCCCACTCAAGTCTTTACAACACTTCTATGAGCTATCTACTATCATTACACCCATTCTACAGATTTTTTGTTAATGTTTAAAGAAACACAGGGAAAAAACCTTAAGGTTTATTTAAGATGAAAAGTTGTATTTGTTGTTGTTTACAGTCACTAAATCATGTCTGACCCTTTGCAACTCCATGGACTATAGCCAGCCAGGCTCCTCTGTCAATGGGATTTCCCAGGCAAGAACACTGGAGTGGGTTGCTGTTTCCTTCTCCAAGGGATCTTCCCAACCCAGGCATCGAACCCACCTCTCCTACAATTGGGAGGTGGGTTCTTTACCACTGAGCCACCAGGGAAGCCCTATTTAAGATCAAAAGCAAGTAACTCATGACAAAACCATGCTCAAATAAATTGTCTCTAGAGCTGGACTGGTCATCACTCAGATGAAAGGCAAGGGCTTTTCCGGAGGGGCTCCTATCCCATACCAAAAGACAACAAAGATTTCAAGTGCAAAAATAACTCTGGTGGCAACACAGAAAACAGACTGGCTGTGGGCAAGACGGGGCAACAAGGAAGACAACTGTGACAGGCAAAACAAGAAGTGACGATCTCCATTAACGTCAGCACCTGCCCTAGGGAGACGAAGATCCTGAGGCGGCAGAGCTCAGAGGCTGTGGCCGCTGCCTGCATGTGGGCTCCAAGCAAGCATGACTCATTATTTCCACTCATTATTCCACTTATTCCACACGTTTCTGCTACTACCATTTTTAGAAAAACACCACTCAGAAAAGCACTAGTTTGAAAGGGATTATCACCATACATTTAGAGTGAATGGTAACCACATAGAGTATATATTCTATAATCAAAAAATTTTAATATTTTATGTGGACCATTTAAAAAAAATCTTCACAGATTTTGTTACAATACTGTTTCTGTTTTATGTTTTGGTTTTTTGGCTCCAAGACATGTGGGATCTCAGCTCCCCAACCAGGGATGGAACCTGCACCCACTGTTCTGGAAAACAAAGTCTTAACCACTGGACCACCAGTGGAAGTCTTGATAATAAAAAATTTTAAGTATTTTCTACAGCTAAACTTGAGAGAGAAAAGAATCTCATTAATCTTGTTATACATATCAACTTACCTCCTGAATATTCATTAATGCAGTTCTTTCTCTAGTTACATAGACATAAAAGTTGTAAACAGGTCATATTTCTCTTGGAAAAAAAAAAATCAGTCACCTGAATGTTAGCTGGGAACGTTTCGGCAGCTTGTCTAGAACGAAGAAGGTGGGGGACAATCTTTAACTTGACCCTTGTGCTGACTGGGTCCCTTTTCAGCTCTGGCTTCAGAACTGCTCCCTGTTGAAAACATTATAATTCAGCATTTCAAAATTATTATCAATTGAAAGAAATCATGAGAGATCATCTAAATCAATGGTCTCTAAAACTTCTGTTTCAAGATCCCTTTATACTCTTAAAAACCACTGAAGCTTCCAAGGATATTTCTTTTATACTGGAATATCTAGAATATTTACTGTATTAGAAATTAAAACTGAAAAAATTTTAAGTATTTATTCACTTAAAAATAGTATTAAAGCCATGATATATTTTCATAAATAACATACTTTTAAGACAAATTAAAAACTACATTTTTCATAATGAAAAACTGCACTGAGAGAGTTGTACTGTTTTTTCTGTAAATCTCTTCACTCTCCACTTTCATAGAAGAAAGCTGGATTCCTGTATCTTTTTCAGCATTTAATCTGTTGTGATATGTTATTTTGTTTTAAGTATATTAAAAAAAAAAAAAAAGCCAGCTTCACACAGATATGTGACTGGAAAAATGGTGATGATTTTAATTAGGTTTTTCAGGTAATTACAGATATTCTTAATTATAGATATTCTAAATACAGATACCACCCACAAACTTCCACGAACTTGATATATAAGTTTCTTAAAGGTTGTCATGTGGATTTGAAAATGTACCAATGGAACCTCTGCATACTCTATTACAGTATACTAAATTCCACCACTCTATTAAATTATATTAAATGGCTCCCTTACCCTTGTATGCTTCTGTAACAACACTGGTCATTTAGAAAATATTGGCTCACTGAGTTACGCAAGTATTTCATTATAAAACATCTACACACATACTAATCACACGTTAATATCATGACCAATCTTATCAGAAAACTCTGTAAATACTGACAAGCTGTCATGCTCAACACAATGAATACAAATTTCCCAAAATTCTAGTTTTTGCTTAAAAAGCTCAACTTTCACCACTGCCAACAGAGCATAACTGTTTTTCTTGAAACCTTATTTTTTTCATTTTCAAAGAGAAAATTCATGCCAAATACCCATTTTAATAACCAGAGATTGTCTCTCTACTCTTAATATAAAATAATTTTCTCTGCTTCATCAAAGATATTCGTAAGCTGAGTTTTATTTCCTCTCTCCTTTTTAACCAAGAGTGCTGACAGTGAGGAACAGAATGATTCGTAATAATTATTTAATGACACAGCTCTGATTCATGCTAAGGTCCAGTAGTGACACACATCACTGCTTTTGCACCATCAGTGCAAAATTCAACACAGGAAAAAAAAAAAGGCAAAAACTGTCTTGGCTTTGTGAACCTCTCAAAGACCCTCTGTGACCTACAGACCACACTCTGAGAACCACTGACCTAGTGGTTCTTCTACATGAAGAACAGGATGCCCAGAATAGTTGTGCCATCAGACAGATCTCTCCTCTCCAAGACATTTATGCGCATCCATTCAGGAGGAGAATCAGGGCAGGGTGAGAATTCCCAACTCACTGTTCTTTCTGCTACATGGCACAAAACTTTTTCTTCTTGGGGTGAGGGGGGGAGCGGGGAGGGGGGTGCCTGTGTCACAGCATGAGGGATCTCAGTTCACCAATCAGGGATCACACCCTTGCCCCTTGCAATGGAAGCAGGGAGTCTTAACCACTGGGCAGCCAGGGAAGTCTCTATTACACTCAATTTAATCTAACAGGAGTTAATACGATTTTTAAAACAACTATTTATGGTTTAGAAAGCAAACAAATAATTTTGTATGTCTAGGTTTAGACTTGGAATACTTCTAAACACAGTGAACTAAAAAGAACTTATGTTATTAAGCAACATCTTACTTTGAAAATTCAGAGGAACCCACCTACGATCCTAGATTCTAGACCAGGAGTCAACAAACTACAGCCCATGAGCCAAATCCAGCCTACTATGTCTTGGTAAGGTCTATGAGTTAAAAGAAGTTTTTACATTTTCAAGTGATTTTTTAAAAATCAAAGCGATATTCTATAAAATTGTATTTCACAAAATAATAAGAAATTCAAATTTCACTATCAATAAAGTCCTACTGGAACATGGCCATGCTCCTTCAGCTATGTACTACAGCTGCTGTCACACTATGGCAGAATTGAGTAGCTGCAGCCTCAGAACTATAAAGCCATTAAAGTCTAAAATATCTACAAAAAATGTTTACTGAGGCCTAGTCTAGGCAGCGGAATAAAAAACACCACATCAAGTAAACTAAGCTACTTCAGGAGATTAAATCTACTGGCACTAGTATGGTCTCAGACTAGTCCCATAGCGTACGTTCAGCCCAAATCAAAATAACCTGGAGAAAACGTTCAAGCATCACCATGTCAATGAAATGCTGTTATGACGATGTAAGAATAAACCAAAACAACCTACCTCTTTTGTTTTCAGTGGTATATCTCCAAGGTATACCTTGTACATCTTATTAATGATGGCAGGATTATTCCAGTCAATCAAGCTACAGAAAGTTTCAACAAAGCTTGTTAAAATTATTATTTTTCTCTCCCACTTCAATAATTTCAAAACATCGTAACCTCAATACAGTACCAAAGAAAAATGTTATAAATACACAAGTGAAGAGAAGGCAATTGACACTGCAAAAGAGAAGGAAAGGGATTAATTTCTATCAAAGTTAGTTTTCAAACAGGAAAAATAAAGTCCCACCATGATTCAATCTAACATAGATCATTGCAGCCAGTGGCCCAATTTGGTATCACTCAAGAAATTTGGACTGTATTCCACTCTCAGGGTCAATGACATGGAGCAGGTCCAACAGAGCAGAGCCCTACTATGCTTGTTCAAAGAGCCCTGAGGCACGGTGCTTCTGTTTAGCCACTTGGAAATTCAAAAGTGATATGGAAAGTGACCAAAAAAAAAAAAAAATTTTACCCATTAAAGCCACAACCCTAGGAAGCTTGCAGCCCATGGCATTTCTCAAATTCTGTGTCACTGTGACCTCCAGCATTCCCCTCTTATTTCCCAGCACACACTGGCAGTCTTAACACCTAATTCTACAGAGCAGTCTTGTTGCCATTTAGTCATTAAGACTTACTCCTAATTGGGCCCCACAATAAGGTGACTTACGACATTACTCCCCAACCTTCTGGGCACCAGGGACTGATTTTGTGGAAGACAGTTTTTCCACAGACCACAGGCTGGTGGAGGGAAGGATGGTTTGGGACCGATTCAAGTGCAATACATTTATTGTGCAGTATATTTCCAATCTAATGCCACTGCTGATCTGAGAGCGGTACTGGTCCATGGTGTGGAGGCTGGGGACCCTGACTCAGAACTATAATGTGACTGGTGATGTACACCGACCCTCTGCAGCAGCCACCAGCCAGTCATTCTATAAACCAAGCGATAATGCAATTCTGTGTTTCACTTGAAGAGTAAGATTTAACCACACTCTCTTTTTTGACCTTGATTCTGCTTTCAAACCATGTTGTATCTGTGCAAATGTAAGTTGCCACGGCGCTTAGACTGCTTTCCGAATCCAGCTCTTCTTTCATCTCTTATCAAACTACCCCATCTGGATAGCCACCAACCCACTATCCTCAAAGACAGTCTACAATCCTACTTATATTTACCTATAGCTTTCCTCGGCTGATTTCTCCTAACTAATCCTGGGGTTCCACCTTTTTTTCTCTCCTATAAATACTTCAAGTTTACAGATTTGACAAAACACACACATGTTAGCAAAACAAACAACCTTAACTAATAAGGAGAACTTTCACTGTTTCTTCTACTTTTCTCTTATCACCTTTCTAGCTTTAGTTTTCTGATTACGTGCTTATGAAAATTCAAAAATTATTAATATAGAGAATACAATTCCTTATACTCTGCACCCTAACCCTCTCTATTTCTTTTCAGTAACCACTAACTTTGGTGTATCTTTTTCTAGACTTCTTTCCTATGCACATAAAATAGCTAGATGGGTATGGCAGGTAGACAGAAACAGATCAATATAGACAAGGATCGCTTGAAGAGATACTCTGGGATTTCTATTTAACAAAATGCGCTAACTATATATTGTTCTCAACTCACTTTTTACCTCTCAACAATGTTACACTATTTTTTTTGGGGGGGGAATACACTTGTTTTAATGAACAAAACCAAAACTAATTAGAATACTTTAGCACCACATTTATATATCCAACAATCCAATCTATTGCATGGTGTAAAGAATGGAGCCAGTCCAAACAAAATGAAGTTTTAAAGGAAGTGTTTTTGGAAAACAGCTTGGAGGGTTCTCAAAAAAAAAAAGACTTCCAGTGGGACCTGGCAATCCCACTGCTGGGTGTACATCCTGATGAAACAGTAATACAAAAAGATACACGCATGCATGTGTTCACAGCAGCATTACTCATCATAACAGCCAAGACATGAGGACATGGAAACAATCTGAATGCCCACCAACAGATGAATGGATAAAGAAGACGTGGCGCATAAACTCAATGGAATACTACTCAGCCACAAGAAAGAATGAAGTGATGCCGTGTGCAGCAGCATGGATGGACCTAGAGAGGCTACCATGTCGAGTGAAGTAAGACAAAGAGGAAGACGAACACCACACGCTCCACCACTTGCATGTGGAATCTAAAACACGGCACAAACGAACTTATCTATGAGACAGTCACAGATGCAGAGAGCAGACTTGCAGCTGCCAAGGGGGAGGAGGGAGGAAGAACTGGGAGTCTGGGATAAGCAGATGCAAACTATTATACACAGGATGGGTAAACAACGAGGTCCTACAGTATAGCACGGGGAATTATATTCAACACCCTGTGAAAAACCATAATGGTAAGGAGTGTGACAAAGAATACATGCATAACTGAGTCACTTAGCTGTACAACAGAAAATAAACACAACACTATAATCAACTACACTTAAATTAAAATATAAATGTATAAAACTATTATATATAGAAAGGATAAATAACAAGGTCCTACTGTATGGTACAGTGAACTATCTTAAATATCCTGTGGTCAACCATAATGGAAAAGAATATAGAAAAGTATACATATATATAATATATTTTATATTTTTATAAAGACTATAAAATATATATACATAATTCAATCACTTTGCTATACAGGAGAAACTAACACAATACTTTATATCAACTATACTTGAATAAAATTTTTTAAAAAGGTTTTTTGACACTTCAAAACCAAATAAATTTCTTGAAGGAGATACCAGGAAGACACAGTCATAGCAGCATGAAAGAATTTTAGACTTCATAGAGAATGTTATGTACAATCTGGTCCAAATTTCTCATTTCACAGAGTCCAGGCCTAGTGAGGTTAAGTGAGTCTTCCAAATTCAGACAATCAGCAAGAGGCAGGACCAGAATTAATTCCATGACAGACATGCATTCCCAACCACCACCACACAGACACAGATCACTTATATTTTAACAAGCAAACTAAGACACAATGAAGTTAATTTCATTATCCTATGACACCTACTTATATTTCTTTGGAGAGGGAAAACTGTGATATATACCTTTATAAAGTTTTATCATCTTACCCACATTCCATGGTCTTTTTATTACATTAAGCATTAAAATAAATTCAAGAATAAAGTATTCCATAATCTAATTTTTTAAAACAAGGTATCTTCCATTTCTCATGTATTTTCCAGTCTTTGCACATGTCATTTATTAAAAATCAGTACATATATCATTTTCTATTATGTGTTATTCATTTGCCATTATGTTGGAGCAATTTACATGTTGCTGTATTATTTTTATAATTATTTGGGAAGATAATAATACCTATATAGATATAATACTCTATACAGGTCACGTACTTAATTTCCTATTTACCCACTGTAGAAATCTGATTTTGTTTCCTTTTTAACAATTATAGGAAATAATACAATTAATGAATCTGTAAAATTTTTCTAAATATAATATTTCTCTTTTGAATGATTCTCTCAGGATAAAGTCCCAGAAGATTTAGATAAAAAAAGACTAAGTATTTTTATGATTCATTACCTACTACAAACTGCTTTCCAAAAATTATTTCAATTTACAGTGTCAATCAACAGGGTATAAGCACAGCAGTTTCAACAGAAATTTAAATGGAGTAATCAACTGTTACACAATTTACCAATTGGCATACTATTGTTTTATTATGCATGATTTGATTTCTTATATACAATTTTTTCCATGAGTCTATTTATTATATGTATTTTCTCCTGTGTATATTAAGACCTATTTGGTATCTTTTTTCACAGGACCTGATTTTCGTATTAACCATAATACCTACATATCCTTTATTAAAAGCCATCTCAAAGAATTTTAGAGGAGAATCAAAAATGAGTAACTTTTGGGTTTCGACATTTTTCTTAACATTAGTTCTTTAAATTCATTTACCTAAACAAAGGTCTCAGTTCTTACGGTAATTATCCTTCTCCATTCCAATTTTAAACTACTTCTCCAAACAGCTTTTCCTCTTTAGAATTCTGCTCCTCAGCAAACTGTCTTTCATACAAAGTAGGTATATTTCACAGTCTCATAAACTGAATGCCTCATTATGCAAAAGCTGAAAAGAATTCTGTGCTGAGCAAGCTTTTAGAAATCCAGCATCTTTTTCAGTTTTTAAAGTTTAAAGGGGGAAGGAGCTCACCTTTGCTTGCTTTTCAACTCTAGGTCTGCTGCGGTGGCTACACTGTGGCGTGTGTCACTAGAAGCAATCACCAGGTGGAGGACAGCTTCGAGCTCAGGCACCTGCTCAGCTTCTATGAATTTCACTATACCCAATTTGCACTGTAGATAAATGAAGGGAAGGCAAAATAGCGATCAGAGAAACAAAGACCACCAACCTGAAGTATCTGTTTAACATATTACTATGGTCATAAACCAAAGATTAATAGAACAACAGTAGCCACTCCTATTTAGCCTTACAGTGTGCCAGGGACCATACTAGACCATACCTATTCATGATTTCATTTAACCCTCACAATCTACGAAATGAGTATCATTATACCCATTTTTCTGATAAGAAAACTGAGGCAAGGCTGAAGAGATTAAGGCATTTAATAAATGATGAAGGCACAATCCAAACCCAAGTCTCTCAGACTCCAAGGCCACTATGATACAAAGCCTTCCTATTTGGGTGAAAAGCCTCTCTGGAAAGGTGAAGCCTTGAACTGAAGTCCAAATCTGGAGACTCTAGGTAGAGTGTGGTACATGAGGAGTGAAGTACTCCATGGATTCTTGTGACAGTTCAAAAAGAAATATAACTCACAGTCCATGGAGTTCTACTCTACTGCTAACATACTAACTCTGCCCTCTACATTCCTACATACTGAAAACAACATGATTTCAACATATGCAAGAATTCAAATGTAAGGAAAATTCTAATCAAACAGCATTCAATCTAACTGGCTAAAATGAAACACAGACTGCAGAAGAGATTCTTAGATTCTGCTAAGAACTTCATGCAACATGAAGAAGCTAGGAATTTCACTACAAATAACTGAGTTTAGGATAAATATGCCTGAAAAATGAAATTTTACCTTTAAAATCAGTTACATAATAGTTCTTATGTATATGAAATAAGACCAATAAAGTTTACAACTATTAATACTAAATGACAAAGGATGCAATTTTAAAAAGCAGACGAACGAATCATAAAAATGCCTGCCTTCCCTCTGTGTGTTCAATACAACTGACTTGCAACAAGAGCTACAACAGAAAAAAAAAAAAAAAAAGCTACAATAGAGAAGATTCGAGCATTTACTGCAGCTATGAGAGTCATAAAGATTTATAGAAAAAGTGCTCAAAGGAAACTGAGAACAACACTCGTGTCTAGGAATAGGAGACCAGTTTAAAACACATTATGTGACTTATGCATTATTTAATACAGACATTTAAAAAGACATTGTTTTAAAACCTGACATTTTGTTTAAAAAAATGAAGTTTGAATATATATATTACATATATAAAAATGCAATGTGTAAAAATACATTTGTGTACACACACGCGTACACAGAGTAGGCGAAAGATGAATGACAGACTAGGGTGGTGGGATTCCGAGTAATTTTAATTTCCTGGTATACTCTTCTGCATTATTTGAATACTCACACTATCACTACCATTTGAAAAAAAGAAAGCTGTTTCATCTGAAAGAAAAAATGTAAAAAACAAAAGGGATATTTAAAAATTAGAGGAAAACAGCTTTCATCCTTGAAACCAAACTTTTCAAGGCTCAACCATGAAATGGACAAAAGGCATGCAGAAGTCCTTAGGAATTAGCAAATCATGACCAATGTAAGATTACCATTTAACATTAACAGTGATTCTCCGGCACTGAGAGCTTTAGCACTCAGAGAGACCTAGATGCAAAGCTCCTACTAGGAGTGAGACTATGGTGAATCTCCAAACTCAGTTCTTTTTACAAAACGGAACCATTAATTTCTATGCCTTGTCAGTTCTGCTGTGAGGATTAAATGAGATAATGCATTCAAAGTACTCAGTATAGTGCCTGTCACATAGATCACACTTAAAAGAGTAGCTTCTGCTAGTATTTACCTTTCTTTCTTACATCACAGTTTAAGAAGAATAAAGATCTATAAAATATGAAGATTTAATCTAATCACATAGAACCCTTGCTGAACAAATCATTCTATAAATTTGTGAGCGGCAAGAACGCCCACTTGAATTCTTCCCTTTCCTGGGAACACTGTTTTGATCAGTGATCACTTACATTGCCAGAAAGAAAAGGACCAAATCATTTAGACTGCCATGGAGAGATAAAGGAAGGATTGGAAGACTAACCCATGTTGCTTGAATTCCAAAATAATTACATACTGATCTCATCTGTTCTTCCCTGAGGTGCCTGATGACACAGACACAGTGAGGCACCTTCTCTGTAGAGCACCAGTCTTTTTTAAAAGCTGCTCAGAGAACATCTGTGTCCTGTTTAAATCCAGAATAAAATTCTTAATGCCAATTTTTCAATTCCCAGGAAGAAATATAAAAGGGCGTCATGCTTTTTCCCCCACATGGTCACTTGTTCCTCACTTTACACAAAACGTACAGCCCTAAAAAGCTGAATAACGTAAGATAAATTTTATTTAAACTGCACCAAAGCAGCTAAACATTAAACCTATAATTAAAAACTAAAATGAAAGAAGTTAAAGACATTCAATCTGTAAGTGGGCTGTATTTTATACGTGAAATATGGAAGCAACGTTTGAAAAACTGAAGAGTCTTTCCCACTCCTCCCTCTCCCTGGGGCTTTAACCAATAAGTGACATGATGATGTGAGCACATTACATCAATCGCTCCTCTCAAGCGTATTTCATCAGACAGCCTGAATAACTGGAATTCTCTGACACATGCTTCCATGGACTGACTGCAAGGGGCAATGTGCAGGGTTAAGCTCTATATGAACACACAGAGTGTGATACCTGTTCCAACTGTTCAGGTGTCCATGGGTTATCTCCAATAACTCGTTTAGCTGCATAAAAGCTCATTCCTGGGGGAGGCTGTGGTATTCCAGAACCTCCCCCACTATTTGAAGAAGAACCCTGTGCTGAAGATGAATTTTGGCGACTCTGGGATTCATTTAACACATATCTGGAAAGGAAATGGGAATTTAACCCCTCTATAAAAACACAAACACATGCATATGTAATACATTCAATTACATACTTTCCTCCCACAGAATCTTTGCTGAAGAATAAACACTTGAAATTAAAATTTCATCATAAAGGAGAATTTTAAAAATAGGTATCTTTAAAAGGTATACACATCCTCAGCAAATTAACCGTTAAGAGTATATCTGGTCAATTTGACTACAAATGAACCATAACAGTTACCAATAATGAATATGAGTATTCTGTTCATGCTCAATCTATAAATTCTTGTTCTAAAAGTCACTATGAACCCACTACATTTTGTTGACTGTAATGGAAGTTAAAAAAAAATAAAAAGCTATTGTTTTATACCCAAAGCAGAGAATAATTTTATCTTCATTCCCATTTCTGTTCAATTCTTCTTAAACTTCTTGTATCTCTCCATTAGAACACCCACTGAAACCTCCAAACCACTTACCACACAAGCATATAATGCCCCCAACTTCAAAAGGACCCAAAGAATAAAAGTCATAATAAAGATCAGCTTTTTCCATTATAGGTTCAAAGCATATAGCTTCACAAATACTTATTTATTGATTTGTCATTCTATTTCATTTTTGGCTTCTATAGATTAAAAATAAGATTTCTGGTAAATTCATTTTGAACCAATTAAACTGGTTAAGCATTTAAACCAATTAATCATTTCTCATCTACAAAATGAAAATTTTGATATAAATAATGATTCAAGTCCATTTGAAATCTAAAATTCTAAGCTGACAAATTCCCAGACTTGATATTAAAATATCTGTTACGTAAAAATTAAACACTAGGAGCCTAACAGCACAGTAAACTATTCCACATTATTATATATTATATAATTATATATTATATTCATTTCATTCCTAAATTCATCTAATGCTTTAAAAACTTGTTGAAGAACCACTTTAATATTTGTATATAAACAATGCAAATTCTCACTGGGAAGAAAAATGTGAGGGACCACTGGCTTGGGTACATTGTGTGCCTAAGTTAAATTTGGACTTCCAAGTTAAATTACCAAAGCCATCATCACCTGCCAATTCTGGCTGCCTCCTGATTTAACAACTATAAAAGGAGATTTTCATTTATTTCTAAGTTTCAGCAAGACTGGCAGTACACAGGAAGTAAACCAATTACTGAACAACTAATATTGTACTGACTACCATTTCAAACACCAGACAGAGGAACAACAGGAGGTATAAGACTGAGTGTCTGCCGACTGGAGCAAGCTGAGAAAATAACACAACACGCGCAACAGCACAGGATGTTATCAGACAACAAAGAAACTGCAGAGAAATAAGAAATGACATGACACAAGTTCCATGGTAGCTTCCCTGGTGGCTCAGCTGGTAAAGAACACGCCTGCCAATGCAGGAGACACAAGAGATGTGGGTTTGATCCCTGGGCCGGGAAGATTCCCTAGAGAGGAAATGGCAACCTGCTCCAGTATTCTTGCCTGTAAAATTCCACGGACTGAAGAGCCTGGCGGGCTACAGTCCATGGGGTCACAGAGTCATATGCAACTGAGCACACACATTACAGAGGTAGTGGAAGGTCCAGAAAATAAAACCGCCAAATCAGAAGAGCAGGAGGAGAACAAAGGGGAGAGGAGAGAAAGTGAACAGCGTCAGCTCTCTTGTGGCTGAGGGAGGGACAGACGATGGGGAGCCCCACGTGCCACGCTCATGGTGTAGATTACCGAAGAAGCACAATGGAAGCAGTATTTTAGAAAAATATCTCTGGCAGCAGGACAACCTAAAAAATGAGCAGGCTGGAAGCACTATGTGGGCACCAGAGCCTGAGTTGGAGCAAACGGCTCCTGACTTCAAAGAGCTCCCAATCTAGTAGGAGAGAGGGACATGTCAACACCGCACCAAACACCAAATGGCCCCACAGACGGGTGTTTAGTGTTATGCTGACAAGGAGAGCGTCCTCTGCCTAGGGCGAGGCGTTCACATCAGAGACAACAGCGCTGACATCTAAGCTCCTTTGCGAGGCTTTTTCAAAGTGATTTTTTAGCTGTCATTTCTTGCTGTTTTTTTTTCCTTCTTCCTTTCTTTTGTGATGGGGAAGCATTCTAAGCATTCTAAGCTTCCTTCCATTCTAAGAGGGAACTGTATGCTCTTAAAACAAAGACAGGCCCGGAGATTCAGAGCGCATGGAGTGCATGAGATGCACAGTGCGTGTAACGACTGGAAAATGACAGCCCGAGGATTTTCAGTGTGACCTGGTGAGATCTGCGTTTGAAAAATCAGGAAACTCTGCGGCAGTGTAGACAGTACTGAAGAGAAGCTGGTGAGAAACGTGGAGAGAGGTTAAGACAGCCAGAACTAGAAGGTAGCAATGGGAATGATTCCAGGGCACATGCAGGCAGTGGTAGGGGGTTTTATGGAATTGACATTGAAGCAACCAGGAAGCGAAAGCTGGAGCAACTTATAATTGTATGCCTACATGGCTTAAGAGACTCATCACAGCACTGATGTAATTAAAGGAGAGAAACTACGTTTACGGAGAAAGATTGATTTCAGCTTGGATGGGTCAAGCCTGAAAGCACAAAAGCAGCTCCAGGCTGTTAAGATCAGTAAGCAGTGGGGCTGGAGTTTAGGAGAGGTCAGGGCTGCACCAAAGTGAACCTGAGACACACTCATTTTCACGTGAAAGTTGAATCACTGAAAAGAGTACTGGACTCCACACAATAAAAGCAGTCAAGAACAAGGTCACTTGTTTTGTTTTGCTTTGGTTTACTTACCCATAAGGCATCAAAAGGACATCCAGCATGAAGTCCAAAAGCAGCTGCACAGTCTTTGGTTTCTCAGCAGATTAAACGGAGAAGCTGATTTTGATGATTCAACAGGGTATTTCATGTGAAAAAGGGTTGGTATTAAAAGATGCATTAAGCTGAAAAAACAATTACATTTATTGCAACTATTTAAAAATAAGAGTTTTTTATACATACAAATAACAGATAAAACAATAACAACAAAAAAATCACATGACAAAAATAGCAAGGACCATTCATCTTCAAAATTACTCATTTACAAAGTCTAGGGACTGGCCTAGATTTCATTCTTCTTTCTTTCTTATTGAAAGCTCAGTATATTGAGTGATAAGTGACATTTTAGCCAACCTGACTCATCACAAAAACACCTGAGAAAAATGTATATAATATGAGCTCAATGTTAGTAGCTATTACCACAAGAGATTTAATATGAAACCTTAGGTAAAGTTCAACTGACAACATGTCCTGTCAATCTTTTTTTTTCCCTTTTCACATTTAATTAAAAATAAAGTCATTCGAAAGCTAAAGAAATTAAACATGAATCATATCAATATTTGGAATATAATAATAAATTCCCACTGTGTGAATTTAAGTAACACAGCTTCAGTAATTCCTTCTTTCACTATACCTGTTGCTATGAAAACAATTTCAAACAGTGCTTACAATGTCTATTAATTTTACTTGTAAGAAGGCTTTTTGCAGCAGCTACCACAAGGACACAGCTCTCTGCACCTTGTTATCCCGTTACACGCATGCACACAGACATTAAAGGGATCCTATCACACACTCCCCAAAGAAATTTTGTTTTACTTGTAAATGTGAGCATTAAGATCTTTTAAAAATGTTTATGCTCTAAAAAGCGAACTGAAAACATGATTTAACTCTCTCCTCCATAGCTTCTCACTACATGTTTCTCACTACAACAAGGCTAGGATACAGAACTTTTGGGCTACACCGAGAAACTAAGGATGATAGTCTAAACCTCTTCATCTCTTCAATTCCCACATGAATACAAACAAGTAATCGGTTTCTTAAGAAAACTCCTCTGAAACTTTATATCTCCATGACAGAAAGGTTTGATGAAAAGCATATTAGAACTCTAATTTTTGCAATCAAGAAGATCAGTTGCTTCAAAATAACTGACCAAACTGAAAATGCATTTAGATTGAAAAAAAAAAAGTTAATGGTTCTGCACAGTTTCCCATATGCTCCCAAGATATTTTATAATTTACAAAATTAACCAAACAGCCATGTTGAGGTAACAAAGCAATGTCCGCTGAAAGAGTTTAAGCCTTTGTGTTTGGCCAGGTGAAACCAGATATATGCATCTGTTTTTAAACAGCAACACTGACTCTCAGAGGTGGGGGAGCAGGTAACCGGGGACAGCATACCTGTCCTGCTGGGGCTGAGGCTTTCCTTCCATGGCAGTAAGAAGCGTAGGGGCCAGCTCACACTGTTTCTCCACCGGTAGCCGAGGATAGCCCATCTTAACATAAATTATAGTAAAATTCTGATACAATGAGAGAAAGGCAAGTTAGTATAAAAGAAATATTCAAGGATTTCAACAAAAATGTATGGTTGATAGCCTAGGTAGTTATCTTATAATGAAGAAACTGAATCCTCCTTCTTCATGCTTATCACCTATTATAGCCTGGCCACCCAATCTGTCTCAGGAAGAACTCCAGCCCCACTTACTCAAAGTGCTTACTTTAAGATGGGCTTCACAGGAGGGAGCATGACCTAGTCTAGAGCATTTAAACATACATCAAATCATCCTGCTATACGCCTTAAACATATACAATTCTATTTGTCAATTCTATGTTTCAATAAATCTGGGCGGGGAATTAGGTACTCACATGTGCAGTTACTTTCACTGAAAAGAAAAAAGTAATCCTTGACCTGCCCAAACTGACATACTACACACCAGAATCAGCTCTCCCAGTTTGTTACATTAATCCTTTCAAGCTGAGAGGAGGCCCATGTTAAGTTCCAGGCTGTCATTTCCCAGCTGGTCAATTACTAAAATAAGCTCAGTACACTGTGGCACTGTGGTTCCTCACTCCAGCATCTGACCGATGGATGTGAAGCAAGGGGAAGCTGTATGCGGTCAGTGTGCGAGCATCACTATAAACCATGTGAATGCCTCATTTTAAGCAAACTCATAAATGCATATCCAGATTTACACATAAGATAGAAATTTGCTTTTCTGAAGGACTTTAGAACAGACTTCGTAAAATTATTCCTTTAAAGACATCCTATTTGGCAGCTGTACTGGCACACACTGTTCCTATTTGCTTAGAGGAAGACACATGTATAATGAAGCTGAATGCCCACAGCAGGAACAGACAAGATGGTCTGGGCCAGCAGGTGGCTCCAAAGATTTGGAATCCAGGTGTCAGATAAGACCCAGTAGAATTCTGCCTCAATGCTACAACCACAAGGACCAGGAAAAGAGCATCATCTGCCATTACACAGCATCAGTATTTTTTATATTTCATTTTCACGAAGAGAACATTTAATAGGAATATTTCTTACCAGCCCCAGTTTACTCCACTTTTAAAAAGAATATCTTTCTAAATATATAATATATATATCAAATATATTATTTTTAGTTTAACCCTATCTCTTCCTTTTTACCTTTTTTTCTTCTTCTATCATCCTTATTCTATGCTACATAACCCTTCTCTTTCTATTCATACCAATGTTTCACAATCCTTTACTAAGAATCAATCACTCTTTTACCTATCAGCATACCTGACACATCACTACACCAACATTCGCCCTGTGTAAAACAGCCACGCATTAACCCGTTCCTACCGTTTCCTCCAGGTCAATACTCAATGGGAAAACAGTGTGTCCGTTTGAAGAAAAACATCTCATGTTTTATTTAGAAATAGTCTAAGATGAAATTCTAGGCTGGCCAATATATTGATACTGATAACATCCACTAAACATTATGGAAGAAAACTTACTGTAAGTAAGAAAATAGTCCAAGACGATACTCACTGTGACAAAGGAGACTGCAGCAGGGTCCTGGTACTGAACCAATAGTGTCTCAACTGGGAGCTGTATCTTGGGGCGGCTTTTTATGCGCTTATTCAGATGACCAACAGTTCCATTACCTAAAACAGCGGAAGGCATGAACTGAAATTCTTGATCATATTTTAAAAACAAATGCATTTCTCAAGTATTACTTATTTCACCTTTTTCTGGTAAAGGATGTAAATTTGGCATCCCAGAAAGGGAGTATAGAATATTGGAATCTTGTTCCAAAATGCTATCCCCAAGAGTCCATGCACCAGAATTTTACTAGGCAATGTATTTTACAATGTCCTCTAAGTTAATTAAAGTTGAGATTCCACAGAGGCCTGTACTGAGGCACAGTCCCCCAGAAGATGGTGAGCAAATGACTGCCACACATCATGCTACAGACTGAATATCTGTGTCTCCCCAAATTCGTACAGCAAGGCCCTAATCCCCACTGTGATCTGGAGGTGACTAGGTTTGGATGAGGCCATTAGGGTAGAGTTCACATGTAAGGGATGGATGCCCTTATAAGGGGATGAAGATATCAGAGTTCTTCCTTTCTCTGTCCTCTGAGGATAAAGCAAGAAAACAGTGCTGTGTAAACCATGAAAAGCTCCTGATGAAGAACCTGACCATGCTGGCACTCTGATCATGGACTTCCAGCCTCCAAAACTGTCAGAAATATATGCTGTTTATTTCATATAGTCTGCGGTATACTGTTATAGCAGCCCCTATAGACCAAGAGTACTAAGAGAAACTACAAAAAGACTAAGAGCACTACAGAAAGAGAAGCGTTCAAGGTACTGTGAGTTCCAAGAAGAAAACTTGTCTGCCAAGATCAAGAAGAACTTGGAGGAGAAAGTGACAGGAAACAAAGTCCTAAAGAGCAGATGAAGCTCCAAGCAGAAGATCAGTTGTCAGTAGGTATAAGAGGTCTAAACGAACATGGTGCACTGTATCTGACTGAAACATACCATCAGTTCAGTTCAGTCGCTCAGCTGTGTCTGACTCGTAAGAGATAAAAGCGAGGCTTAGATTATAAAAAGGATTTGGGTAAAATGCTGAGAAGTGTTTGCTTTATTCTGAAGATCATCTGATTTGTTCAAGAGTTTAAAGTAAGTAACACCAAGCTTCCTCTCCGTCAAGTGGGAAAAGATGGCAGAAACCGAGGTCAACAAGCAACGATTCTCACAGAAAGAAAGGAAGCTACAAAGGCTCATGTCAAATGACCCCAGTCTTAACTATAAAGTGGGATAACACCACTTTATCTAACTAATAAAGGAGCATTGAGATATAAGATTTTTAGAAAGCCTTAACTAAAGACTCAAGAATTTAAAGTGAGACTATTCCAGAGGGCACGGCTTACACTATTCTCCATCATTTCTGAAATTTGAGCTTTAGCTTCAAAGCAAGTATTAAGGAGAGCTTATAGGGATGTTCACAGCAAAAGTTCAGTTATTTACAGCAATCATGAAATAACTGCATTTTAAGAATAACAAATCTAATAATATTCATTAAAGAAGTGATGACAATAATCATAAAATAGCTGACATTTATCAAGCAGTTTCCATGCAGAACAGCACTTTGCATTCCTTGTCTCATCTGATTCTCAAAACAACCGCGAGAGGCGCTGTTTTCACTCCCATTTGACCCAGGAAGAAGCAGACGCTCAGGAAGGGAAGTAACTTGCTCAAGCTGACTGAGACAGCAAGTGGCATAGTCAAGATCTGACTCCAGGATCCGTATTTTTAACCTTATCAGACACACTGACAGTTGAGCTCAACACATCTAAAGGGTCTGTCACTGTGAGACACTCTCAGGACCCTGGTACTTTACAGAGACCAAGAATTCTACATTACCATGCTTACCTCACCCAACCTCCTGCCCATCCAGATTTGTGATTCAGCAGGATGACAGGGAAAAAAATCAGGAGGAGACAGGCCAAAGGAAACAGCCCTCTTTCAACAATCTACGCTGGGCTGATTCCTATAAAGGCCCAACCGAAAACCATCACTGATGGAGATAAACAACAGTGCCCAGAATTACATACTCTCTTGCTTATCAAAGTTTTAAAATTTTAAGTCAATTAATTTTCTTCTAGCAATATTATCACCTTAAATATGATTTACTTTCCAAATTTGATTATCTACTGCCTGGAACCCTTTATAAACTAGTAAAAATCTGGAAATCCACTGAACCAGTCCTTCCCCCAGGTAAAATCAACAATTAACCTCTGTCAGTAAACCTCCAGAATTATTAGCCATGGGTGTATAATATTTTGTCTCTACCAGTTCTTATTACTCATTCATTTAAATTCATTTGTTCATTAGCAAACTTTTTAATGGAAGTATAACATGTAGCTGAAGAGCAAAATTAAGAATGTGTATGGCTTAATAAATTTTCACAAAGGAAACTCATTTTTGTAACACCAGAAGTACAAAGTTCCTGCACTCAACTCACTAATGCTTTTTCCCGACTTCTAATACCAGATTTAAATTTATATAAACAAAATAGGATGAACTCATGTGTTTTTCATTCTGTATTATATCTGATATTCATCCATGTTGTTGCTCACAATAATGGTTCACTTTCACTGCTCTACTAGGAAGAAAACCAGAATTTATCCATCCTCCCCCATCATGATATATATTAGATTATTTCCAGGTTTGGACCATTAGGAAAAATTACTATGAACATTCTTAGTTATGTCTTTTGGTGCACACATATATACATTTTTATTGTATATAAACCCAGCACTGGAAATGCTTGGTCATGAAGTACACATATGATAAACCTTATAATATTTCCAAGCAGTTTTCCAAAGTGGTTATACTAATTGACACTCCCACCAGCAGTGGTCAGTTCTAATTTTAATTTTATGTAAACCAGAATTCTACATAACATATCTCATTTTCCTTAAAACAGGAAATGTACTCTAATGATGTGGTAGTAGAAATCTAAAACTTATCTCTCTTGTGAATTCCCTGCTGGTCCAGTGATTAACACTAGGAGCTTTCACTGAGATGGCCCAAATCCAATCCCTGGTCAGGAACTAACTCCTAGTTTCACTGATGATAAAACTTTACATGCTAAAACTATTTATATATAAGGTTTTACTAAAAACTACTCTGCTTTTATATGAGCTTATTTTATTGATCAAAAAAAAAGGTCTAATGTTTATAACTGAACTCCAGATTTGTGACAAATATCTATATCCTTTATTAACAATTACATAATAATCAAAAGTCCAATTATTATATTGGTTCTATTTGCAAAAGGTATTAGTATAAGCAAAGGACTGTACAAATCATGAAAGTCTGACCAAATAGCCATATTTCAAAATAATTAAAAATCTGACCAAGTATCTAATACTTCAAAACAAATTAAAGGGAAATATACATCAAGCCTCCACCACCTGGAGTCAAAATAAAGTGAAAGTCGCTCAGTCATCTCTGACTGTTTGCAAGCCCATGGACTATATAGTGCATGGAATTCTCCAGGTCAGAATACTGGAGTGGGTAGCCTTTTCCTTCTCCAGGGGATCTTCCCAACCCAGGGATCAAACCCAGGTCTATCGCACTGAAGGCGGATTCTTTACCAGCTGAGCCACTAGGGAAGCCCGGAGTAAAAACAACATGCAGGCAAATTATGTTACTGCTCTCAGCCATTCTCTCATCCCCAACTTTCACTCACTGACCCTTCATGTACTGCATTCTCTTTCATATGTAAGAGAAAGAATGAACATGTTTGCCATCAAGTGGAGGCAAAGCCTGGCAGAAATTACTTAGTTTGGGATCATCTCTCAGGTATAAAATCCCATGGGCCACAAAGCTAATTATTTAGCTTCCCTGAGCCTCAGCTTTTTCCTCAATAAAATGTGAAAAACATGAGCATCTATACCCTGCAGAGCTGTTAAGTAAGTTGTAATGAATTGAGAGACAATGATCACATAGGCATTTAATGCTTTGCATTATTATCATTTTCAGAACCACTTTTCCTCATTTGCAGAAATAAAATGATAACATTTCACAGGCCACTGTAAGGATTAAATGAAAAGATATGTCAGAGTCTAGCACACTGCTAGGACTTCCCTGGTGGCTCAGAGGTTAAAGTGTCTGCCTCCAATGTGGGAGACCCGGGTTCGATCCCTGGGTCGGGAAGATCCCTGGAGAAGGAAATGGCAACCCACTCCAGTATTCTTGCTTGGAGAATCTCATGGACTGAGGAGCCTGGTGGGCTGCAGTCCATGGGGTCACAAAGAGTCGGACACGACTAAGTGACTTTACTTACTAGCACACTGCTTAGAATGTAAACAGGGGTCTCAGCTCTTAAATCTCTTTTCTCTTAGGCCAGAAGTTTTCATGCTTACTTAACAGCAAAACCTCTTTATCAACAGAAATGATATGCAAAAAAAGCAAAAAAAACTGATGTTTTATAATATAAAACAAAGTTCACAATAATTATATCTTTAATCTTTATTCTATTTTGCTGCTTTCAAAATTATAATAGAAAAAAACATTTATTACAATAAATCAAAAAACAAAAAATCATCCCTTTTCCCTAGCCCATTCACAGCCACTCAAAGACACCAGTGTTAACAGTCTAGTGCTCTTCCTCACATCTTTCTCTGCAGTCACATAAACTTCTACAAACATATTTATATCTTTAGATTTTACATCTTTACTTTTTTAAAAAATGAGCTATATATCATTAACATCAGCATAGAGTCCACTTTGTTTCCAGTTAAAAATATATAAGCTTCTTAATTTAGACCTAACTCATTCTTTGTTAATAGCTGCATAATATTCCACAGGATTCAAAGTTGTTTTCAAAAACTCACCTGTACTATTCATCACTCAAAGTAAATACATGTTCACGTATTTCCTTCAAGCTTTTTGTAAAAAGGTTAGAAAAATTCACCAATAGATCAAAGTCAGCATTATTTGGAATATGAGAAGAAAATCAAAGGCAAACTTCTAGGGAAAAGGCTCCAAAGGTCCTTTTTCAAATTAGCAAGTTTCTAAAAACCTGACATGCTACACAATGAAATATAAAAATGAAATTCTTTTTCCTTAATTCTACAGCTTGAAAAACAAAGAAGCAGCTATGCCTTCTTTGGAAAAGATCTTTAACATACATATTTTTACTGACAAATATCTTGGAGAACACACAGTGAGGAGTGGGGAGCAGTAAGAGAACAAATGTAAGAAGTAAACTGAAGAAAAAAGGCAGATATTGCTTAGAATTCTAACAATAGTTAAGTGATTCAAAGTTTCAGACAGGATCCAACCACAAAACAGCTCACCAGATCCTCAGTGCTTTCTACAGAAGTAAGAAATAGAAGGGTGGAGGGAGAGGGGAGAGATCTCATCAAGATAAAATAATGTACCTGCTGGTAACTGAGTAAAACATTTTGTTTACTCAAATACAAATTAATGACTGAAATGTTAAGAATGTGGATAGATTGGCTTGATTAATCATTATATTAAAACAGAATACAAGGGATCAAAGGCTTATACAGAAAATGTGTGGCAGGATGAGAAGGTAAGGAAGAAAAGGGAGAGATGGAGAGACTGAGAACAGATCAAGGGATGAGCGAGGTTAATAACCAGAGCAACCGATGTAAAATGCCCTCAATCCAAACCTCAAAAAAAAAAAAAAGAAAAAAGAAACTGACATGTCAATTATACAGATGAAGAGATGCAGCCAAAGTAAATAAAGTTAAACTGGCTGGCTGAGCCAAAGATTCACCGATCAAACCTACATGGAAGGAAAACACTGGTTACAATACTAATCTCAGATGAGAGGTATTAGGGTTAAAAAAAAAATCTTAAATGGGATTTAAAAGATAAGAAAAGTATATAACATATTATAAATTACTAAGAAAGACAAGATCCTCAATTTGTGCACCAAAAGGCATCCAGGTGAAATTATTAAAAAGAAAATCAGAATATTTACAACAATAGTAGGAGACTGTAATTCACTGTCAGTTTACAACAGGACTAGAAGACAAGCTTCTAGAGAAATGAGAGCACAGTGCTGAGTGGCCTCTCCACACGCTGAGCTCCCATATTCCACACAAACGAACTATTTTTTTAATATAATGAATAGTTTTCATGAACATCAGAAATTATATACTTTAAAAGATTAGAGCGTTGGCTCACGGTGGTTTCCAATCAGAATGCAATAAAACCATGCAAATTTTACACATTTTGAAACTAAAAACAATACTCTTATAACTAATTATTACGTCAAAATTAAAATAACCTAATACTGCTCATCAGCATAACAATGGAATATAAGTGAAAATGAAAG
This sequence comes from Aepyceros melampus, assembly GCA_006408695.1. Classification (NCBI taxonomy): domain Eukaryota; kingdom Metazoa; phylum Chordata; class Mammalia; order Artiodactyla; family Bovidae; genus Aepyceros; species Aepyceros melampus. Next base: position 726,738 of record SJXQ01007906.1, read on the forward strand.
TGGCTCAGTTGTGTCTGACTCTTTGCCACCCATGCTACAGCCTGCCAGGCTACTCTGGCCAGGAAATTCTCCAGGCCAGAATACTGGAGTAGGTAGTCTTTGCCTTCTTCAGGGGATCTTCTCAACCCAAGGATCGAACCCAGGTCTCCCACAAAGCAGGCAGATGGATTCTTTACCACCTGAGCCACCAGGGAAGCCCAAGAAAACTGGAGTGGGTAGCCTATTCCCATCTCCAGGGGATCCTCTCAACCCAGGAATCGAACCGGGGTCTCCTGCATTGCAGGCAAATTCTTTAGCAGCTTAGCTACCAGGAAGCCCAAGGAGTATAACCAAAATAGTAATCAAAAAGAAATCCTCAGCTGAACTCGTTTTTGGTTCTGTTTCTTTTTCTTTTTTAATCTGACCTTAAACAAATGACAATCATTCCAAGTCTCAATTTCGTCTATAAAATGAAAATCATATTTATACCTCTCGTAATCTTGTGAGGATTTACGTTATTAGCACATTTCCTGGCACATAATAACCTTTATCATTACTATATAAACTGAAATCTTATGTGAGAAAAATATATTAAAGGAAAACAAAGGAATATTTGAATACAAACAGAAGAAAAATACACTTCTAAAAAAATCTAAAAGCTGTTTTTTGAGACTTTCCTGGTAGTCCTTAGTTAAAAATCTGCCTTACAATGCAGAGGACAAGGGTTCAATTCCTGGTCGGGGAACGAAGATCTCGCGTCCCACAGCGCAACTAAGCTCGGGTGTCACAACTAGAGACAGCCTGCCTGCAGCGCTACTGAGCCTGGGCGTCACAGCTAAAGAATCTGTGCACCACGACAAAAGATCCTGCACGATGCCAACGAAGATCTGATGCAGTCAAATAAATAAACAAGTACATTTTTTAAAAAGACTGCAAATCTTTTTAAAAGGTGTTCTCTCACCTTAAAAAAAAAAAAAAAACCAAAGGTTTGGTAGTAACAAAAAAAGTAGAAACAAGAATGAAATTTCTCCACTTGAATGGTTAACAGAATATTAAGAGAAATAGTATGATAGAGGTGAATAATATACAATGGAACATATAGATGGTTAGAGATAAATGATTTTCTGTAAAAGGTAAAAACACAAGGAAAGGTAAAAATCCTAAGTAAATAAGTTAAAAGGAAAAAAACCTTACTGAAAATACTCAGCCGAGAAACCCAGACTAATGCAAAAATGTCCTCCTGTTTCCTCTCCTGGTCTCCACTGCAAGTCTCTCTCAGAGTGACGAGTCACTATCACGAACACCCTTGGCAAACTGCCACTGGACTGCCCACACCCGACCTCCCATCCCCCTTCCTCTGAGGCGCTGGGGGCAGCTCTGTGGCCCTCTTCAGCTCCCCGCCGGCCTTACACTCAGTTCCAGCTCAAAACCTCTGCACAGGGCCTTCTCTGCCCTGACCGGTCTCCCATTTCTCTGCCTGGCTATTTCCTACACATCACAGAGGCCTCCCTTACATCCTACATTTAATTTAAATCAAGTCCCCAAATTTATTCCTTCACAGGATCCTTTTCCATCTTAGCACTGACTGCAATTTTAACTCCATACTATTTGCCTGATGGTTTCATAATGGTCTCCCTAACTAGACGTTTCTTTCCTTCACCAAGGTATTCCTAACACCTGGCATATAAAAGGTACTCAGCAAATATTTGCCAAATGAATGATGAGACTAAATAAAGAAACAGAAACCAACGCATGAAGGCCTTTTATACCTTGCTATTCTGAGGGTAAGAAAAGGCCACAGGAGAGCTTTAAATAGGAAAATGACATAAACACACATGCAGTTATTAACAACAGGCATGTCAAATATTAATATATGACAAGAATGTCCTATTCCTTCCTGTAAACATAACAGACATTCTGAAAGACACTCCTTCTCCACTGAACTCAAAACCCCTCCCAGGCAGATCTCCAGGAAGGTCATTGCCAATCAATTAGAGTGGCCCAAGGGATGAAATCTGATAATAGCTCAAAAACCCGAAAGTCTAGTATAAACACACTGGGAGACTAATGGAGTACTTTAAACTGAAGAGTCCAAATGTTCCCTGTAGAACATGAGGTTAAAAAAGAACATCCTGATGTCACAGTTATGCAACTTCTAGTATAGTTCTTTATAAAAATCCTAAAACAGGAGCTATGCAAGGCTGCCTCGCTTTTAAAAACATCTCTTTTGCTTACCTTAAATTAAGTTCATGTTCATTGTCATGCTTAGCTGCTCAGTTATGTCTGACTCTTTGTGACCCCATGGACTGTACCCCCCAGAATCCTCTGTCCATGGGATTCTCCAGGCAAGAATACTGGAGTGGGTTGCCATTCCCTTCTCCAGGGAATCCCTGGTGCCTTGGTAATCCCTTTAAATTAAGCTCATATTCATAACCAATGATTAAAGAAGATTTTTGCACCCCTGATGCAAAGAGCTGACTCACTGGAAAAGACCCTGATGCTGGGAAAGATTGAAGGCAAAAGGAGAAGCGGGGGCAGCAGAGGATAAGATGGTTAGAGAGCATCACCAACTCAATGGACATGAATTTGAACAAACTCCAGGAGACAGTGAAGGACAGAGGAGGCTAGCGTGTTGCAGTTCATGTGGTCACAGAATGGGACACAACTTAACAACTGAACAACCACCACTCTTCATACTGGACTCAGGAGCATGGACTTTAGATCAGGCCTCCGTACATTCCAGAACAATTATCTCAACTATTATCATCTAGTACTGATGCCAAGTTTACAGCTGGAGCTAAAAGTAGCTGTGCTAAGCATTCAAATGGTACTCTGAAATCATGGAAGGAGGTTATCGACTTACTGTCCATTTGTGAAAGGCCTTAACTGGGTTCATGAAGCTGGATTTCAATAATGGGAACAGAAAACTCACTTCATAAAATACATCCACGTATTCCCCATTTAATTTGCCCGCAATAATCCAGCATGCTTACCTTTTTGCGCACGCCTTCTTGGGTGCTGGACAGCTTGAGCAAAACAGGAGGAAGGAATTTAGATATGATATTCTGTAACTGCTCATCTGTTTCAGCATGTCCAAGTCGTAAAAAGACTCGTTCAAGCTGATCTATAACATAAAAAGAAAAAAGGAGAACTTAGCAAATCAAACAGGACCGAGACTAATCACTTTTCTTGCTTAATCCTTTTTTCTATATGCAGATCCTTCAGTCAGACTTTAACCATAGCTAGCCCTGTGTACGGATGTGTTTGGCCCCACTGTGAAACAACACTAAAAAGGTTTACTAGCTAATTATACTGTCTTAGAACTGTCCTGGTCATTTAACCTCTAGAAGGGAAGAAAACAAGGCTAAATTTCTCTCCTACTTACAAAACTATTCAGTGTTTCTAAAGGATGTGGATACCAGAAAAGATACAAAAGTTTTTAAGAAATTTTCTAGATAAGAGAGCCAGGGAGGAGAACTTTAATCAGATACCAGGGATAATAGATCTTTGGTGAAACCATCTTACTGATGAAATTTCTGCAAAGACAGAATCACTGCCTACTACTACTAGAATTAGCCAACCAGACTGTGAAAGATAAATTTCCACCAAGAAAGCCACTGAGAAACATCTTAACACCATAGGGATGCTTTCAGCAAAACCCAGTCTGTGATAAACTACAGGATAAATAACTAACACACTCAAAGTTTACATCTGTTCAATCAATACACTGCAGGGGAGGGGAGAGGTGAAAGGGGAATTTACCAATGGCAAATGACTGGATATTTGACTTTTGTTAATTAGTGTTCATTTCTTAGATGTTATCGTTGTATTGTGGTTATGTTTGTTTTTTTAGAGGTTCTTATAAAAATGATCAGTAGTGGTTAGGGAGCCTTCTAAGGGGGGCTGAAAAATGTCCTACATCTCATAATCTGAATGGTGATTACAAAGATATATATTATAAAAAGTCACAAGCTCTATACTTTCATACTTTCTACTGTATCTATATACTTCAACTTTAAAAGTTATTTAAAATTTTTAAAAATTTAAAAGAATTCTTTCCTTCCAAAGATAAAGACTGAAATATCTACAAGTGAAGAAACACAGCAACTTAGAAGTTGCTCAGTCATGTCCGACTCTTTGTGACCCTGTGGACTGCAGCCCGCCAGGCTCCTCTGTCCATCGGATTCTCCAGGCAAGAATCCTGGAGTGCGTTGCCATTTCCTTCTCCAGGGGATCTTCCCAACCCAGGGATTGAACCCGGGTCTCCTGCTTTGCAGGCAAACGCTTTATACTCTGAGCCACCAGGGAAGCCTAAATAATCAAGGATGTACTGGAAATCTGCTGAAAGAGTAAATTTCAGATGTTCACCTCACCAAAAAAAAGAAGGCAACTGTGAGAAAGATATTTTAATTGGCTTGACTGAACTATTCATTTCATTATGTACATCAGATTATCATGTTGAACACCTTAAATATATATATTTCAAAAAGTAAAAATAAATAAAAATAGTCATGGCTTCATTCAGGTCCTCATTTTATTTATTTATTTTTCTTTAATTTTTACTGTACTCGTTTTGCTACCCATCGACATGAATCAGCCACGACCTCATTTTAAAATAAATAAATAATTGGGGGTGCTGAGGTGAGCTATAGGGAGAAGCCATACAAATGACACCAAGATTGGTCATTAGTTGATAACTGTATAAGCTATGGGATAGATACTGAGAATTTGTGCTTTAGTGTATACTTGAAATTTCCATAATAATTTTCAGAGAAAGATTTATATATATATGCACACACACATAAAGATATAGATACATAAATACAGATATGTAGATATGTATCTCTATGGGGAGCCTAGAGGCAACAACAACCTGGCACAATCGAGTAGCAACAAGCACACCCAGTGCCCAGATCTTAGTTTTTAAAAATATTCTCCAGGCAAAGTAGCCCGACTCCAGGGCCAGGGTGAGGAAAAAACCAGGTGGACCTGAAGCGTCCTGCAGAAAAGAAAGGGGGCCAGATAGAAAGGGGGCCTGGAACGAGTCAAACGGATGCAGGAACCACCCTGAAAGAGCTCCACCACAGTCAAGGCTGGAACAAACTGAGGAACTAATAACACAGTATTGGATTCTAACCCAAAGTATAAAAGAAATCTACATGACCCAATGATATAAATAAATGATTTCATGGTTAAGTGCATGGAGGAAAAGAGACAAGTCTTTCTTACAGAATTTCAGTGAATTTATGTGTAGATACTTCCTCCTACAGGAGATAGACCTTAATTTCTGCCTCTACCCATCACCTCTGTAGGGTAGACTAGATTTAGCTACTTGCTTCCAAAGAATAGAAAGAGAGAATGAGGAAGACATTAACTTCACGTGATACAACTGGATAGACAGTACTTTAACCAGGTGATGCCACGGTGGGTGTCAGGCTCCCAAACGTGACAAGAAGGGCGTTTCACCTCTGGGGTATTCCTTCCGAAAACTCACAACCTCCATCTAGACATGGGGTAACACAAACAAACCAACAACACCAAGTCAAAATACAGCCTACAGGATACATGGCCAGTACTGCCCAAGATTTTCAAGATCGTGGAAGAGAAAGACTAAGAAACCGTCACAGACCAGAGGAGTCTGGGGAGACATGACAGCTAAATGCAGTGTGGCAACCTGCACGGGATCCCAGAACAGCAGGAGGACATCAGTGGGAAAACTGGTGAAATCCAAATAAAGTCTCAGGTTCAGCTTTTAAAATAGGAAAGGAAGGAATGGAGGGGAGGTGCGCGTGCTAACTCTGAGATTAGCAGACCAAACCCTTCGATTTGATAGTAGTTGAAACACTGCTGTAAAAGTAGCTTTTAAGAACAATGGATTCAACCCACAGTATCTGTGGAAGCTAGAGATAAGGCATCTCTGCCCTGCCTCAGCACCTCACAGATCTCAGGCAGTGGAAACTACAGATTTTAGCTATAGAAACTTAGACTTGTTCGGTGGAAGAAGGCAGGGCTAGATTCTTCATAAGAAACTCACCTGCAGAACCTGTCCAAAGGCTTAAAAAAAAAAAAAATCAAGTGACCTCTGGTCCCTTTCATTTTTCATACAATCATCTGGGTGCTGCTTCTGTATGCACAGCAGAGCACCAAACACCTTCTCCCTCACTAGAAAGGAAAAGATAACAGCCCAACACAGTAAAATTGTGGACGATGGGAATGTGGGAATGGAAAGAAAGGGCCTCAGACATCACACGGGGGTCCTTGTAGAAGTCGAGCGTCCTTAGGGAACAGGCAATGCCTCTGCACCCTCTGGGGAGGTCAGTGTCACGCTGCTGCATCATTCTGAGTAACAGCAGCACTTTCAACAAACCATCATCAATTGTGTTCAACTTTATGAAGAGAAATGTAAATAAAAAAGCAGATATAATCAACCACTTATCTTTTCAGCCTACAAAGTCAACAAAATAGGGGGAAACATTTGGCAACAGGATGGTGGCTGAATCCTGTTGTCAGAGGCACAAGAGGAGGAGAACCTGTGCCTTTCCCCTCAACCCTGGACACTAAGCCCCGTGAAAGTGGCAGTCGGCATCAGGCCTCTAACCTCAGACGTGCCTATTCAGAAACAAGAAGCATAACCACACGTTCTGAAAATTCAAGAGGAATCTAACGTTCAAGTTCACTCTTCGCAACGACTTAGTGTTCAGTTGTAGGAATTGAGATCCTCCAGGCCATCACCAAAGCATCTGAGGTATGATAGACATTATTCTAGAGTCAAGAGCAAGTTCCATCAACGGTGATGTTATTCCTCTTATTCAAACCCATAATGACTTAATTTCACTTACAGGTAAATTAAAGACATCACCATACCCTCAGAGCATCACCTTTCCATGTGGCGAATATATTCTGAACTATTAATTTTTCCTGTTCATACACTAACATTATTTTAACATAAAAACTGGAATATAACATATACCATTTAACGATTTGCCTTTTTTACCTTTTAATTAACACAAATACATGGAGTAATGCATGTCTCAGGATTTTTCAGATTTTTTAAATTTAAAATAAAGTGATATGCTTTGTATTTCAAATGACCCTAACCACATTGTGTGTTCTAGGGCAGTTCCTATAACTAGATACATTCAGATTTCTGCAGTAAGACCTATGGATATGTCTTACTATGTGGGATAGTCAATCATAAAGAACCTCACTCACATCCGTTCAGGTCAGGTTTTAACATCAAAAGAGTTACACTAAAAAAAAAAAAAAGACAAAAAACGTGAGATATGTATAAAGTTTTAAGTATCTTTCCATCAGTCCAGTTCAGTCACTTGACACTAAATAAAGACCAAATTGATAATAGCAACTTTAGAAGGAGAATGATTTATTCAACTATGTGCTATTACCAGATTTACAGTACCACAAACAATGCTCCAAAGAACATCTTTATCCCTGTGTATCTGTACACTTGGATGGGTTTCTGTAAGCTAAAACCCTAGAAATGGAACTACTGAGGCAAAGTGTAGGAGGGTCAAGTTTAAGAGATTTTTGAAAAATGCCCTTCAAAAGGTTATGGCTCTTTGTACCATTAGCAGTACTTGTAAATACCAATTTCCCTGTATTCCCACCTACACTGAGTAATCTAATCAATCTTACCAAGATTGTAAGTAATCCATCTTAGCTGAATATGATAGATGAGAACCACACTATTGTTTCATATATATTTTATTACTGAGGTAAAGTATCTTTTTAAATATTTATTGGTCATTTGAAATATCTTCTTCAGTGAATTACCTTGTTCTTTTGACCTGCTAAGTTCTAAAAGCTTCTATATAATATTGAAAAAATTTCCACCTGTTCCCCCATAAATTAAAATGCTTTTTTCCCAGTATGCCTAGTGACTTTTTTCTTATTGTATCTAAGTTTTTCAAATATCAATGTACCATTCCTTCATTTCATGGCTTCTGAGTTTCTAGCCATGCTTAGAAATGCCTTTTAACTCTAAGATTATGAAAAATACTATATTCTGCAGGAAAGAGTTAACACAATGGGCCTGAGACTGCTGTCCTTACGAGGTTTTGTCAGTCAAGGCCATCCTTGGCTGCCATGGGAAAGCTTGGACTTCAGGGGGCTCCCACCATTGCCAGGGCTGATGAAGACTGACTGGCTGTGTCTGAACTGTTTGCGCAAACAATATGCTGTATGCTCAACACATGCTTTCCTCCTGAGAATCTGGAATTTTGGAATGTGTTAGGCAGAAGGTGCCAATGTGAAGAGCACCAAATAAAAGCCTTCAGTAATGAGTCTCTAATGAACCTCCCCTGCAGATAACACTTCACACATGTTGTCATAACTTGTGTGAGTTGTCCTAACTCACTGCTGAAGAATTACTCATGTCCCACGTGCCTCAACTGGGAGAGGACTCTCAGAAGCATGCACCTGGTTTCCTCCAGACTGCTGCTTCTTATCCTTTCATGATAATAAACATTAGCCATGAGTACAAGTAAGTGCATAGCCCTGTGAATGCCAGCAAGTCACGGAGCCTGGGGGTGGTCCTGGCAACCCCGGCACACACACACACTTACCTGTGTTTTATTCTAGCTCTTACAGCTTTCCTTTCTATATCCAAGTCTTTAATCCAACTTGAATTTTTTTTTTGGCTCATGAGGGATGTAAAGAAGCCTTGTCTTTTGTGGGTTTTTAAAATCTCCTTCATTGTGAAATAAAACATTTAGAAATGTGTGCAAAATGTAAGTATAATTTAATGAGTTATTATAAACACCTATGTAGCTACTGCCCAAGTCAAGGAGAAAAACTTATTTTGAAACTCGCACAAAGAAAGGTTTCTACTCGACTTAGAGAAGACTGAAAGACTGTTGAACACTCAAAACCACTGTGAATTTTAATGTTACCTAAGATCACAGAGGTAATTACAGCCATGTATGAACTAGAACGGGGTCTTCTGACGTTCAGTCTAAAAACCTTTGCCTACCTATGAGGAGAAGGGGGCAACAGAGGATGAGCTGGTTGGATGGCATCACCAACTCAATGGACATGAGTTTGATTAAACTCCAGGAGATAGTGAAGGACAGGGAAGCCTGGCATGCTGCAGTCCAGGGGGTCACAGAGTCAGACACAACTGAGCAACTGAACACAACCCCCCAGGCAACTGTCTCCCATGATGACCTGTATTTTATAGGGCAGGATCCCTGTACACTGCACCTTCTACAAGGAGCCCTGTTTGAGAGAATCACCAGAAGGTCATAAGAATTTGCCAGATTCAGGTGGTATCTGTGATGATGGGAAAATGTACAAATTCAAAGGTCAGAAAACAACACCAGAGAAAGCTCATTACTATGAATAAGAAGCTAAGACCAAACGTGTCAACCTATAATTGACCTCTTTCTGCCTGCTCCTCCAGATTCTCTCCTCCTCCCAGGCCCAGCACCCTGCTACTTTCACCCTGTGAAGCAGACTCCCTGTCTGGGTCACTCATTCACTCACACACTCATTCCAGCATGAATCGAAACCCTACTGTGTGCCAGAGCTTGGTGGGCCTGGGTACAGAGTAGAGAAGAAAGAGGTGAGGCTGGTGTTCATGCTTAGCACACATGTATGGTATCTGCAGGAGAAAAACAAACAAACAAACAAAAGGCCTGAGATGGACTGCTCAAGACAAGAGCATTTAAGGATGGAAGGAGAGTCTGAGAAAGGGAAGGACAGGCACCACACAAAAACAGGAAGAAAACTGAGTATGAGGTCATAAGGACTAAGGGAAGAAAAAATGGACTAGTCAGGAAGAACTGGAAAAAATTTGCTTGCCTGTATTAAAAAAAAATTTTTTTTAATTCCATCAGGTAAATAAATGACACAAGTGTAAGAAGCAAGATTTTAAAACTTTTAAGAGAAAAGTGAAAAGGGAACCCTAAAGTTCAAGTACAAAGCACAAAAGGGTAATAGGTTAAGATTTTAAAATATCATAAAACACACCATAAAGTAAAAGAATAAGCTATAAATAGCTACAATGTTTTTACATGAAAAGAACTTGAGCAAAGAACACACTTTAAAAACTCCTACAAATCAAGGAAAAGCAAATTAATTCAAACTTTTTAAATGGACAAAGAAATAAGCAGGCAATCAGAGATGAGAGTCATATTTTAACAACACATAAAAAGATGCTCGATCACACTGATCAGGAATACGCAAACTTAACACAATAATGAGATACAATTTTGCACCTTTTACATTAGAAAAATGGGCTTCCCTTGTGGCTTAGCTGGTAAAGAATCTTGCAGGAGACCTGGGTTCGATCCCTGGGTAGAGATGATCCCCTGGAGAAGGGAAAGGCTACCCACCCCAGGATTCTGGCCTGGAGAATTCCATGGACTGTATAGTCCATGGGGTTGCAAAGAGTTGGACACGACTGAGCAACTTTCACTTCACATTAGAAAAAATCTTCAAATGTTGGCAAGGACTGGAAACCAACCAAGAGGAACTGAGGCTCACTATTCATGCAGTGTACACTGATACACTCGCCAAGCAACAAGTCTCTAGTTAAGCAGTCTCCACTGCAGCTCAACAGGCACATCCGTTCAACCTGGCAACCCTACTCCAGGGGAATATACTCTAGCGCAGTGCTAGTCAAACTAGTCCACCAGCCCCCTAAGAGAGAAGGACCACTCTCTCTTCACTAGGAAAGTCTTACCAGCATAACAAATGTTAAATAAAATAACAGTGAGAGTTGATTTACATTCTGCCATGAGTGCCCTATGTGCAAGACGTAATTCCCCAGTCCTCAGAAAACAACTTGTGTATCACTGTCCTGGAGAAAAACTCCCAGGGAGAGACAAGCACAAGCACACCTGTAAGAAACTGCTCCGGGACTTCACTGGTGTCACAGTGGACAAGAATCCACCAGACAGTGCAGGCCACATGACGTGGGTTGGATCCCTGGTGCAGGAAGACTTCACATGCTGCGGGGCAATTAAGCCCATGCGCCTCAACGACTGAAGCCTGCGTGCTTAGAGCCCATGCTCTGCAACGAGGAGCTGGCGCACCGCAACAAGAGACAATCCCCCACCTGCCACAGCTAGAGAAAGCCCGTGCAAAGCGACAAAGACCCGCCACGGCCGAAAATAAGCGAATAGATAAAAACTTTAAGGTAGAAAGAAACTGTTCATTGCCACGGGGTCAGTAAATCAAAGAAAGAACAGAAACAATCTAAATGTCAGTTACCGGGAAAATGGATATGAAGTCGGACACAACTGAGCGACTTCACTTTCACTTTTCACTTTCATGCACTGAATAAGGAAATGGCAACCCACTCCAGTATCCTTGCCTGGAGAATCTCAGGGACAGGGGAGCCTGGTGGGCTGTCATCTCTGCGGTCACACAGAGTTGGACACAACTGAAGCGACTTAGTAGTAGCAGCAGCACAGCATATAACAACGAAAATACGCAAGAGTCACATGTCATATGGACCAACATAACAATATCTTAAAAACTAAGATCAAACAAAGAAAGCAAGCTGCAGGATATGTACATTAAAATTCCACTCATGTCAAGTTCTTCAGAGCGTGTGTGTGTGTGTGTGTGTGTACTGCTTATGATATACATTGCACAGGCAAGACAAACCCCAGGTGAAAGAGAAGGGAAGGGGAGAGGGGAGGAAAAAAAAGGAAAATTTGTATGGGGTAACACAGGGAGTTTGAATCTTATCAGTAATGTTTAGTCTTATTAAAAAATAAAAGACCTGAAGCTAACAGCAAAAAATGTACAGATCTGACAAAGATGAGTGGGGACATAACTGTTTCTAAGATTATTCGATATATTTTTCCTCATACTAGAAATATTTCATTATGTTAAAAAAATACATATATACCATAATAACTGTTTTATGATACTATATAAAAAGAAAATATATCAGTAATTTTTCTTTATATTTTCATGTACTTTTCAAATATTCTTCAGTAAAAATTTATTTCTTTCAGGAAAAATAACATACAGAGCAAATTTTTTTTTAAGAATCCATGTTTCAAGGATAAAGAAATTTAAAACTTGAAAGGAGCCTTAAAAGAATAAGGCAGAACAAAAATAAGAACATTTACTGTTAGAAATGCAAACTGACACAGCCATTTGGGAAACTAAACACACTCTCACCATACAATCCGCCAAATGTCTTCCTGGTGTTTACCCAAAGGAGTGGAAAATGTATGTCCACTGAGAAACTTGCACACGGATGTTTACAGCAGCTCTATTCACTCAGCCTTACTGCCAACACTTGGAAGCAACCAAGAGGTCCTTCAGCAAGTGAATGAATGAACTGGTACACAGAGACAATGAAATATTACTCAACACTAAACAAAAATGAGCTGTCAAACCATGACAAGGCATGGAAGAACGAACCTTAAAGGCACATTACTCTAAGTGAAACAAGACGATCTGAAAACGCTACATACTATGATTCTAACTATATGATGTTCTACAAAAGGAGACAGTAAAAAGATTAGCAGTTTCCAAGGAGGGAAGAGGTGAGGAGGGATGAATACGACAAGCACAGAGGATTGTAGAGTAGTGAAAACACTCTGAGATATTACAATGATGGATATGTGTCATTATTCATCTGTCCAAACCCACTGAATACACAACACCCAGAGTCAACCACGGTGTGGACTTCAGAAGAGGGGTGGTTATGATATGTCAGCATAGCTCCATCCCTGGGAAGATACGTGCCATCTGGTGGGCAGGGCGAGGCATATGGGAAACCTTTGTGCCTTCCTATCAGTCTTGCTGCAAACCTAAAACTGTCTTTAAAAAGCCTTTAAAAAACACTTAGTAACGAAGGAAACACATCAGAAACAGAGATTCTTAAATCTCCAAATAAACAATTTTCAGGTTAGCTTATATCAGCTATTACATTCATGTAGGAAAAAAAAATCTACTAAGAATAAACATATTCATTCACTTTTCATTAAATAATTCTCTGATTCTTCTTATTCACCTGTCTCCAATTTCTCCAGCTAAAGGGATAGAAAGGATCTTCCTTCCTCATAACCCTCACGGAAGAAATAACCCAGGAAAAAGTTTAAGGGCTTCATTTCAGTGTTATCTACCATTAGTCACAGATAATTCTGAAAACATATCATTATCCTTGAGAAATAAAACTGTCCAGATAAATCACTCATTCTTCGTAGCTCTCCAAAAACATAACTTTGGCCTCTGAGTCAGGGAAGAAACGCTATTTTCTCACAGAATTATAAAAGATGGCTTTCACTCATATCATCACTTAAGGAAAAAATATTTTAGAAAATGAAAAAGAAAGAAGAAAAGAAAAAGCAATAACTCACTTTCTTTAGATGAATCACCTCTTCATGACAACTTACACATCAAAACATTCCTTAGAAAGTATTCAAGAAAAGCATTACTGTCAAAAGGACCGAGGCAAGGACTATATTTAAGGTAGTAATTACCCGTAGGTGGTCGAATTTCAGAGGATTCTTTTCTGGCTTGCTGGTTTAATTCTATGTCATTACTAATTTATCAGTATTTCATGAGCATGAATTATTTGTGTGAATTAAAAAGAGAAAAATGGTTATTCCAGGGGGACAGGTTTCAGATTTCTTTACATTTGTTTAAATTCTCTACAAACAACATTATTTTTTTTCTGAATGTAAAAGCAAATTTTAAATTATAAATGAGGTTGAGAAGCCTGAAGTGGAAGATGAGATTGAAAGGGAAAGCTGAAAATACTTGGACCACTGCTCACAGCATCATTAATCAATTAACAATCCAACACTACAGGATATTTTGAGAAAGATCTGTCAAGTTACAACTGAAATACACTAGACTACAACAGAATAATTTCACAAGGAAACAGACTCCCTAAAAGTATTCAATTTCTTCTGCTTCACATATATGTAAATATACTACAGTCAAAAAGCAGTTTTACGTGGCCATTTGAGCCTCAGAAAAATCCTGTGAGGTGAGCAGCTATTGTCTGCATTTGTAGATGAAAAACAAGCTCAGGATCCTGACTGACCTGCCAAAGGTCAAAGTTAATGACACAGAGTCATTAGCTCAAGTTGAAGAGGTCTTTACCCTCCAAGTGCACAACGGAACACAGTTACCTCCCTCTAAAGTATTACTGCTGTTTACTGAAGTAGGAATATTAGCTCCAACTTACAGATGAGGAAACAGAACCTAGAAGTCATTGAGAATGCTGACCAAATTACAAACGTAGGAAGTGGCAGGGCTAGGATTCAATCTCCTGGTCCAATTGCAAACCCAATGCTCCTTCTGATAGGCTACATCACAACAAGGCTGAGGCAGAGAAAGTGGGCGAGGACGACGCTAAGCCTTGCTAGACAACTATGTACAACATGACTTTGTACCCTGACCACAGCACAGAGAAGCTGGAAGAACTAGAGGACCTCTGATTCTTAGTTCAAAACCCCTCCTGAGAGCCCCTCTTATATCTGTAAGACTCCCTGACTCCTTACAGTAAGTATCCCATTTTTGCTTACACCACCTTACCACTGGATAAGTAAGTGAAAGTTGCTCAGTTGTGCCTGACTCTTTGTGACCCCATGGACTGTACAGTCCATGGAATTCTCCAGGCCAGGATACTGGAGTGGATAGCCGTTCCCTTCTCCAGGGGATCTTCCCAAACCAGGAATCAAATCCAGGCCTCCCACATTGCAGGCAGATTCTTTACCCACTGAGTCACCAGGGAAGCCCTCAGGGAAATTCACCTTACCACTGCGTCCGAATGCAAACGGACGGCCTTTGCCAAGAGGGGAAAAAAAAAAAAAAAAACCCATCTACTTCCCTAGTGGTCCCACCGATGCAGGTTCAATTCCTGGTCAAGGAACCAAGATTCCACATGCCTTGCAGCCAGAAAACCAAAACATAAAATAGAAGTAATACGGTAACAGATTAAAAGACTTTAAAATTGGTCCGCATCAAAAAAAAAAAAAAAAATCTTAGGGGAAACACACACACACAGAAGTCGCTCAGTCGTGTACGACTCTTTGCGACTTCATGGATTGTAGCCCACCAGGCTCCTTGGTCCATGGGATTTTTCCAGGCATGAATACTGGAGTGGGTTACCATTTCCTTCTCCAAGGAAAAAAGTACATTAAAAGCCTAAGTAGCAGCTAGAACATGTAGCATATGCCTGGAGTGAATATCAAAGGAACAGGAAGTCCCTCCTAAGAGTGGACCACTCCAGCCACAAAGGACCTTCTCAACATCTGTCACGTTGCTCCCCACCAGCCGTCCACATTGCAAGAGCTGCTTAAGTATGCCATGTGTTCTTTCTGCCCAGCTCTTTTTATCGACCTAGTCCCTCATCCAGGAATGCCCTCCCAATCTCTCCTGACCCTCTCCATCTCCACATACCCAATTCTTCCCCACTTGAGGTCCAGCTCAAATACTACATGCTTCCCACCTACACACCCCATTCTGGCTCCACAAACTCACAAAGCCCTTTTCTGAATCTCCCCTGGCACTTGTTATCTTTCGCTGTGCATTTTGCCACTGGCCAATCTTCCTTCCCAAGACCATACAGCTCTGTGAGGTGCGCTTCCACATGATGGTACCCATTTGTTCATCCATTTCCAGAACTCTGCAGGCTGAGACACTGTGACTTAGTCTCTTGGTATCCCAGCATTTAACTCAGTGCCTCACAGAAAGAAGCTGCTCAAATTCCTGTTGGGTGTATGCAATATTAATTCCTCATGCATTGGAAAAGCTGTTTAGGTTGATAACTCTGCAGCAAAGGAAAGGAGGGGATTGGTAGCAATTCATAACACATGACATCAGAATCTCTTGGGAAAGGGACTGTCTGTATGTTTTTAATATCATGACAAGTGCTTAAGGCTTTAAAAAAAAAAAAAAAAGAAAAGGTGGAGAGAAATCCAAAAGGTTTGAAGATGGCAGATCTGTTCTGCTGCAAATAAGGAGGGGCACAGATGTTATCGCAGAGAGAAGGACAGGAGAAAAAAAGAAAGATGGAAGGGGAGGACAGACCAGGCAAGGGCAGAAAGTCGAGGCCTTTCCCCATGACTCACTACATCTATGAGTTAAGAGCTGCTTTAGAGCGAAGTGAATTCCTGAAATGCTTAGGGAAAGAGGGGTGTGTCTATGTGTCTGTGTGTATCTGTGTGTGTGTCACCAGTGAAACACGTTAGGTTTCATGTCCAAATTAACAAGGGTGTGTATGTGTCCGTGTGTATCTGTATCACCAGCGAAACACATAGGTTTCATGTCCAACTGACAAGGGTGGAACCAAAACACTTCTTCTCAGAAATGGGGCCCAGAAGCTAAGAAAAGCATTAAGTTAAATTAAACTAAAAAATTCACAAAAATTGGATGTGATAAGAGTGCAGGCGTAGTGCGGTGAGTCCCTCTGGACTTTGACAATCTCTGCAATTAGGAGATAAAGGCTAAAACTACGAAGAACAAGGACGCCCTAGCTGGAACCTAGATTTTATATGTAATAATCTCTTCTGGTAGATCAATCTACCAGAATTTAAAAATCTAACCACATACTAACTGGAAGTGACAGTCCACATCATCATCTATTGAAATTCCCTGGTGGCTCAGACATCTGCCTGCAATGTGGGAGACCTGGGTTTGATCCCTGAGTCAGGAAGATCCTCTGGAGAAAGAAATGGCAATCCACTCCAGCACTCTTGCCTGAAAAAGTCCATGGACGGAGGAGCCTGCAGTGGGCTGCAGTCCATGGGATCACAAAGAGTCAGACATGACTGAACAACTTCACCATCTGTAGATTCCTATAAACCATTTTGGGTCATCAAATGTCACTCTAATACTTGGCAAAATCTAAATGAGGTCGGTAGGATACTTCTTTGGGAATTAATGCTTACAACTGTGATGTCATTCTGTGTTTTTAAAGACAGGCTTGCCTCTATTTCCCAGTTTTTTTTTTTAAAGGAACCCATTAAACACAAATGTATTAAAAAGAAAATATCGAGGAGTCCAGCAGTAAATATAAATGTAGTAAGATGGGTGGCTTGGTGGGGGGCGGGGCGCATGTAGCGGGGAGGGAGAGATGGGAGGGAGAGATGCGGAATCCATTCCCAGTAGGAGATAATCCACCATGGGGCCTGCAGCAGTTGCCTCCCTCCAGCCAGGGCAGCTCGAGAACCCAGCAGACAGTAGATAAGAGCCTTCTCAGGCAATGATGTCCTGAGCAGGAGGTTCCAGCTGAGAAAGTCTCTGCTGAGACTCCTTCACCCCAGAACCAAGGCAATCAGACAAGCCATCTTCTGTTCCCCAATCCACCAGTCTCAAATACTCCCAGGGCCCAAGCAGACACTCCCATGTGGAAACCCCTGCGTCAGGATGGACTAGTGACTAGACTCTTTGCAGGGAAAAGAAAGTGGCCTTTCTTCTTCAGCTACGTCAGAAGTCCTAGCCATCTGCAAATGTCAGGCTACTTTAAGCCCACTACCAACTCATGATAGCCCAGAGCAATTCTCTTCCCTCCCTGCTCACACACACAGCCCCTCACTCCCCCGCTAACCAATCCCTGCAACAACACACACAAAGAGGGTGGGGTGGAAGAAATAAATCACAGTCGGCTTGGCAGGGCTGGGTCAAGTGAAGAAACAGCAGTGCTCACCTGTACCCTAGATTTAATGAATGTGCGCCAAACTCCAGATGCACTGAGGCCCACAAACACTCCCAACCCCCAAAGAGGCCCTTTCCCCCAGAGACAGTCGCTGGCAGAGGCCCAGTCAGAAATCAGTGTTAGTAAACTGATGAGCAGAAAGATTAGTTCAGCTTATGAAAGTCAGCTTAAAGGAGATGATACATACTACGCAAGAGGTCAGACTGCATAAAAGTCAAATGTGTGCTGGTTAAGATGCACCCAAAGCAGTTAATTACTTACGACAACGCTCACTTGGATGTGTAAACTCTGGAAAGCTTTTTATTTAAGTCATTATTTAAATCCCAGCATTTGTGGTTTGACCTGCTTGCCTTCAGTCTATCGTAATTAACACATCTATCCATGTAGGCCCAAAAGCTCCAAGAATCTAGGCGCAAATAATGTCCTCATTTCTCTCCTAAACCCTTTCCCCAACCTTTCAATTTTCCACTTCTCTGTTATGGAACAAAAATATGTGAAATAGCAGAAATAAACTCAAGTTTATTCTAAAGTCGAACTTTGGTTTATAGAATATTCCATTCATTCCGTCACTTAAAATTCCACCTCAATGAGTTAAGGCATCATACATCATTAGCAGCAAAGTTCACACCAAGAAACAGCAGAATGAACTGGGAGAAGAGAATCCAGTAGTTAAATTGAAAGACAGCAACAAAATATACCTTCGGACTGAAGCTACAAAATCTCAGGTACTCACGGATATTGAACTCATAATCAGAGAATTGCAACCTGAATTTAGAGTTTCAATCACAGTCTATCCAATGTCACCCAAGAGTGAACCTGATACCATATTCTTGTTCAGCCTCAGAATGAAGTAGAATTAATGGCTTTTCCATCACCTTACATGTCAAATTGGCAAAATTAGGAATACCCAATTACCATGATGATGCCTTTCTCAATACCTCTTTTCATAAATAAAACAATTAAACCCATGATGACCCTCCTGGAGCACATAAAGTCATGCTTTTTTGGCTGTGGTATACAATACTACTTGTCAACTGACACCCACACCCTCTTCCTTGCACACACTGCTGAGTAGCACCTTTAAGTTTTATCTTTTTCTTGATAATTTTTTTAAATGTTAATGTTTATGTGATGACAAGAGAATAGGAAATCCACCATGGGGCCTGCAGCAGTTGCCTCCCTCCAGCCAGGGCAGCTCGAGAACCCAGCAGACAGTAGATAAGAGCCTTCTCAGGCAATGATGTCCTGAGCAGGAGGTTCCAGCTGAGAAAGTCTCTGCTGAGACTCCTTCACCCCAGAACCAAGGCAATCAGACAAGCCATCTTCCTGTTCCCCAATCCACCAGTCTCAAATACTCCCAGGGCCCAAGCAGACACTCCCATGTGGAAACCCCTGCGTCAGGATGGACTAGTGACTAGACTCTTTGCAGGGAAAAGAAAGTGGCCTTTCTTCTTCAGCTACGTCAGAAGTCCTAGCCATCTGCAAATGTCAGGCTACTTTAAGCCCACTACCAACTCATGATAGCCCAGAGCAATTCTCTTCCCTCCCTGCTCACACACACAGCCCCTCACTCCCCCGCTAACCAATCCCTGCAACAACACACACAAAGAGGGTGGGGTGGAAGAAATAAATCACAGTCGGCTTGGCAGGGCTGGGTCAAGTGAAGAAACAGCAGTGCTCACCTGTACCCTAGATTTAATGAATGTGCGCCAAACTCCAGATGCACTGAGGCCCACAAACACTCCCAACCCCCAAAGAGGCCCTTTCCCCCAGAGACAGTCGCTGGCAGAGGCCCAGTCAGAAATCAGTGTTAGTAAACTGATGAGCAGAAAGATTAGTTCAGCTTATGAAAGTCAGCTTAAAGGAGATGATACATACTACGCAAGAGGTCAGACTGCATAAAAGTCAAATGTGTGCTGGTTAAGATGCACCCAAAGCAGTTAATTACTTACGACAACGCTCACTTGGATGTGTAAACTCTGGAAAGCTTTTTATTTAAGTCATTATTTAAATCCCAGCATTTGTGGTTTGACCTGCTTGCCTTCAGTCTATCGTAATTAACACATCTATCCATGTAGGCCCAAAAGCTCCAAGAATCTAGGCGCAAATAATGTCCTCATTTCTCTCCTAAACCCTTTCCCCAACCTTTCAATTTTCCACTTCTCTGTTATGAACAAAAATATGTGAAATAGCAGAAATAAACTCAAGTTTATTCTAAAGTCGAACTTTGGTTTATAGAATATTCCATTCATTCCGTCACTTAAAATTCCACCTCAATGAGTTAAGGCATCATACATCATTAGCAGCAAAGTTCACACCAAGAAACAGCAGAATGAACTGGGAGAAGAGGAATCCAGTAGTTAAATTGAAAGACAGCAACAAAATATACCTTCGGACTGAAGCTACAAAATCTCAGGTACTCACGGATATTGAACTCATAATCAGAGAATTGCAACCTGAATTTAGAGTTTCAATCACAGTCTATC
The DNA here is from genome assembly GCA_006408695.1 of Aepyceros melampus. Classification (NCBI taxonomy): domain Eukaryota; kingdom Metazoa; phylum Chordata; class Mammalia; order Artiodactyla; family Bovidae; genus Aepyceros; species Aepyceros melampus. The sequence continues at coordinate 746,856 of SJXQ01007906.1, forward strand.
CAATGTCACCCAAGAGTGAACCTGATACCATATTCTTGTTCAGCCTCAGAATGAAGTAGAATTAATGGCTTTTCCATCACCTTACATGTCAAATTGGCAAAATTAGGAATACCCAATTACCATGATGATGCCTTTCTCAATACCTCTTTTCATAAATAAAACAATTAAACCCATGATGACCCTCCTGGAGCACATAAAGTCATGCTTTTTTGGCTGTGGTATACAATACTACTTGTCAACTGACACCCACACCCTCTTCCTTGCACACACTGCTGAGTAGCACCTTTAAGTTTTATCTTTTTCTTGATAATTTTTTTAAATGTTAATGTTTATGTGATGACAAGAGAATAGGAGCTTCACATAAATAAAAACTAATATGAACTTTCACTGGTTATCTCAGGACAGTCAGAGGAGAAAAACCCATGAAGATCTTGAGGGGGAAAGCTATTTGATAAATTTATGCATTTGTAAATGCTACTACAAAAAATGCACACATCCTAAGGAACTAAATCTACTAACCTCTACAATCAATGTGATACATGGTTTATCCAGTCTTGACAAAAATCCTCTGGATCACCAATGGTATGTTCATCCACTCGTACATATGCAATTGTATAAAGAATCTATTATTTAGAACACCAGGGAAAAAAAAAACAATTAAAAGATTTATATTTATAGCTACCATTTAAAAGAACAAAATAAGCAATTTCATTTTTATGCTAAGATCTCCTACTTTGATGCATGCCCTGCTTTTGCAAATTCAGAATAAGGGGGGAAATTATAGTCATTACCAAACTGGAGAAATAGTAAGGAACATGTCCATAAATAAAATTTGGTGTGTAGAAATAAGGTCCTACTGTATGGGACAGGGAACTATATTCAATATCCTGTAATAAACCATAATGTAAAATAACATGAAAAGGAATAAATATGTATAACAAGCACTTTGCTATACACCAGACACAACATTGTAAATCAAGTATGCTAAGTTAAAGAAAAACTGAGTGTGCAGAAGTAATATGCTAATATTTCATATATTTTATATACATATACACATATATGTGTATATATATACACACACACACATACTGGTAGTTATTAAGGCTAAAAAACTCCAATAAACATACATATTGTGCGTGTACATATATATCATAAACATATAAAACTTTACATTAAAATTAGAACAAAGTGTCTGATTTATACCATATTTTTATAAGAGCATTAGTGGATGGGCACACGTTATTAACACATTACAACAATTGAGAATGTAAATGGTTGATAGTCATTCCCCTGGGAAACCCTTGCCCTCTTTTGACACTTTTGATCCCTTTCCCTGGTTCTTTCTGACTTCCTCTCATCCTTATCTATCTTCCTCTCATCTCCCAGACAGCTGTCTTCTGGACAATCTGTCCACATCACCCCACATTCTCCCGAGCCTCAGACTCAAAGTCCCCACACATCTGCAATCCATGTGCCCAGCACTATACCAAAGTCCTTAGCATATATCATCTCTTTCCACTCTTAGAACCACCCTGTAAAATAGCTCTGTTATCCCACTTTACAAATGAGAAATCCAGGCCCAAAAGTTAGGTCCTTTGACATTAAAACTTAAAAATGGCAGGGATTTCCCCAGTGGTCCAGTGGTTAAGAATCTATCTTTCAATGAAGGGTATGTGGGTTGGATCTCTGGTCTGGGAACTGAGATCCCACCTGCTGCAGGCCAACTAAGCTGTGCAACACTACTAGAGAGAAGCTTGCAAGTCGCAACTAAGACCTGACGCAACCAAATAAATATCTAAAAAAAAATAAAATGTGGCAAGGTCAGGATTCAAAACTAGTTCTGACTTCAAGGCCAGAGGTTTTAGTCACTATTCGAAACAGTCTCCCTAGACAACTCAACATGGGCGCCTCAATAATTTAACCCATTCATTCAACAAATGATTTACTATTTCTTGAACACAAACCTGTTCTCTCTTATCTCTATTCTTAACTCCCAAAATCTGTCTAGAGGCTACATTCTCTCTCCTTGTAATCTCTCAGGTAGATTCTTGGAATCATCTCTAACTCCTCCAATGAATAACTCCCTACTATTCAGCCAACAGTTTCTGCCTATTTTCAGGATTTTAGATTATATTACCTGTCGAATCCACTTCCACTATCCCAGTTCAGACCTTAAGCTTCTGCTAACTTGGCTACTGTAATATTTACCTTCCTTTTAGTCTTGCTGCTCTTGGTCTCTGGACCCTTGCAATCAATGTTAACATCACGGTCACCTGTTAAACTTATAAAAGGATCTACTCATGTTACATTCCCTGCTTAAAAGCCTTTGATGGTCCTCTACTGTCTACAGAACAAAGTTCAGACTAGTTGTGTTGGCATTCGTATGCAAGCCAGTCGCAACCTATCTTTCCAGCTTTACTTCCTACCACCATCCCTCACCAAGAATAATAATTTATATAGAATTTAACTGTCTGTACAGTGCATTAACATGTATATTAAGCCTAACAACACTGCATTTCTTATGGGAAAGAAACAGACTTAGTAAGGTAATATAATTTGCTCAAGATCTCAAACTGTAAAAGGCAGAAAGGGCCAAGTCCCTTAACTCCAATCTTTAACTCCTTTTCAGAATTTCATGCAGCCATCATATATCAGACTCACTTGAACTTTCCCTAAAAATACATATTTTTCAATCTCTATGTCTTAGCTCAAGTAATGTTCTGTTAACCTGGACTACTATTTCTCACTCCTGACATTTCTAAAGAATTGTGTCCGATATTTTTCATATCATACTTCCAATCAGTTATTTACATTTATATACACACCTGCCTCTATACTGGGGCTTCCCTGGTGGCTCAGACAGTATAGACTCTGCCTTCAATGTAGGAGTCCAGGGTTTGATCCCTGGGTCGGGAAGATCCCCTGAAGGGAATGGCTACCCACTCCAGTATATTTGCCTGGACAATTCCACGGACAGAGGAACCTGACAGGCTACAATCCATGGTGTCGCAAAGAGTTAGACATGAATAAGCAACTAACAAAAAAATACTATGCTGAATGATAAGCTCTGTGAGGCCAGGACCGTAAGCTGGTTACTCCATTTTTAAAGTCTGCTTATTGAACCAGAAAATGTGTGGGGAAAACAAGGCATTTAAGACAGCAAGCATCATGGCAGAGACTGGCCAGGACCGAAACCAGAGACCAGCAACTTGGATCAAACCATCTGAGCACACTGGCAGTGCCTACAATTTTAACATCTATCTTCTGAACAAAGTCGAATGTCCCAGTGCCAGTTATTCTCGCCTACATTGGCCGTTATGAAATATTACAAGTTAGTGCAAGCAGAATTTAAAACAAGATGAGGTAGAAGTGAAAAACGACAAGTTATAAAAAGCAGAAATACCATCGCTATTTTCCATTCTAACCTTCCTTTTTGGCTAAGTAATCAAAGCGGAGATGATACTGGCTTGATTTAGCCTGTTTACACAGCTCAGCTCAGCTGCATGCATGGCTGCCATTAAAACAGCCGTCTCTCGGGGGCTGTTTCAGTGTGCTCACAGACTCATGCGCACCTACACAGCTACACATACAGCCAACCTGTCTCATTCCCTAGAAGAGCCTCTGAGATGCCTGGCACTGGTAGAGACTCTCTCAGAAGACATACGACATGATGACTGTCTAGCCAACATTTGAAAACTCAAGCGGCTGTTGTCGAGTGGTCAAGCTGAGTAGCATCAATGTGTCTGAGAGTCCAGGCTATTGCTCCTTCCTGATTGCCTTTACCCCAGTGAAGATCAGGTTCTAAGGATGCCTTAGAATTATACAGCCCAAAATATGAAACCAATGAACAGCTGACCAGGTGAAAAGTCTCAAATGCTTCCTCCCCTCAGTCAGAATTCTCCCTACCCACTGCTAAAATATAACTACAATGTCAACATTTCCATGCATTGGCAGAGGATAATATTAGAAGAAAAACTAGTCCACATGCCTTGCACTGAATTTCATCCCATTCCAAACAGTTACATTACCCTAAATATAAAGAAAGAAAACTACAGACTGTGATCTTAATTTACAAACTAGATCTCAGAACTGCCTTTAACAGTCAGAAATAATTGTTCTCTATTTCAGCATCTTCCCCCAAAATCTATTATGTCCTATTCAATGAACATCAGAATCTTACAACATTTTATATACTATAAGAAGTTTCTTCTGAAGGCTAGCAAGCATTGGGAAAAAAGCCATGCTGATCTTAAAAACTGTATTTTCCCCTTCAGAGACAGTAGTACAGCAGTAGCATGGGATTAACATAAACTCTGGAATCAAAGAATCTGAGTTCAAGCCCCAGCTCTGCAATATGAGACAGCTCCACCAGACAGTGACAGTACCAAAGTCACAGGGTTGTAAGGATTCAACCAATTAATATGTACAAAGTGATCAGAACACAACAATAAGCTCTCAATAAACATTAGCTTTACCATTGTTCCATTACAATCACCTGATTCAAAGTGACAATGACAGGACATCTGTGAAAGGATAAAAAATTTTAACAAATTCCAACCCAAGATTATCCTGCTTACCTTTTGGCAACCTTCATACATGATACCACTCCATGACACTACTCGGAAAAAAGAGAGAGGGAGAGGGAGAAAAGAGAAGAGAAGAGAAGAGAAAGGGAAGAGTAGAAGAAGCCTACCCGTAATTCTCCTCCTCAGGAGCTCCTAGAGTGTGGTGGCAGATACACTGAGAGCAGCTACAGATCCCATTTAAGTTGTTAACGTTCATATCACTTCAAGTGAATGGTAAAACGCAAGGATTTAAAATCTACAGAAAGGCAGTGTTACCAGCTACACATCTCAAAATAACAGACCTGAGGACCCAAACTGTTAACATTATTCTAGTATAATCTATAACAACTCATACAGTTCAGGCCTGACATATCTCTTTACATGTATTCTTCCCCTTTCTTCTCAATAGTATTTCAATTCCATCAGCAGACTTCTTTTGTTGCCCACAGCAGTGTTAAAAAGCAGTCAGATAACTGGATTACAGTAGCATGTAGCTGAGAATTTAGGAACGCATCTGACTTCATCTCTTCATCAGCATGAACACTCTACGACAGGGGTCCCCAATCTCCAGTTTCCTATTAGGAAGCCAGCCACGCAGCAGGAGGTGAGCTGCAAGCAGGCGAGGCTTCATCTGTATTGACAGCCACTCCCCATCGCTCATATCACCACCTGAGCTCCGCCTTCTGTCAGATCAGCATTTGATTCTCAAAGAAGTGCAAATCTTACTGTACATGCAAGGGGTCTAGTTTGCTCCTTCCTTATGAGAATCATCCCAAAACCACTCCCCACCTCCAGTCCATGGAAAAATTGTCTTCCACAAATCCGGTCCCTGGTGTCCAAAAGGTGGAGGCTTGCTGCTCTATGGTACATGGAGGTACACAGCCTAAAGGCTGGCTACTGACGCCCGTGAGCCATCTGCAATCCAACTCTAACTCTACCACCTACTAGCTGTGGGATCTTGGGAATCTAAAATGCCTGTTTTCCATGCCATAGAACAGCGGTAATAACTGTACCTACCTCTTAGGATTATATTGACGAATAAAACAATATATACAAAGCACTTAAAAGAATGCTAGTGCTGAAATACTGAAGTGTACTGTTGTCTCCAATTCACTTTGAAATGCATCAAAATAAGATGGATTGAGTACTTAATGCCACTGACCGGTACACTTAAAAATGGCTAAGATGGTAAATTGTGTTACGTATGTGTATCTTACCACAATCCTTTTTTAAACAAAAGCAACAAAATAATAAAATAACATTGTAAAGTGTGGCTTGAAAATGGACAGATATGCGATAAAGCCAGTAGTGAAACATCATATGTAGAATCTAGGTAGTGGGATATGAAGGTTTATTTTCAACTTTTCTGTATGTTTGTGAAGATTTTTATAATAAAATATTGGGGGGGGGGGGACAACGCTGGCATCTAGTAGTTTGCTTTTATTAGCATCTACTGGGGCTTCCCTGGTGGCTCAGATGGTAAAGAATCCGTGTGTCAGTGCAGGAGATGTGCTGTTCAGTCCCCGGGTCCGAAGGACCCCCTGAAGAAAAAAACAGCAACCCACTCCAGTACTTCTGCCTGGGAAATCCCATGGACAGGAGACCCTGGTGGAATAGAGTCCACAAAGTCATACAGAGTCAGACACAACTGAGCAACTAAGCATACAGATGGTAAATTGTGTTACGTATGTGTATCTTACCACAATCCTTTTTTAAACAAAAGCAACAAAATAATTAAAATAACATTGTAAAGTGTGGCTTGAAAATGGACAGATATGCGATAAAGCCAGTAGTGAAACATCATATGTAGAATCTAGGTAGTGGGATATGAAGGTTTATTTTCAACTTTTCTGTATGTTTGTGAAGATTTTTATAATAAAATATTGGGGGGGGGGACAACGCTGGCATCTAGTAGTTTGCTTTTATTAGCATCTACTGGGGCTTCCCTGGTGGCTCAGATGGTAAAGAATCCGTGTGTCAGTGCAGGAGATGTGCTGTTCAGTCCCCGGGTCCGAAGGACCCCCTGAAGAAGAAAACAGCAACCCACTCCAGTACTTCTGCCTGGGAAATCCCATGGACAGGAGACCCTGGTGGAATAGAGTCCACAAAGTCATACAGAGTCAGACACAACTGAGCAACTAAGCATACAGCACACACATCATCTGCTAGTCATAAACAACAACCAGCAAATATGCAGATACTTAGCTCCTTTTTTTTTTTTTACAGCCATCTCTCCTTTTATTACAGCCTTTCTGAAACTGAAAGTGATTTTAAGTTCCTTATATATATGTGCAGTATATTATGACTGTAATTTCAAGTTAAATTATTCTGAGGTATCAACTACCAAGTATTTAATCTCTCCTTAAATTCAGAAACCAAGTCAACAGACATCTGTAGTCAACGACTGGGGATTTGGCCAAACAGAATGAAAAGGCAAGGACTGGAATAACTTCCTCCTAACTTTTCCAGTAGCTGCTAAAGCCAATAAATTCCTTAACCAGAAGAACTACAAATATCTTAACAGGTACCTGATGTCCAGGAGTACACATGTATACAAATACATCAGCCACTTAAGAATGAGATCCAATTCTTCCTCAAGTTTTGTTCCCCATTCCAACTAGTAATTTATAGTTTAATGTGTTTAGTGGTATAACATGAATTCATGTATCTAGCAGTGGAACCATTTAAAAAGTCAGACCACCTCACACTCCTTGGGATGGCTGCTAGCAAAAGTACAGAAAATAACAAGTGTTGGCAAGGTTCTAGAAGAAAACTGGAGCCCTTTGTTTACTGCTGGTGGGAACATAAAATTATATAGCCACTGTGGAAAACAGGATGGCAGTTCCTAAAAAAATTAAAAATAGAATTATCATATCATACAACAATCCCACTTTGGGGTATACATACAAAAGAACTGGAAGCACAATCTCAAAGAGATACATGCACATTCATATTCATAGCAGCAACAGTCACAACAGATAAAACATACCAGCATATCTATCGACAGATGAGTGGATGAGAAAATATGATATATACATACAATGGAATATTAGCCTTAAAAAGGAAGAAAATCCCGTCACATGGTACAGCATGGATGAACCCTAAGGATATTATGCCAGATGAAATAAGCCAGCACAAAAAGACAAATCTTGTATGAGTCCACTTACATGAAATATCTAGAGACGTCAAAATCATAGAGACAGAAAGTAGAATGGAGGCTGTCAGGGGCTGGGAGGAGGAGGAGGGATTTAGTGAGCAGTGAACTTCAGTTTTGCAAGATGAAAAGTATTCTCAAGGTAAATGGCGGTGATGGTTGCATAACAATATGAATGTCCTTAAGACCACTGGCCTGTACAGTTAAAAATGGTTATGACGATAAATTTCATGGTACGTTTATTTTACCACAATAACAAAAAAATGGAAGACAAAAGATCAGGGAGCTGACCTCCCCAGAAGGCCTGGTGGTGGTGCTCCAGCTTGGCAATAACAGGCAAGCAACAACTCTGTGACTATCAGCCCCTGTCTATCTCTAACCACCGCAAGAGACTCATCTACCCAGGCTCTGTATCCTACCCAGGGTCACATCAATTCTTTATTTCAGCTTCAAAATGACCAAACACCACTACTGCTACACCAGTTTTGTGTCAAAGCAGCAGGGAAACTCAACTCTCTAAACACGCCTCCTCTTTAAAACAAAGATAATTTCTACCTACCTGCTTTAGTAGGCTGTTACGAGGGGAAAAGTGAGATCATGCATATTAAAGTAGCTTTAAACAGCCAAAGACCAAAGAAACAGAAATTATTATTATGTGTACAACTACTTTTATATGGAAATTGAGAAAGGGGGCTGTAACAACAGAAACTTCCCAAGGCTTGCGACACCTGTCCCAGGTTTCATTCCATTTAAAACTCACAGCATCCCTAAATAATACCTTTCTTGTTTTTGATCATAAACTGAAGGGCAGCACGGAGAAGTCCAACACTTCAACTTAAAGCTTTACATCCAAACACCCCCAAACGCAATCAAAATTATCCTACAGGTCCCAGGAAAATTCGATTTTTTTTGACCCCCAGCGTGGGCCTGCGGCGCCCGGGAACTACACTTCCCACAAAGCACCGAGGCGAACCCAGGCGGCGGGCGGAGCGGCCTGCGATCTGGGTGACCACCGCTCTCCCCGAACGTGGATCGCCGTCCCCCGGAAAACTGCAACGTTTGAGGTCAAGTGTGCACTGGCTCTCCTTTCCCAGAGCGCTGTCACCGCGAGGCTTCCCCTGCAGCGAGCGCCGCGACCCTCTCTGCCCCCAGTCCTTCCTGCTCCACCTCAGGGTCACCGCCTATTCCTGACCTTTCCGCTGATTTCCAGAGTGTCACAGCACGGCACCTTCTCCCCCTCCCCGAAAGCGCTATTTCCAGAACTCGCCCCACAGTTAGGACCGGAGCAATCCACGGAGGTCAGACGGGACGGTGGGCACAGCCCGCCACCCCGGGGCTCCGGCCGCTCCGCCAGCCCAGCCTCCGAGGGCAGGGGGCTAGGCTTCCCCCCATGCACACCGAGCCGAGGCGGATCGCACACAGAGGGCTCCTCCCGGGGCTCCGGTTTCAATTTCGCAACGTGACGGTGCAAAGCTGAGGCCTACAAACGCCAGCGGCGGCGGCGGCGGCCCGCCCGCCCACCAGGCCCGAGCGCCCCAGCCCCCCACACGCCGCAGCCGCCGCCCGCCAGGCCGCCCGT
>SJXQ01007906.1:759119-911929 GCA_006408695.1 Aepyceros melampus
GCGGCGGCCTGCGCGGGCGGCCCGGCCTGGCCGCTTCCGCGCCCGCCCCTCCGCGCCCGCGCAGCCTGCGGCGGCCCCGGAGCGAAACAAACGCGCGGGCCTCTGACCTGAGTCCGAGCCGGTCTCCATGCCGGGGATGCTGCGCTCGGCGCCGAGACGCGGGCGCCCAGAAGTGAGGCGAGCGGCGAGCTCGGCCCCGAGGAGCCGCGCGCCGCCGTCCGTGAGGGGCTTGGCCGAGCTGGCCCGGACTGCCCCGGCCGGAGAAATCCTCGAGGCCGGGCCGGAGCTCTTTCTGTAAAGGTCTGTGGCTGTCACGTTGGCTGGTCCCGACCTGGAGAAACACGCCCGTCCAAAGGAAGAGACGTGGACTCGGAAAAGTAAAGCTGGGTTCGGAGTCGGCGGGAGGAAGCCCCGCCCTGCGCCTCCCGCCGAACTTCTCAGCCCTGCCGCTGACTCAGTCCCGGGCGAGCCCCGGCGCGGCGATCGGCCCCCGACCCTGCTCGCGGGGCTTCTTTTATACCTAAGGCAGTCACAGAGTGTAGGTTTCTGATGCTCTTAGAACTAGGACTACCCAGTGAGGGAAGATCACTACTCCAACTAAAAGTTCAATAAACTAGGATTTTTAAAGTTCAAATGCGAGTTGGTATGCTTACAGGAACTGTTTTCTTACATTTCTGTTGTAATCTCTACGTTCTTTTTGGTAACCCGAGTGATTGAGTTTGAATGTAGAGATTGAAACTTTACGCCTTGTTTGTCCGTGACGTCACTTAGTTAAGGTGTTTGCATACTTGCTTTGCTTCAAGTGATAGTACTGGCATAACAAATTAGGTACAAGATCAGGTACATTTTGTGTGTGTATAAGAAGAAATTAAGATCCTAAGTGAGTTGAAATTGTTTATCCCTAAAAGAAATCTATAAAAACCTAGTTAATGTCTTGAAAAATGAATACGTACCATTCCAGATGTAGCTTGTGCAAGTACAAGATACTTAAACAACAGTAAAGACGTTTATGTCCTTTGTTGCTTTATTATAGAGAGTATACACGATCTTTGCAAAAATTTAAAATATTCAGAATTTAAAATTGAAAGTGAAAGAAAGCCCTTGCGCCCTCCCACCATCCCATTCCCCAGAGAAAACTACAGGTTAACGGGTACGCTTGAATGTGCATCCTCCAAGGCCTTGTCTCTGTGTACACATGTATAAAGCCCGCAAAGTAAATAAGTGGGGAGGGGGTTCAGATTCATGATAAAAGTTCTGTATCACTGTTTTTCCCCCGTAAACACTGTGCCACGTTAACTCAAAAAGCTGCACACCACCACCACTGTTTTTATTGATGACTTCATAGTATGTTAATCAGTCCCTTTTTTTGAGGACGTTTTGCTTCTTTTGTTTGATGGTGACAGGAAAATCGATGAACTATTTGCAAATAACACAATACCGAAAATATGAAGTAGTTTGTCCCCCACCTCCCTGCTGGCCATCCCGTCGTCTTACCTACTGGAGATGATTCCTGTTAACAGCTTGGTTATACAACCTTTCCCGATCATTTCTATGAATGTATAGATAGCATGACTACCAAGGACTAGTATGGGGAAATTTTCATTTCCCAAAACCTCCAACAGATCCTTTTAAAGCTACCCCTCCTCCAAAGTGTATATGTGTGTGCTCAATCACTTCAGTGTATCTAACTCTTTGTGACCTCCAAAGTATGGAATCTAAGTTTTAAGAAAAAAAGTCGTTTGTAATTTTGACTTCCAAACAAGGCCCGTTAGCAGCTTATAAATTCCTCCTATGTAGAAATTCCAGATTCCCACATGTGTGCAAATCACATATAGGTATGTTCATTCTCACAAAAATGGAATCCTACAATGTGTGTTCTGTAACTTTACCTTTCAAACAATATATCACAGGTATCCTTCTTTATCAGTAATAATAGCTAATACTAATTGTGCCAGACACTACTTAAAGTGCTTTACTTGGATGAATTTGTTTAATCCTTACAATAATCTTATGAAGTAGGAATTTTTATGAGATAGGGTGATTGAGGACAACTCTAAAGTGCCAGAAACTAGTAAGTGGTTAAGGAGGAATTTGAACGAAAATAGCCTGGCTCTAGAATTTGCATTCTTAACCACTCTGACCTGTATGTGGAGAACTACCTTATTCTTTTAAATGACTGCATGATAGTCTTCTTTACAAAGACTTGAAAAAAAAAGAAAACCTTCATGATAACTACATGACAAAATTTAACGATTCCCCTATTGAGCATTTGAAAGTGAAGTCGCTCAGTCGTGTCTGACTCTTTGCGACCCCGTGGACTGTAGCCCACCAGGCTCCTCCGTCCATGGGATTCTCCAGGCAAGAATTCTGGAGTGGGTTGCCATTTCCCTCTCCAGGGTATCTTCCCAACCCAGGGATTGAACCCAGGTCTCCCACATTGCAGGCAGATGCTTTAACCTCTGAGCCACCAGGGAAGCCTATTGAGCATTTAGGTTTTTGCAAAATTGCTACTGTAAAACATTCCTATATATTTATGAAGTCACATATATCTGTATGTAGACTTGGAATTGTTGAGAGGGCATGGCTTTAACATTTCATTATGTATAATGCTGCTTTAAAGCTTTTTTTTTAATAGTTGCTTCTCCTTTCAAACTATTAATAGTACATTCTCCCCACTAAATAGTATCATCATCTTACTAGGCACTTTGGTTTTGAATAGTAGCCTTGGGATACTTCCTGTCTAGAATATACTTCAATTTTAAAAAACAAACAAGAAAGACCCTCATGGACTGTTGGTGGGGATGGAAATTGGTGCAACCACTATGGAAAATAGTGTGGAGGTTCCTCAAAAAATGTCCAGTGGTTAGCACTCCATGTTGTCACTGCTAGGGTTCAATCCCTGGTCACAGAATTAAAATCCTACAAGTGGCACAGTGCAGCCAAAAAAATAAACATTTTTTTGAAAATAGAACTACCATACAATCCAGCAACTTCACTTCTGGGTATTTACCTGAAAAAAACAAAAACACTAATTCAAAAAGGTACATGCATCCCAATGTTCATAGAAGCTTATTTACAATAGCCAAGATATGGAAGCAACCTAAGTGTCCATCAATAGACGAATGTGTAAAGAAATGGATATAGGTATATAGGAATAGTATTTAGCCATTAAAAATTTTTTGCCATTGGCAGCAACATGGATGAATATAGGTGGCTTTATGCTAAAGGTCCATCTAGTCAAAGCTATGGTTTCTCCAGTAGTCATATATGGATGTGAGAGACTATAAAGAAAACTCAGCACTGAAGAATTGATGCTTTTGAACTGTGATATTGGAAAAGACTCTTGAGAATCCCTTGGACTGAAGGAGATCCAACCAGTCCATCCTAAAGGAGATCAGTCCTGAATATTCATTGGAAGGACTGATGCTGAAGCTGAAACTCCAATACTTTAGCCACCTGATACAAAGAACTGACTCATTGACAAAGACCCTGATGCTGGGAAAGATTGAAGGCAGGAGGAGAAGGGGACAAGAGAGGATGAGATGCTTAAATGGCATCACCAACTGGATGGACATGAGTTGAGCAAGCTCTGGCAGTTGGTGATGGACAGGGAAGCCTGGTGCACTGCAGTCTAGCGGTCACAAAGAGTCAGACACAATTGAGTGACTGAACTGAGGCTAAGTGAAATAAGACAGAGAAAGACAAATACTGTATGACTTCACTTACATGTGTCATCTAATAGGCAAAACAAAGAAAAAATGAAAGCTGACTCATAGATAGAACAAACAGGTAATGCCAGAGGGGAGGAGAACAGACAGTAAAATAGGTGAAGGGGATTAAGAGGTACAAACCTCCAGTTATAAAATAAATCAGCACAGGGATATAATATACAGCACAAGGAATATGGTCAATAATATAACAATTTTGCATTAGGACAGATAGTTACTAGACCTATTTTGGTGATCATTTACTTCGTAATGTATGCACATGTCAAATCACTATGTAGTACACTTGGTGGCTCAGAGGGTAAAGCATCCGCCTGCAATGTGGGAGACCTGGGTTTGATCCCTGGGTCGGGAAGATCCCCTGGAAAGGAAATGGCAACCCACTCCAGTATTCTGGCCTGGAGAATCCCATGGACGGAGGAGCCTGGTGGGCTATAGTCAACGGGGCCGCAAAGAGTTGGACACAACTGAGTGACTTAACTAACTAACTAACACTTGAAACTAACATAATATTACACATCAACTATACTTTAAAAACCAGGTAAGTAATTTGGGGAGATTAAGAAGGGGGCCAGGAAAAGGCCACTAAAAAAAAAAAATAGTAATACATCACTAAATCCAAGAACTAAAAATGTATGTCTTTTATACCTTAGAAGTCATTCTCCCCTCTGCTAGGTCCTACTCACACTAAATGTATGCACAGTTATGATACAGTGAACATAAACAATCTTGCTTCCATAGTCAGTCAAAGTAGATCAGAAGCAGAATATTAGAGGGCACTCTTCTGAGCAGGTACATGGATATGACAAAAGTTCTAACGTACACCCTAAAAACAAGGGAAGATACAGGAAAACTATGAAAAGAAGCTGTAAGAACTTGAAAAGCAAAGCATACTGAGGTTATTTATAAAGTACCAAAAGCACTACCCATCCCATAAGCCTGAAATCATTTCACTTGAATAAGTGATGCTCGAGGTGCTAATCCTGACATCAAGAAATAGTGAAATAAGGAATTCCCTGGTCCAGTGGTTAGGGGAGCTTCCCAGGTGGTGCTAGTGGTAAAGAATCTTCCCACCAATGCAGGAGACATAAAAGACACAGGTTCATTCCCTGGGTTGGGAAGATCCCCTAGAGGACGGACCACATGGCAACCCACTTCAGTATTCCTGCTTGGAGAATCCCATGGACAGAGGAACCCAGAGGGCTATGGTCCATAGAGTTGCAAAGAGTCGACACAATTGAAATGACTGCACGCACATACCAGTGGTTAGGACTCCGAGCTTTCACTGCTGAGGGCTTAGATTCAATCTCTGGTCAGGAAACTAAGATCTCACAAGCCTCATGGCATGGCCAAAAAAAAAAAAAAAAAAGATGAAATGATGTCTAATTCATGCATCAAAAGTCAAGGAATTAGAATAGTTTACAAAGCAATTTAATCTAAAATGATTATAGTAAGTAAGCAATTTTAGTGCCTTAAAGATTTAATTCTAAACTATCTAGAAAATCCAACTACCCTAAAAGATTCAGTTATCCATTCCCAAAGTCCCAGACAAACCAAAATTCTGTGTAAATAAATAAGACTCATCTGGTATTCGTTTCAGTTGCTGAAAAAGTCAGGGACTGTATCCAATCTGCCAACAGAGGCCCCACACTAATGATCTTCATCTTTGCTCTTTTCAGCCAGTTATTGATTGAAGACATATTTCACTGCACATAAAACCATGTCATGATTCAAAGCATTCTATATTCTAAAACTCAAGCTCAGAAACATCGATCCCTAACCACCATATAGAATCTTTCCTCTGTTTTACTAATTCCTATAGATTTGGAGTACATTTTTTTAGTCATTGAAAATTTTATTTTTAATTTAATAACCAAGAAAACAGTAGGCTTGACACAGCAAACTAGAGAAGTAGGAAATTAAGAGATAGAGGAATGCTAAAAGTATGTCTTTCAGAAGGAGTAAAAGGAAGAAAAAACACACAAAAAAGATAAATTTGAAAATACAGAAGCCTCGAACTTCTTTATTAGAAGACTAGGTGGAAAGAACATAGAAAATTGTGAGAAAGGAAGTTTTGAAGCAATTCCAATTGTGGAATGGCTAAATGCATCTAAACGGAGGAGGCAATGGCACCTCACTCCAGTACTCTTGCCTAGAAAATCCCATGGACAGAGGAGCCTGGAAAGCTGCAGCCCATGGGGTCGCTGAGGGTCAGACATGACTGAGTGACTTCACTTTCACTTTTCACTTTCACGCATTGGAGAAGGAAATGGCAACCCACTCCAGTGTTCTTGCCTGGAGAATCCCAGGGACGGGGGAGCCTGGTGGGCTGCCATCTATGGGTTCGCACAGAGTTGGACACGACTGAAGCGACTTAGCAGCAGCAGCAAATTCATCTAGAAACTAATGCGTATCCATAATTTGCTTAGAAAGGTCTGAATCAACAGGTATGTCATTTTTGCTTCCTGTCCTTTCTGTTAATTCCTGCCTTTTCAGTTAATTTAGACACGGATGGAGCTCCAGCCACCACGTCGTGAACATGACGTACCTACCATTGAAGGGCACTGAAGCCGAACCATAGCAGGAGGCCAGGTCCCTGAATACTGTGCGAGCTGCCATACAGCCTATGGTCAGCCTGATTCCAATTCTGTTATTGAATGAGAAAGAGAAAATCCTAATTAGTTTAAGCCTTTATTTTTAGGGACATAGTGTATGTTTTAGATCCTCATTTCATCTCAGACGTTTTCACCACTTTCTGTTTATGGCAATGAATTCTGATTAGAACTGTCAAGTCTTTCTTTCCTTGATTTCTATCTTACAAAAGATGACAATCAATCCCAACCTGGGCAAGCCCTACCATTCACTTTATTTTTCCCTCCCAGATATCACTGGGAAAAGGCAAAAAGTTTACCTGGTCCAGGAGAATACCATACCTTGCATTCTATAGAATGAGGCAACCTATTTTCTTGGGATAGCATTTATCCCTATACCAGATGATTCTATCTCCTCTTATTTCCTTAAAAGAGTGACTTCATAGTTTTTTGTTCACATTCCTCCACTCTCCCTAAAATTTTGGAAAACAGTGTAACCCATTTACATATTTTTCGATTGGCATCTAAAACCTTCTCTCATAACTTAAAGAACTGAAAGAATTTTAACAATGGATTCTATTGTAAATAATTGCATTTTAAAATAAAAGCTCTGCTGCTGCTGCTGCTGCTAAGTTGTTCAGTCATGTCCGACTCTGTGCGACCCCATAGATGGCAGCCCACCAGGCTCCCCCGTCCCTGGGATTCTCCAGGCAAGAACACTGGAGTGGGTTGCCATTTCCTTCTCCAATGCATGAAAGTGAAAAGTAAAAGTGATGTCACTCAATCCTGTCGGACTCTTCGAGACCTCATGGACTGTAGCCTACCAGGCTCCTCCGTCCATGGATTCTCCATGCAAGAGTACTCTTCCATCACTTAAAAAAATATAGATTCTAAACAAGATCTTTTTCTAAATAAGATATTGATTTGATGTTCACCATCACCTGTTTAAAAAATATATGAATATATTCCTAGTAATAAGAAAATTTTACATAATTGCATTTCCTCATGGAACTTGTACTTTATTTACTTTAAAAGCTCACTGTACTCATGAATAACTTTGTTATTCTTAGCAATTTTTTTGGCCTCATGGCATATGGGATCTTAGATCCCTGACCAAGATCAAACCCACATCCCCTGCATTGGAAGCAATTTATAATTTATACTAATGCAATATAGTTTTAATCTTAAAAATCTTATTGTTTTACTTTGTCATCCTTTTCTTCAACAAAAATATGTATATAAATTTGAACATTTAAAGTTTTTTTATGTTTTTTAAAAAAATTATTATGACCAAGTAATCATAATTAATAGTACACAATTTATGAAAACAACATGAATATATTACAAGCATTTTTAAGACTTCAACTATTACTGATTAACATATTTTTTAATGTTACAACTTTTGAGTTATTAAACATAAAAAGTAAAATATTATTGACAATTTATATCAATGAAAAAAACAGGAGCTTTTGACAGGAAAAAAAAAAGGTACCCAGTTGCCTTCATTCACTTCCTTATTACCTAATTTGATATATCCAATTATCCCTTTGATTACAGTAATGAAACTGTTCCCTTCTAAATGCAAACAACCCTAGTTAGCTGGGAGATGGCTAAGAGGCATGGCTTGCTTTTGTAATGTGAGAGAAGGGCCATTGTGAAATAGAAACCTTGATTTTAGAGGCATGCTTAAGCAAAGCAATTTGAATGAAGAATATATATCATCTAGAGATTGAGTCTCTTAAAACTATCCATGTTTCTATATCCTAAGAAAATCATGTTCTCCCAGAGGACCCTTGTTCAGAACAATGCACCTTCAGTGTTCTTCCTTCTTATCCTAGTCTGTCTCCAAGTCTCTCCTTAAAAAATAACCTACCCCAGTACTTCTCTTTCCATTCCCATATCGAGGCTGCACCTTATTCTTTCCTCAACCACCCAGACTTTCCCGAAACTGATTTCTTGAAGACCAGCCAACTGCAAACTCCAGTGGTTGCTTTTCATTCCAACCTCAGTAAGTACTATTGACTCCATCATCCCTTTCAAAACTCTCCTCTGTTCCTTCACCACTTTCTCCTGATTCTTTTCTACTTATCAGTTACCTTCATTGTCTTCTTTCTCTGCCACCCTCTCAAAATCATCATTTCTTTGGATTTTAAACACAGACCTCTTCTCACTCCACCTGTTCTTCTTTGTAATCCCTACTCCCTCATTAAATAGCCTTGATTTCCTTCTCCAGTTAAGTCATCTCTACCTAGATGTCCTACATGTTTGTCAGTATTAAAAGATGAATTTTCATCTCCTTTCTCAAAACTTCTTCTGGTGTCCCTTAGACTGTGTGGGTCCAGCATCCAGTTGATCAATCCAGAGACCTACGAGTAGCCTATAATCCTATCTTCTCTCTCACTTTTATTCACTATCTACAGATTGTCACTAAATAGTACCGGAGAAGGCAATGGCATCCCACTCCAGTACTCTTGCCTGGAAAATCCCATGGACGGAGGAGCCTGGTAGGCTGCAGTCCATGGGGTCGCTAAGAGTCAGACACAACTGAGTGACTTAACTTTTACTTTTCACTTTCATGCATTGGAGAAGGAAATGGCAGCCCACTCCAGTGTTCTTGCCTGGAGAATCCCAGGGACAGAGGAGCCTGGTAGGAGGCCATCTATGGGGTTGCACAGAGGCGGACACGACTGAAGCGACTTAGCAGCAGCAGCAGTATCAGTTGGGGTTTCTCTGGTTCCTGGTACAGGAAAAAGCTC
Source organism: Aepyceros melampus (assembly GCA_006408695.1). NCBI lineage: Eukaryota > Metazoa > Chordata > Mammalia > Artiodactyla > Bovidae > Aepyceros > Aepyceros melampus. Next base: position 768,192 of record SJXQ01007906.1, read on the forward strand.
ATGTTGTACAATATGTGAAGAAGAGTACCGGAGTAGTCAGGGCTTCCTAGATGGCGCTAGTGGTAAAGAACCCACCTGCCAATGCAGATGAAAAGACATGGGTTTGATTCCTGGGCTGGGAAGGTCCGCGGAGGAGTAAATGTCAACCTGCTCCAATATTCTTGCCTGGAAAATCCCATGGACAGAGGAGACTGGAGGGGTACAGTCCATGGGGCAGCAAAGAGTCAGACACGACTGAGTGACTAAGCACAGCAGACACAGCACTCAAGTAGTTTACAGAAACAAAGAAAAACTACACATCATGAAGGATAGAAACTGGGCGGTTCTCAGGATCTCCATAACAGAAACTTGAAGATCATCCCTCAAGGAACTACCCCCAAATGATTCAGCAACAACACAGCCTTTCACTTCCAGATGTTGCAGAATAAGAATCGTAAATCCCAAACTTTGATTCAACCTTCATTGAAATGAAAACAGACCATAGGTTGAAATGATAATAGGTGAGACTTATGTATTGTTGACATAATTCTCTCGGAATCCAAAGTACTCTGTTGAGGAATTCCCTGGTAGTTCGGTGGTTAAGACTCCGTGCATCCACTGCAGGGGGCACGGGTTCACTCCCTAGTCGGGGAACTAAGAGCTCGCCTGTCACAATGTGCAGTCAAAAAACCAAAAACAACAATAGCAACAAAAAACCCAAGGTACTCTGTTGGTCTAATATTTCTCAATAACAGAAGAGATGATTAGAAAAATTTACATTCTGATGACTAGAGGAGCACAATGAATAAGAGATTAACTCTTAAATGGACAAAGATCATGTTTAAATTTCCAACATATGTCAGTTCTGTTTCTTGTTATTATGATATAGTTTCTTTAATACCTAATAAGAGACTCCTGTCTTAAGCAATTGAATCACTTCTGTCTTAAGCAATTCACATCACAAATGAATTCACAAGCCTTCGAGGTACTGAATATATTCTGTGGCTACTTTTTATCAGCCCAAGGGTATTCTGAATTCCTCTTTCTCATAGCTGTAGAAATTAAAATCACCTCAGTTGATTCAAACCCAAAACAAAGTTTCATTTCTTTGACAGTGTCAAGTTTAAAAGCTTGGGAGGAGAGAGTTGATTGATTTCATTTCGATCACTGATCACCCTGTGATAGGGAATGGGAAAATTAAGCAATAAAACGAACAGTAATAACCACATCCCACTAGTCTGAAGAGCAAATATTCATTCTCCCTAAAATAGCTCTATCTGGGAATTTCCTGGCAGCCCAGTAGTTAGGACTAGGGCTTCCATTTCAGGGAGGGGATGGGGTGATGGGGTTAAACTAAGATCCTGCAAGCTGTATGGTGTGCCCCCTCCCTCCCCCCTCCCCCCCCAAAAAAAAGCTTTAATCTGTCACTTCCTCTCCGTACCTTGCTTTAGTCTACTTATTTTAAAGACATCTTTTGGTAAAAAGAAGTCCTCTCTTTCATCTTTTGCATGCTAACTTCGTTTTAGCCTAAAAAAGATCACAACTGTTACTCTCATTACCAGAGGTTTCTTATTTATAATTGAGATACAGTGCACCTTATTGGCAAGCTTTTTCTGTAAAGAACTAGCTAGTAAATAGGTTTTGTGGATCATACAGCTTCTGAGTTACTCTATAACACTGAGAGTAGCTGTAAACAATGGAACCTGGCTGTGTTCCAATAAAGCTTTATTTACAAAGACAGCAGCCTGGCTCATAGTTTGCCTCTCATCTAGGAGAGTCCTGAGAAAAAAGAGTCTGGCAAGTGAACAGTGTGGACTTGCATGTCTGAAAACATCTGTATCTACACTTTAACAACCAGAATGACTGCAACAGAATTCTAAATTGGAAATATCTTCTCCTCATAATTTTGGAGGTACTGCTCAATGTTTTTCTACCTTCCAAAATGCCTCATTTCCTTCAGCTCAGCTAAATCCACTAGCCTTCAAAGGTAGGACTTTGCTTTAGGCTTTTATTTAGGCTTCCAGAGCTACTTTGCTTCATTATTAACTTTTTTTTTTCATTTCTAAAAAGAAAATCCGTTTGAAGAAATTGACTGTTTTCCAGTGTCCTTCACCCAAGGAATAGCTTTTCCTATAATTTGGTACCAAGAAAAAGTTTGAATCTCAGAGAAACTTCTATTCTGTCTTTATGAGACATCAGAATTAAATAACCCATTGTGATTTACTTTATTGTTAATGTCCTGTTACATTAAACTCAGAACATATCAATTCATTTGTATACTCAGATGGTTAATAAATGGAAATAAATTGAAGGAAAGGAGAAAGGGAAGCAACTACTTTGGCAGGTATTGCAGTATTCCAGATGAAAAGTAGTAGAGATGGAAAGCTGAGCTTCAAATTCAAGGGACAATTCAAGGTAGATTCAAGTACAGGAAAATGAATCCTAAATTTTCCAGTTTAGGAAAGTTTCCAGGAAGTGACAGAGTAGCTAATATCACTAACCAAAGTAGGGGCTTTCCTGGTGGCTCACACTGTAAAGAATCTGCCTGCAGTACGGGAAACGTGGATTTGATCCCTAGGTTAGGAAGATCTCCTGAAGAAGGGAACCGCTACCCACTCCAGTATTCTTGCCTAATTCTTGGGCCACCTGATGTGAAGAGCTGACTCGTTGGAAAAGACCCTGATGCTGGGAAAGATGGAAGGCAGGAGAGAGGAGGACAACAGAAGACAAGATGGTTGGATGGCATCACCAACTCAATGGACACGAGTTTCAGCAAGCTCCCAGAGATGGGGAAGGACAGGGAAGCCTAGTAAGCTGCAGTCCATGGGGTCACAAAGAGTTGAATACAACTGAGCGACTGAACAACAACAAATCAAGGTAGAGGAATTGGTATGGAGATGAGAAAAAAGCTAAGAAGCTAGGTTTTGAATATGTGAGCTGTCTTAAGTAAACATTATTGATTATCACTCCCTTCCTATCTGCTGCTGCTGCTGCTAAGTCGCTTCAGTCGTGTCTGACTCTGTGTGACCCCATAGACGGCAGCCCACCAGGCTCCCCCATTCCTGGGATTCTCTAGGCAAGAACACTGGAGTGGGTTGCCATTTCCTTCTCCAATGCATGAAAGTGCAGTATCTCAGTCATGTCCGACTCTTTGCGACCCCATGGGCTGCAGCCTACCAGGCTCCTCCGCCCATGAAATTTTCCAGGCAAGACTACGGAGTGGGTTGCCATTGCCTTCTCCGCCCTTCCTATCTACTTACTTTCAAAAAGTACTTTAGGTGCCTTAAATATAGGACAGGTTATATGGAAGAACAAAGATTGTCATTAACGAGAAATCCAAGTTGTAAAGCAAACAGGAACACAGCCAGCTGCTGCTGCTGCTGCGCCGCTTCAGTCGTGTCCGACTCTGTGCGACCCCATAGACGGAAGCCCAGAGGTCAAGGCAAAGGTGAACATTCCTAAACCAGTAAGGACATCCACTGTAACTAGGTAAGATCAACACATTCAAAAAACCATCTGGCCACATTGCAGCCTGTGCTTGTTTCTTGTCCCCAAGAGCATCAGAGGCCAGCCGGTGGGGCCTCTGGAGCAAAACTGGCATCCAGTGTCTAGCAAGCAGCCAGCTCCAAGGACGAGAGCTGATTTCTGGGTCATGAGTGCCTAGCACGGTTCATGGGAGTCCAGCTTTGTATGCAGGGGCTCAAAGAACGTTTAATTCTAAGCCCCACCCAGAGAAACATACTGTGACTCTGCCCAGATTCACCTTTGGAACTGGATCTATGAGGCAAGGAAGATTCATAGGCAGACAATGCTATACACACTATCCGACAGAAGAATAGCTGTTGACACCCTTGAATTTACCCCAGGCTAGGAAATGCAGAGAATCTTTCTGTTCTGAACTACAAACCTCATGCTTCTGTGCATTCTCTGAGGCTGACCCAACCTCTCTTCAGTTCAGTTCAGTTCAGTCGCTCAGTCGTGTCCGACTCTGCAACCCCATGAATCGCAGCACGCCAGGCCTCCTTGTCCATCACCAACTCCCGGAGTTCACCCAGACCCACGCCCGTGGAGTCAGTGACGCCATCCAGCCATCTCACCCTCGGTCGTCCCCTTCTCCTCCTGCCCCTAATCCCTCCCAACATCAGAGTCTTTTGCAATGAGTCAACTCTTCACATGAGGTGGCCAAAGTACTGGAGCTTCAAGTTCAGTATCATTCCTTCCAAAGAAATCCCAGGGCCGATCTCCTTCAGAATGGACTGGTTGGATCTCCTTACAGGCCAAGGGACTCTCAAGAGTCTTCTCCAACACCACAGTTCAAAAGCATCAATTCTTCGGCGCTCAGCCTTCTTCACAGTCCAACTCTCACATCCATACATGACTACTGGAAAAACCATAGCCTTGACTAGACGGACCTTAGTTGGCAAAGTAATATCTCTGCTTTTGAATATGCTATCTAAGTTGGTCATAACTTTTCTTCCAAGGAGTGAGCGTCTTTTAATTTGATGGCTGTAGTCACCATCTGCAGTGATTTTGGAGCCCAGAAAAATAAAGTCTGACACTGTTTCTACTGTTTCCCTATCTATTTCCCATGAAGTGATGGGACTGGATGCCATGATCTTCGTTTTCTGAATGTTGAGCTTTAAGCCAACTTTTTCATTCTCCTCTCTCACTTTCATCAAGAGGCTCTTTAGTTCCTCTTCACTTTCTGCCATAAGGGTGGTGTCATCTGCATATCTGAGGTTATTGATATTTCTCCCACCAATCTTGATTCCAGCTTATGTTTCTTCCAATCCAGCGTTTCTCATGATGTAAACTCAACAGTGGCCACAGGACTGGAAAAGGTCAGTTTTTATTCCAATCCCAAAGAAAGGCACTGCCAAAGAAAGCTCAAACTACCGCACAATTGCACTCATCTCACATGCTAGTAATGTTCAAAATTCTCCAAGCCAGGCTTCAGCAATATGTGAACTTCCAGATGTTCAAGCTGGTTTTAGAAAAGGCAGAGGAACCAGAGATCAAATTGCCAACATCCGCTGGATCATGGAAAAAGCAAGAGAGTTCCAGAAAAACATCTATTTCTGCTTTATTGACTATGCCAAAGCCTTTGACTNGAACCGTGAACTCCCTGATGTTCAAGCTGGTTTTAGAAAAGGCAGAGGAACCAGAGATCAAATTGCCAACATCCGCTGGATCATGGAAAAAGCAAGAGAGTTCCAGAAAAACATCTATTTCTGCTTTATTGACTATGCCAAGCCTTTGACTGTGTGGGTCACAATAAACTGTGGAAAATTCTGAGAGAGATGGGAATACCAGACCACCTGACCTGCCTCTTGAGAAATCTGTATGCAGGTCAGGAAGCAACAGGTAGAACTGGACATGGAACAACCTCTCTTACTTACCCCCAAACCCTCCACTGAGCCCTCTGGAACCTTGAACACCCCTCCAACTTCAGTGTCACAGAACCCATTTCTACTTCCTACCTTGTCTGATAATGGCTTTCTTCATGCAACCCTCTTCCGTATAAAGTGCTAAATCTCTTACACCTCACATTCCACTGGTCAGGTGGGACAGTCAGCATCCTCCTGGTTCCTCACTGCTGCCTGTGCACCAGTGTTCTACCTAGCTGAGGTGTTCCTCTCCATTCTAAGTCCTGGAGCATCTTGGATGTCAAGATCCATTAATGGAGCCATCCGTACTTGGCCTTTGCTCTCCTTGAGTGTGTCTTCTTGTCACCTTCCCCTTCATTCCACTGCAGTGACCCACTCCCATGTGCACACTGTAGACCTGGTCACCACTTACAACTGTTCTACTGCTTAAGCCTTCCCATCTTTTAGCCCACCCATTAGCCTGTCTTTCTGCCTTTAACTCAGTTATTCCAATATTCATTCTTTTCAGAAAGTTAGGTTTACTGAGTTACAAAATTTTAAGCTTTGTCTAGCTTTAACTGATAAAGAATAAACTATACAGTAAAATTTTTTAAATATTTATTTATGTATCTTGGCAGCACCAGGTTTTATTTGCAGCATGTGGGATCTAGTTCCCTGACCCAGGCACCCTGCATTGGAAGCACAGACTGACAGGGAAGTCCCTAAGCTACACATATTTAAAGAGTACTATTCAATGAGTTTTGACATGTGTACACAATGAAAATATCACCACAATCAATATAATGAATATGTCTGTCACATCCAAAAGTTCCCTTGTGGTAATTTCTACCTCTCTCCCTGTACACCCTCTCTCCTTCCAGGCAAGCAATGATTTGCTTTGGTCACATAGATAACTGCTGGAGGAGGAAATGAAAACCCAGTCTGGTATTCTTGACTGGAGAATCCCATGGACAGAGGATCACAAAGAGTTGGACATGGCTGAGCGACTGAGCATACATGCACTATAGATAAATTTGTATTTTCTACAATTTCATAAAAATGGAATAATATACTATGTATATAATATACCATGTATTTTTTTTTGTTTGACTTCTTTGAGATTTTGTCTAGATGTTCAGTTCAGTTGCTCAGTCATGTCTGACTCTTTGCGACCCCATGGACTGCAGCACGCCAGGCCTCCCTGTCCATCACCAACTCCTGGAGTTTACTCAAACTCATGTCCATTGAGTCGGTGATGCCATCCAACCATCTCATCCTCTGTCGTCCCCTTCTCCTCCCACCTTCAGTCTTTCCCAGCATCAGGGTCTTTTCCAGCGAGTCAGTTCTTCGCATCAGGTGGCCAAAGTATTGGAGTTTCAGCTTCAGCATCAGGCCTTCCAATAAACACTCAGGACTGATTTCCTTTAGGATGGACTGGTTGGATTTCCTTGCAGTCCAAGGGACTCTCAAGAGTGTTCTCCAACACCACAGTTCAAAAGCATCAATTCTTGACGCTCAGCTTTCTTTATAGTCCAACTCTCACATGACTCTCTCATGGAGTCTCCATACGTGACTACTGGAAAAACCATAGCCTTGACTAGATAGACCTTTGTTGACAAAGTAATGTCTCTGCTTTTTAATATGCTATCTAGCTTGGTCATAACTTTTCTTCCAAGGAGCAAGCATCTTTTAATTTCATGGCTGCAGTCACCATCTGCAGTGATTTTGGAGCCCAAGAAAATAAAAGCCTGTCACTGTTTTTACTGTTTCCCCATCTATTTGCCATGAAGTGATGGGACCAGATGCCATGATCTTAGTTTTCTGAAAGTTGAGCTTTAAGCCAACTTTCTCACTCCCCTCTTTCACTTTCATCAAGAGGCTCTTTAGTTCTTCTTCACTTTCTGCCATAAGGGTGGTATCATCTGCATATCTGAGAAGTGATGGGACCAGATGCCATGATCTTAGTTTTCTGAAAGTTGAGCTTTAAGCCAACTTTCTCACTCCCCTCTTTCACTTTCATCAAGAGGCTCTTTAGTTCTTCTTCACTTTCTGCCATAAGGGTGGTATCATCTGCATATCTGAGGTTATTGATATTTCTCCCAGCAATCTTGATTCCAGCTTGTGCTTCATCCATCCAGCCCAGCGTTTCTCATGATGTACTCTGCATATAAGTTAAATAAGCAGGGTGACAATATACAGCCTTGATATACTCCTTTCCCTGTTTGGAACCAGTCTGTTGTTCCATGTCCAGTTCTAACTGTTGCTTCCTGACCTGCATACAGATTTCTCAAGAGGCAGGTCAGGGGGTCTGGTATTCCCAGCTCTTGAAGAATTTTCCAGAGTTTGTTGTGATCCACACAGTCAAAGGCTTTGGCATAGTCAATAAGGCAGAAGTAGATATTTTTCTGGAACTCTCTTGCTTTTTCGATGATCCAGCGGATGTTGGCAATTTGATCTCTTGTTCCTCTACCTTTCTAAATCCAGCTTGAACATCTGCAAGTTCACAATTTACGTAATGTTGAAGCCTGGCTTGCAGAATTTTGAGCATTACTTTACTAGCGTGTGAGATGAGTGCAATTGTGCGGTAGTTTGAGCATCCTTTGGTATTGCATTTCTTTGGGATTGGAATGAAAACTGACCACTGGACCATTCAGGTATGACCTAAATCAAATCCCTTATGATTATACAGTGGAAGTGACAAATAGATTCAAGGCATTAAATCTGATAGAATGCCTGAAGAACGATGGACAGAGGTTCATGACATTGTATAGGAGGCAGGGATCAAGACCATCCCCAGGAAAAAGAAATGCAAAAAGGCAAAATGGTTGTCTGAGGAGGCCTTACAAATAGCTGTGAATAGAAAAGAAGCAAAAGGTAAAGGAGAAAAGGAAAGATATACCCATTTGAATGGAGAGTTCCAAAGAATAGCAAGGAGAGATAAGAAAGCCTTCCTCAAGGATTGGTGCAAAGAAACAGAGGAAAATAATAGAATGGAAAAGACTAGAGATTTCTTCAAGAAAATTAGAGATAGCAAGGGAACATTTCATGCAAAGATGGGCTCAATAAAGGACAGAAATGGTATGGACCTAACAGAAGCAGAAGGTATTAAGAAGAGGTGGGAAAAATACACAGAAGAACAGTACAAAAAAGATCTTCACAACCCAGATAATCACAATGGTGTGATCACTCACCTAGAGCCAGACAGTCTGGAATGCAAAGTCAAGTGGGCCTTAGGAAGCATCACTACGAACAAAGCTAGTGGAGGTGATGGAATTCCAGTTGAGCTATTTCAAATCCTAAAAGATGATGCTGTGAAAGTGCTGCACTCAATATGCCAGCAAATTTATTTGGATGTAGCATGTTTCAATAAACCCTCCTTTTCATTGTTCTGAAGTATTCCATTGTATGGCTGTCCCATTATTTTTTATTTTGTAGCCATTCATCACTTGCTGATCATTAAGATGTTTCCAGTTTTTAACTATTACCAAAAAAACTGCTGTGAACAGTCACATAAAATTATGCTTTCATTTATATTGTGGTATCATTCACTCATAATAAAATTTACATATTTAAGGAGTACAAGTCTATTTTTATAATGGCCAGGCTCTTCTGTCCATGGGATTTCACAGGAAAGAATATTGGAGTAGGTGTCATTCCATTCTCCAGATCATCTTCCCCATCCAGGGATTGAACCCAGGTCCCCTACATTGTAGGCAAATTTTTTGCCACTTGAGCCACCAGAGAAGCCCATATAATTTGACAGGCATACATAGTTATGTAATGACCACCATAATCAAGCTATAGAGTATTTCTATCACTCCAACAAGTTCCCTGAGTCCCTTCCTTCCACTCCTGGTAACTGGCAACCACTGATTTCATTTCTGTCCCTATAGCTCTGTCTCTCTAGAATGGCATGTAAATGGACTCATACGTTACATATACTGTTTTTTTGTCTGGCATCTCAGCTTTTGAGATTCAGCTATACTGCTGTATATTTCAGCAGTTCACTCCTTTTTGTTACTGAGTAGTATTTCATTATGTGAATGTAAGACAATTTGTTCACTAGTTGCCACACATTTGAATAGTTTCCAGTCTGGGGCATATGCATTAATAAAGCGGCCATAAGCATTCCCATATAGCTCTTTTTGTGGGCATATATTTTCATTTCTGGTGAGTAAATACCTAGGAATGGGGTATGCTGGGTCAAAAGAGTCGGATACTAGTGAGCGACTGAAATGAATGAACTGATAGTAAGTCTATATTTAATTTTTTAAGTATGTGTGGTTAGGCAGGAGAGCTTTCTTTTTTTTCTTTTCAGGCAATGGTCAGCACTCCCAGACAGGAAATCATGGCCTCTTCTGGCTCTTGAATCCTTGGAGTCCCAGCTGAACCAGGGCCATAGGCACCTGGAAACAAGGTCTTGATATCCCTGAGGCAGCTCACAGCTGCAGGAGCTCAGAGATCCCCAGAATCCTAAGGAGATACCTTGAAGGCTGCCTTGGGAACCCAGAGGTGAGACGAGCAGGCAGGACCATGGCTTTTTAGTTTCTTTAATGTGGGGTGATTTTGGAGGAAGCAGAAAAATCTGACAGACTCACCGCTTCACACACACAAACTTCCTCCTCACTTCCATATAAGATATGGCCTGGAAGCTGGGCAAGGGACTGTGAAACTGTAGTGCACATAAAAGGTCATAGGGGAGTACTAGGCAGCAATGAAAATAAATGATTTTCATTGATTTGTAACCACAGGCAACAATAATGATAAATCTCAGAGACAGAGCTATCTACAGAGTACATGTGATGATTCTTGTTATCTAGGCTGTAGGTTCCAGGTATGGAAACACATAAAATTGCTCTACTCTGTTGTTGTTGTTGTTCAGACGCTCAGTCGTGTCCTGCTCTTTGCTACCCCCTGGACCGCAACATGCCAGGCTTCCCTGTTCATAGAATTCTCCCCACAAAATTACTGGAGTGGGTTGCCATTTCCTCCTCCAGGGGATCTTCCTGACCCAAGGCTTCATTGAGAACATATGAAAGGGTGAGAACATGAGCCATTTAAGATATCTAGGCAGGTGGCAAGTCAGCCGTAAGTACCAGGCAGGTTGGAGGGAGAGGAATAGCAAGGCGGTCAGTGTGACAACACACAAGTAGAGGAAGAGGTCAGGGAGTTTATCAGTGGCCAGATTCCATCAGCCTTGTAGGTCACTGTAAAAATTAGAATTTCTACCCTGGGTGAAATGGGAAACCTTTTCAGGGTTTTCAGCAGAGGAAGTTCATAAGCTGTTTTCGTATTTTAAGCATCTCTCTGGTTGCAGTGTGAAGAGACAAAAGAAGAAAAGTGAAATCAAGACGCCATTGCAATATAATCCAGGCGAGGCATGATGGCGGATTGGACAATCATGGTGGCAGGTGTAAAAGTAATACATTTGACATTTAATTCAAGTTGCGGCATTATGACTTGTATTGAATGCGTTGCTAATATGCTTCTGCGGTGGGGGTTTTGCAGCCTGGATTTCAGGGAAGGGTAAGGAAGGAGAGGGGGAGGATGCTTTGAGGTTACCAAGGAAACAGAACATCATACATCTGAAAACCTGAGATGACTCTAGGCCTTTAGGCCTCTGGCGCAGCAATAATTCCGCAGCTGAGACCACCAGCACTTCCCAAAGACCATGCGCAACAGGCCAGGGTGGGAGCCTATGGAAACCACAGACCTTTCGCAAAGCTGGACAAGCGCATCCCGGGAATCGTAGTTCTGCGCCCCTGCGCAGGCGCATTCAGCTCCCCGCCGCCTTGCGCGCGCAGCTCCTGCAGGACCAGTTTCTAGAAGCTCATTGCGGTGTCGTTGGTCCTGGCTGCGGTTCTTGACGCAGGTAGCGGTTGCCCCTGGCCTTTAGTTTGGGGGCCGAGGCCAGGTTGCCAGTTCTGAGGGCGTACCTGGGGCAGGGTGGGGGCCGAGGGCAGTCTCGCTGTGCACTCCCAACATTGCAGCTTCTGCCGGAGATAAGCGCGCTCCTGGATGGAGCTTTCTTCCATCCCTTCTCTGAGCCCACGGTCTTGCAACTTCGCTACTTTGGTATTTTGGGCGGGAAAAGTTATTGTGTGTGCGTGAGGGTAAGGGGAGCTGTACCGAGTATTGCGGAATGTTTAGTAGCATCCCCGGCTCATTGGGTACCAGCAGCATCCCTCCTCCCCAGTCGTGATAACCAAAACGTCTTCAGACGTTGCCGAACGCACCCCGTGGGGCAAATCCTCCCTCCTCCTCTTTTGAGAACTTCCTTCTGCCTGCGTCACGTTTTCACGGAGCCTTTATTGAAAACTCCCTGGAGATCGGGACGAGTGTCTTAGCCACTGCAGAGTCCCAGGTGTCCAGAACGGCTCTAGGTACGTAGTGGGCGCTTAATATTTGGCAGAGGAATAAATGACGTCATGCATAGTGTGCGCGGCTCTCTGTGCCCCTCGGAGATGGGTAATTAATTGACGTTGTAGCTGGAGGAGAGTGTCCTCACTTGTCGCAGTGTAGCCCATCTAAGACATCTAAGACGGTATTGTCATTTCTTAGTGCTTTGTGAGGGTGGGGGTCCCGTCTGAATCCGTAGTCCCTGGTTCCCGATTGTTGTAGATGGTCAGTTATTTGTGGAATGAGAACGCATGCAACACAGGGCAGACTGCGCAGAAGAGTACTTGGGGATCAGAGAAAGCCTCATACAAGAGGTGTCAGTGGAGTCGGGTTTTAAAGAATGAGTAAGTTTGGTAGAGGAAAAAATGGCAGCATTCCAAGGGGAGGAAATGAATGACTCTAGTGCAAAGGCAGAAGGGAGTAGAGTTGCTGGAAAAGGAGGGATACCTCTTTATGGCTGCAGTGTCCATCAGGGGCAGCTGCAGGTGAAGGTGAGGTCATGAGGACAGGGTTTCAAGATCATCATGCGTGACATTTGCATTTGAATTTTGTATTGAGACAGTTGGGGAATTACAAAACCGTATTTCGAATATTAGAAGAAATCCTTAGGCTTCAGTGTAAGACTGTAATTGAATGAGGCTGTCCTTAGGTAATTTCAGCAGGAGAGAATGGAGAGGTTCTTAGGAAATGAAGCCACCAGAACTTGGTTATTGATTGTGTGAGAAATTTGAGAGTCAAGTATGAAATCAGGTTTCTGAGTTGAGCAGCTGGTGGGAACTGTGTGGCCATTCACCAGGAGAGGGCAGGAGTGGAATCATTTTGGAGCCTCTGGTAGCAGTGAGCCTTTTCTGATACGTTTTGCTGATGAGGAGTATCTGAAGAGACAGTTTTCTTGGAGGGTATGTACCTTTATTTACCCTCAAGTAACTTCTCAGCTTTTCACTTACAGAGAAAGTCATTCTTTTAATATAGTAGTTGGGCAGGGCAGTTCTACGCCTCTGAGAATGTGTGTGTGTGTGTATCTATAACAGAACCAAATCAAGAACAATGTTTTTTAGGATTCACGATTTGTTTCACTTAATTTATCTCTTATGTTTCTTGATGGTTTCTGCAGGACCATAAAGTGGATCCTTGGAACACTTGGTATTTTGCTGGAGAGTGCCTGTTGGTAGACTGTGCTGAATTCAGAGTCTAAAGGAGCCTGGATTTCTGTTGGTGATACACACTGCAAGCAGGAGTAGCCTAAACAAGATGACAGCTGTCGCCCCAGATCCTCACACTCTGGTCCCAAGTGAACAGACTAAAGTCCTTAGGATGGAGACTCCCGGGAATCCAGAAGCTCTCATGAGAAGAGACACTGCTGACCCAGAGTCTTTCAGACAGAGGTTCAGGTGGTTTTGTTACTCCGAAGAAGCTGGACCCAGAAAAACTCTGAATCAGCTATGGGAGCTTTGTGTTCAGTGGCTGAGACCAGACATCCACACGAAAGAACAGATTCTAGAGCTTTTGGTGTTTGAGCAGTTCCTGACCATCTTGCCTGGGGAGATCAGGATTTGGGTCAAATCACAACATCCTGAGAGTAGTGAGGAAGTGGTGACCCTAGTAGAGGATTTGACCCAAGTGCTTGAAGAAAAGGAAGGTGAGATTAATAGGTGAAGGGGGAAGTGGGGGAGATTGTCTCAAGATATGATAGTAAACTCCCTAAAACAGTGTTTTCATTCAGTAAGTGACTTTTGTGCAAAATGAAAGAAGCAAATTACTATATGATATTACACATATGCTCTTCCACCTTAGTACATCTCATAAAGATTATTATGAAAAGCAAATACATTAAAGTAGTAGCTATATGCAATGAAGAAAATCAGATTTTGTGAGCCTAGGAATTGAAAGAATATTTTAGAGGGTAGTAGGGGAAAGCTTGGGTTTCAGTATAAAATTGTATGTGTGGTTGTCCTCTGTGTTTTAAGAGTGTAGGAAAAACTTTTTCTTTGTTTAATCTGATCTTTTTCTCCAGAGTGACAAGTATAATAATTTTTAGTCTGAGGAGCCCATTTGAAAGGCTGAATTGTTTTTTTTCCCTTCCTAGAACCAATCTCTCAAGATTCTGTTATTTCCCAAGAGGAGAACCCTGAAGAAGATAAAACAGTTCCTGTTCTTCCAAATACTGAGTCCCAGGTAAGCTTCCTTTCACTGGTTTTCATTCTTCTTTTTTTTTTAACCATAAATTTTCATTCTTAAGTTAATTTTTTAATTGAGATCTAGTTGACACCCAGCATTGTGTTAGTTTCAGGTATATAATATAATGGTTTGATATTTGTGTATATTGTGAAATGACCACCACAGTAAGTCTACATAATATATATTACCATATATGGCTACAGACCTTTCATTTTTAAGTAAATGCTCACTGAGCTCCTTCTGGGTGTTATAAAGACACTAGACTAATTCAGACCATCTCCTTTTCCTCTCAGTCTTCACATTCTTAGGGCTCATTCTTCAAATGCTATTTTACTTCAATTATCAGAATTGTTGTAAGTCTGACTCTAATAAGCTCAAAATTATTTACTAAAATCCAGCAATTATTCTTCATAAGACTGGTCAGGTGGAAATAGAATTATATTTCCTGAACATGACCAAAAAAAACCCATCTGGATAGTGTTTCAAAATAAAAAGCAGTCCTCACAGTACCATTAAAAAGATGAGGATGTCCCACCTTACTGTATTAATGAGTATTTTCTGAATATTTTAGCCAATCCAGTGTGATAAGAAACAAGTGAGGTAAGTATGGATATGAAAGAAGATATATATTATTTACAGATAATGTAGTCTTTTTGGAAAATCTCAGAGAATCAACTGAACATGTACTGAAATTCATTTAGTGGCTGAGAAAAGTAGCTGATTACAAATCAATGTTTTCTATATACCAATAATTTTCAGGAAAAAAAATTCTTATTTGCAGTGGTAAATAGTAGTGCTCTAGTAGCCTGGTAATAGCTCTGATTACCAGGTAATGGCTCTGAGTGGACATGTATCAGGGACATATCTCCCTGGTGTATATCCACTTCCTTGTCTCTGGAACCTGAGAATGTTACTTTACCTGGAGGAGAGGTCTTTGCAGATGTGATAAAATAAGGATTTGAAATGAGGACATTATTCTGGATTGTATGGGTGGGCCCTCAGTGGCATTAAAGTGTACTTAGAGTTTGAACACAGGAACAGGAGAAAGGATGTGAAGATTGGAATGATAAGGCTGCAAACCAAGGAACACCATGGAATGCTGGCAACTAAGGAACCTGGAAGAGGCAAGGAATGGATTCTCCCTCAGAGGGCCCAGTTCCACCAACATCTGGATTTCAGACTTCTGGTCTCCAGAATTTGGGAAAATAAATTTCTGTTTTCTTAAGCCACCAGAGTTATGGTAATTTGTTACAGCAGCCACAGAAAAGCTACTACAAGTGCTAATAGCCACTCTGCTGTACTGCCTCTCAAAATGTCTTGCTATAGAGGATGCTATGAAAAGTGTATTGTAATGATTAATTGTGCTTGTTTATAATTTAGAGGAATTGTAAGTGTATGTTATTGAACACAGATCCTTGTTTGATTGTGATAGAAAGTAATTGCTACTTAGAATTGACAGGGTAACAGGCAGGAAGGCCAGGGGTCTCTAAATGGAGGAAATAGGGTGCAAGTGTCAGACATTTTTATCTCCCTTAAGCGGCAGGAGGAAACAAACTAGCGATATTTTTTTCCTTCTCTATACAAATTTAAAAGGAGGTTTCTCTTAAAATACTGTTGCCATAATGACACCTGGTTTCACCTGAAGTTAACTATTTTCGAACCTTGAATTAACCAATGCATTTTTCTTATAGAAATGTTTGTCTTAAGCTACGTTAATGTACTATACATTTACCTCAGACTCTGTCTTCAAGTCGGTTCCGCCTAATGGCTCAGAACCTACTTGACAAACCAGTATGTTATACTCAGATATTGTTCCCCTAATCTATGTAAACAAAACTATTTGTATGGTAATCTGCCCTTCTACAAGATTCAAGTCAATCATTTTATGGCCCTGGATGAATCATCTGGTGCCAAGATTATCCCAAAATGCATCTTATGAATAAGGGGCCTGGTGCCATTCTGAGTTTTAAGACGTTCCTTTCTTTCATTAACAGAGTGCTAGCATTGGAGAAGGAAATGGCAACCCACTCCAATGTTCTTGCCTGGAGAATCCCAGGACAAAGGATCCTGTAGGAGGCCGTCTATGGGGTCGCACAGAGGCGGACACGACTGAAGCGACTTAGCAGCAGCAGCAGCAGCAGTGACTATATAACATCCAGCTGAAGACTAGCAGGGGGGTACTCTTTCTGCCCCCTTCTGATGCCTGTGTCAGAAGCTTTCTTTATCTCCTTTATACTTTAATAAAACTTTATTACACAAAAGCTCTGAGCGATCAAGCCTCATATCTGGGCCCGGATTGAATTCTTTCCAGAGGCCAAGAATCCCAGTGTCTTTTCATTCAGCAACAACTTTTCAGAATCAACTGGAAATTATAATTTGGAATGTAGTCAGTGATGTTACTCTTCCATGTTTAATTTAAAGCTTATAGAACTTACATTGATTCTGCAGATTTTGGGATTGGGAAATGTAATTTGTGTTCTTTATTTAATATTTTCTGTTAATCCTAGAAATCAACATGTTAGGGCAAATTTGATCAATGTTAGTCATTCTGGAGAATCCTTGTATAGCATTTCACACCAAGGATTGAATGGAAAAGGAGGGGATTGTATCATAATCTTGTTCTATATCACTTGTTATGGTCATATAATAGCTGCCTTGTAGTTTGCGTGCAAATTCTTAAAGACTTGAAAACCATCACATCTATTACTTTTCTGAATTCTTAGGATCTGTTTGGGAGTAACACAATGCACACAGGCTGTCTTTGGTGTTCTAGGAATCCATGGCACTCAAAGATGTGGCTGTCACCTTTTCCAGAGGAGAGTGGAGGAAACTGGAGCCTTCTCAGAAGGAGATATATAAGGAAGTGCTGCTGGAGAACTATAGGAACCTAGAATTTCTGGGTAAAGACATCTTCATGATTTAGTGTCTAAACTGAGTATCTTTTTGTCCACTAACATTGGAAGATAAGTGTTATTAAAAGGTTTTGACTGAGTTTACGGGAGTCATATGCCTAAACCTTAAAATGGGTCCTAAAAATGTACTTTTATATAGTGTTTTCTAAAAAAAAAAAAAAGTGTCTTTGCTCCATTGAATGAAAATGTTGAGCATCTTGCTGTCATCAAGGCCATACCTTCCCCAATTTTCTCCTCAAATTCCAGTGCTGAAGTCTACTTTTGACAACAACTTCTCTTCCCTGAAGAACTAAAGGCTATGAATGTTGGAATGTCTTTGTTCTAGACAAAAAAAAAGACATTTTCTATTTTCTCTGAACAGGCTTTCCAGTTTCCAAGTTAGATTTGGTTTCCCAGCTGAAGTGGGCTGGACTACCACGGCTGCTGCAAAAAGTCTCCAAAGGCTGTAGACTAGGTGAGTTGGTGAAAAGTAGAGGAGGACATTGAAACAGTTGGCTACCAAATCATTTGAAAGAGGTTGTGAAATGTTAGGTGGATTAGGTGCTAATATAGATGAAAATTTCTGCCTTGCCTTCCTGGAATATTCATTTTAATAGGAGAGACACTTAATTTGGGTCCTCTGAGAAGGATGCCAAGATTGGCCCCATCAGAGACTTACTGGGGGGGAATAATTCCAGGGCCTGGAAGAGGCTGGGATTGCTATGAAGGTGACACAGGTCTGATACCTGTGACGGGAGAGGGAAGGAAGGAAGGCTGAGTAGAAAGAGTCTTAGATTGAAGTGCAGGTTGAAAAGATTTTAGTAAAGCCAAAAATGAACCTCCCTGACAAAATCATCTAGCAGAGTCATATGCCTCGCAGACATGGGCCCAAGTGTAATTGCCATTCTTGTCATTGACTGGGAGCACCTCTAGTGAAGTGGCCTTGGTGTGATGCTGTGGTGGAGTCAATGAGCATCAACAGGGGCTTTCAAGTAAGTGCCTCAGAGGGGATTTGAAGGGCAAATTTCCATGGATGCTCTAGATACAGAAATCAGGACAAAATGTGTTTATAATGGGATGTACACTATAATGATGGCATGTTTAAGGAGCAATGGGAAAATATAGGGGCAAGGGCATAATTAACAATTAATAATAAGTAGGAATTCATCCAGTGGACAGCATGTTTAGTATAATCCAGTTTTGTTAAAAGAAGAAAAAAACGTCGTATATATGTATGTCTAAATGTATAGATACAGGTTTTTACTATTAATATTTGGAGAGCATTCATGTTAATACTTGGAGAAGGCAATGGCACCCCACTCCAGTACTCTTGACTGGAAAATCCCATGGACAGAGGAGCCTGGTGGGCTGCAGTCCTTGGGATTGCTAAGAGTCGGACACACTGAACGACTTCACTTTCACTTTTCACTTTCATGCATTGGAGGAGGAAATGGCAACCCACTCCAGTATTCTTGCCTGGAGAATCCCAGGGACAGGGGAGCCTGGTGGGCTGCCGTCTGTGGGGTCGCACAGAGTCGGACACGACTGAAGCAACTTAGCAGCAACAGCAGCAGCAGCATGTTAATACTGGTTATCTTTGAGGAATGACATTTTTTCTTCATTCTTCTCTTTCTTAAACTTTAGTAATCTTAACTAGATTTTTAAAAATTATAATAAATGATTATTTATACATCAGTTGGGCTTCCCTAGTGGCTCAGACGGTAAAGAATCTACATCTACAGTGCAGGGGACCCAGGTATGATCCCAGCATCAGGAAGATTCCCCTCAAGGAGGGAATCTACCCACTCCAGTATTTTTGCCTGGAGAATTCCATGGACAAAGAAGCTTGGTGGGCTGCAGTCCATGGGGTCTCAGAGTAGGACACAACTGAGTGACTAACACTTATACTTTCACTATATATCAATACTTTAGTTTAAGAAAAAACAATAATTTACTTTGGTTTTTGTTGTTCAGTTGCTCATTCCTGTCCGATTCTGCTACCCTGTGGACTGCAGCATGCCAAACTTCCCTGTCCTTAACCATCTCCTGGAGCTTGCTCAGACTCACATCTTTTGTGTCAATGATGCCATCCAACTATCTTATCCTCTGTCCTCCCCTTTTCCTCCTGCCTTTAATCTTCCCCAGCATCAGGGTCTTTTCCAATGAGTTGGCTCTTTGCATCAGGTGGCCAAAGTATTGGAGCTTCAGCATCAGTCCTTACAATGAATATTTAGGGTTTTATTTCTTTTGAATTGATTGGTTTTATCTCCTTGCAGTCCAAGGGACTCTCAAGAGCCTTCTTCAACACTTTTCTCTCCATCTTCCTTTTTTTAAGTTTGCCATGAGCTATAATTTTCGATCTAACTGGCACCCCTTCTTCAGTTACAGTGAAAGTGAAAGTTGCTTAGTCGTGTCCGACTCTGCGAGCCCATGGACTGTATATCCATGGAATTCTCCAGGCCAGAATACTGGAGTGGGTAGCCTTTCTCTTCTCCAGGGGGTCTTTCCGCCCAGGGATCAAACCCAGGTCTCCCACATTGCAGGTGGATTCTTTTATCAGCTGAACCACAAGGGAGGCCCAAGAATACTGGAGTGGGTAGCCTATCCTTTCTCCAGCAGATCTTCCCAACCCAGGAATTGAACTGGGCTCTCCTGCATTGCAGGCAGATTCTTTACCAACTCAGCTATCAGAGAAGCCCCCCTTCTTCAGTTAAATTCCCAGTAAAGAAGATCAGAAAAACAGCTTTAGAATTTGGGTTGGGAGAGACGTGTGCATGGAGAAACTGGGGTAGTGGAGGGAGGTTCAGGGCTGAACCCCTCAGGAGTAACTGCCTGGCCCTCACAGGAAGATGATGAAGACTTAGATGTCATCCCTAGAAGCCATCTTGTTGTTGGGGAGATGCCAACCACAGTCCCAGGTGCAGGGGGTGCCCTGGGCCTCCAGGACCAGACCTTGGGCCAGAGCCGTGTACCTGCTGGGGTCATTGGGCTCGTAGACTGACAGTACCCTCTCCACAATTAGCCCTTCATTTAAGTCAACCACTTGGCTATTTACAGTGTAATTACATGAATAAAGGAAAGCAGTTGTCTTCTTATGTTTAAGTAACATCTGGGAGAGTAGTTTTGAAAACGAAGTCTAAAACTGTTCTGAGTAAAATTTAGCAGCATTGGTATAAAAACATGCCTCTCCCCCCAAGCTGCTTATGTAAAAGAAGTATCATTTAGATGTGCAGTTTATTTCAGTTCAGTTCAGTCGCTCAGTCGTGTTCTTTGCAACCCCATGAACCGCAGCATGCCAGGCCTCCCTGTCCATCACCAACTCCCAGAGTTTACTCAAACTAATGTCCACTGAGTCAGTGATGCCATTCAACCATCTCATCCTCTGTTGTCCCCTTCTCCTCGTGCTCTTAATCTTTTCCCAGCATCAGCTCTCATCTTTTCTAGTGAGTCAGCCCTTCACATCAGGTGGCCAAAGTATTGGAGTTTCAGCTTCAACATCAGTCCTTCCAGTGAACACCCAGGACTGATATCCCTTAGGATGGACTGGTTGGATCTCCTTGCAATTGAAGAGACTCTCAAAGAGTCTTCTCCAACACCACAGTTCAAAAGCATCAATTCTTTGGCACTCAGCTTTCTTTATAGTCCAACTCTCACATCCATACATGACTACTGGAAAAACCATAGCCTTGACTAGATGGACCTTTGTTGACAAAGTAATGTCCCTGCAGCAATGAGTAATCAAGTACTTTTAATCATGTATTGTCTGGCGATAGAATTTTTCTACCCTTTGGTTCAGTCACTTTTATGACTCACTTCTGAGGAAATATTAATCATTTGATAAATATTCCATACAGAAATAGTAACATTGATATGATGGGTTATTATATAACTCATAAAAATTATGAAGAATTAACCAATTAATCAACTCTTGTTGAAAGTGAAAGAGGAGAGTGAAAAAGTTGGCTTAAAGCTCAACATTCAGAAAACGAAGATCATGGCATCTGGCCCCATCACTTCATGGGAAATAGATGGGGAAACAGTAGAAACTGTCAGACTTTATTTTTTGGGGCTCCAAAATCACTGCAGATGGTGACTGCAGCCATGAAATTAAAAGGCACTTACTCCTTGGAAGAAAAGTTATGACCAACCTAGATAGCATATTCAAAAGCAGAGACATTACTTTGCCAACTAAGGTCCGTCTAGCCAAGGCTATGGTTTTTCCTGTGGTCATGTATGGATGTGAGAATTGGACTGTGAAGAAGGCTGAGCGCAGAAGAATTGATGCTTTTAACTGTGGTGTTGGAGAAGACTCTTGAGAGTCCCTTGGACTGCAAGGAGATCCAACCAGTCCATTCTGAGGGAGATCAACCCTGGGATTTCTTTGGAAGGAATGATGCTAAAACTGAAGCTCCAGTACTTTGGCCACCTTATGCAAAGAGTTGACTCATTGGAAAAGACCCTGATGCTGGGAGGGATTGGGGGCAGGAGGAGAAGGGGACAACCGAGGATGAGATGGCTGGATGGCATCATGGACTCAATGGATGTGAGTCTGAGTGAACTCTGGGAGTTGGTGATGGACAGGGAGGCCTGGCGTACTGCGATTCATGGGGTCGCAAAGAGTTGGACACGACTGCGTGACTGAACTGAACTGAACTGAACTGAACCAATGAGATGGGAAAGAATTATGAAAAAAGTAACTACATATTATATGCATAGATTTTCTATCCTAAAATATGTAGAAAATTTCTAGAAAAAAATCAGAATTTTTAATAATGGCTAACTTCTAGGCAATAGGATTTTGTATTTTATTTTCTTTATTTTTTTTTGAAAAGCAGTCTTTAGCACTTAATGAACCTCCATCCATGTAGTGTCAAGCTACCAGGACAGTACCCTTAATCTCCTCAGCTCTTCTGCTGAAGAATTTGGCCTTCCGTGGGATGGCTGCTTTGGGAGCTTTCTCTTCCCCAGAACTCAATATAGTAGCCCCAGTGTACCACATCATGAGAGGAGCAACTCCAATTTTTTTGGCAGCATTTACCATATCAACTCACTCATTGAGGTCCATAGTTTAGCCAGGTTGACATTTGGGCAAAAGCCTGGTTCCTTGCTAAATGGTAATGCCTCATACCAACTCTCCCAAAATTAGTGTAGTGTAACATTTGTCCTTTAGTTGTGTCTGACTCTTTGCTACCCTGTGGACTGTAGCCCACCAGGCTCCTCTGTCCATGGAATTCTCCAGGCAAGAATACTGAAGTGGGTAGCCATTTCCTTCTCCAGGTGGTCTTCCCAACCCAGGGATCAAACATGGTCTCCACATTGCAGGCAGATTCTTTATTGTCTGAGCCACCAGAGAAGTCCATCATTACCTGGGTGATATTTGTCAAAATTGATCCTGTGGTGACACAGGCCACCAGTGTTACCCTGGTCTCCAGGAGGTTTCCAGTGTTTGCTGTGCCTATGGTTCATGTGGCCCTTAAGTTTCCAGATCTTCCTTAGTCTGGATGGCATGTCGGCAACTGAGACCATAGAAGGAAACCCCCATAAAGTCTTCAGAGCTGTCCAGCGTTTTGTATTTTATAGTTCTCATTAAAAATCAGTCTTATAAAAGTGATACTGTAAGCTCATGATTAAGAGCCAAGATGAAAGAAAAAATAAAAAAGAGCCAAGATGAATGATAAATAAAGGAATTAATAAAGGAATTCAAGGTTCAGACCTTATTTTCTTGGGCTCCAAAATCATTGCAGATGGTGACTGCAGCCATCAAATTAAAAGATGCTTGGTCCTTGAAAGAAAAGCTATGACAGCATATTAAAAAGCAGAGACATTACTTTACTGACAGAGGTCTGTATAGTCAAAGTTTTGGTTTGTCCAGTAGTCATATATGGATGTGAGAGTTGGGCCATAAAGCTGAGCACTGAAGAATTGATGCTTTTGAACTGTGGTGTTGGAGAACACTCTTGAGAGTCCCTTGGATAGCAAGGAGATCCAACCAGTCCATCCTAAAGGAAATCAGTCCTGAATACTCATTGAAAGGGCTGATGCTAAAGCTGAAACTCCAATACTTTG
The DNA here is from genome assembly GCA_006408695.1 of Aepyceros melampus. Lineage (NCBI taxonomy): Eukaryota > Metazoa > Chordata > Mammalia > Artiodactyla > Bovidae > Aepyceros > Aepyceros melampus. The sequence goes on from SJXQ01007906.1 coordinate 791,071, forward strand.
GCCACCTGATGCGAAGAACTGACTCATTTGAAAAGATGCTGATGCTGGGAAAGATTGAAGACAGGAGGAGAAGGGGACATCAGAGGATGAGGTGGTTAGATGGCATCACCAACTCTGTGGACATGAGTTGGAGCAAGCTTAGGAAATTGGTGATAGACAAGGAAGCCTTTTGTGCTGCAGTCCAGGGGTCACAAAGAGTCAGATACAACTGAGCAACTGAACTGAACTGAAGATTCAGAGAGGAGCACACACCTTGAGAGTATGGCATAGAGACTCTGGGACTTGAACTCTAGGCCTTACCAGATTTTTATATTTGTGATAGTGAAGGTGCACCAGGGTTGAATTCTAGGCAGTCTGAAGCATTAAGACTGAGAAAACAGGACTGAAAATGCAGTCCTGTCATGGACAATAAATAGATGCTTGGTTAGAGTATCTGCAAGGTTGGTAGGGGGCTGGTGGCTCAGTGGTAAGGAGTCCGTCTGCCAATTCAGGAGACTCAGGTTTGGTTCCTGGATTGAGAAGATCCCCTGGAGAAGGAAATGGAAACCCACTTCATTATTCTTGCCTGGAAAATCGCATGGACAGAGGAGCACAGTCCATGGGGTGCAAAAGAGTTAGACACAACTTAGGAACTAAACAACAAGGTTGGTAGGGCCAGATGGGTGGTAAACTTTGAAACTCTAGCATAGGTGGTGTTGCATGTTTGTGATGTGATTAACATTGTCTGTAAACTTAGTGGTATTAGGCTGCTTTGACGAGCTGCAGTGTGGTATAGGGATGGGATCAAAAGAGTGGGCTTTGAAGTCAGACTGGGTGGCTCTAGCACTTACATGTGACCTTGGGTAAGCTAATTATATTCACTCTGTGTGATTAGTTGTCATACCTATAAACCAGGGATGATGACAGGTCCTACTTCATAGGGTTATTGTGAAAATTAAGTGACATTCAAGTAAATTGCTTGGTATGGGACCTGGCATTTGGTAATTATTCAGTAAACACTTGCACTGTCATATTACTATTTGGAAAGAGAATAAATTGATGGAAGGAGAGTAAGTTTGAACCTATTACAGAAATTTGAAACAAGGGTGAGAACTTGGATCTCTAACTATAAAGCACAAACCTATCATCTTCCTCAGTATTTTTCCTAAACTCTCAGTTCCCCAGTTTCCCCATGTCACTTTTCCCTTCCCTGCTTTATGAGACTCTGAAAATTTTCCAGGCCCTGTTTCTTACAGTTTCTGTTGTCTCTGTTCCTAGTCCCAAATGCAGTAGCTTTCTTTATTGCAAACAGAAATACTCTGTTTGTTATTTCTTTCAGAGTGTGAACTTGGTGGTGGATTGAAGGAATCTGGCGGAAGTCAAGATGTTCTTATGGAAGAATCGACTTTAGATAAAATAATAGAAAGGTATCTAATGAGTGGCAATTATGACTCTGTGGGAGAATCCTGGAAACATGGCAGATTTGAGGATGGTTGTAGCAATAGGGAACATTCACAAGGACAGATCACACAGAAGAAAACTCATGGGAGAGGCAATAAGGGTGAGGAATTTGACCCAGAAAGGAGTCCCTTTGGAAGTAGCTTCAAACCACCTTCAGATCTAATTAAACATCTGAGAGTCTACTTAAGGAAGAAATCTCGGAGGTACAATGAAGGCAAGAAACCCTTTAGTTTTCATTCAGACCTTGTTCCGAACCGCAAAGAACACAGTGGTGAAAAGCCAAGGAAATGTAATGAAGGCAGGAAAGCCTTAAGTCACTCTTCTTCTCGGACTGAACATCAGAAACATCAGAAAAGCCGTGGTGGGGAGAAGTCTCAGAAGTGTAGTAACTGTGGAGTAGCCTTTACTCAAAGCTCATCCCTCATTAAGAAAAACTCTACGTGTGAAAAATGTTTGAAAGATTTAGGTCAAGATGCATCCATAGATAAAGACGAGGGAACGGAGACTGGAGAGGGAACCCATAAATGCAGCAAATGTGGAAAAGCCTTTGGCTACAGCGCCTCACTGACCAAGCATAGGAGAATTCACACTGGGGAGAAACCCTACATGTGCAATGAGTGTGGAAAAGCCTTCAGTGACAGCTCATCTCTTACACCACACCACCGAACTCACAGTGGAGAGAAGCCCTTCAAGTGTGATGACTGTGGAAAATCTTTTACCCTAAGCGCCCACCTCATTAAACATCAAAGAGTTCACACTGGTGAAAAACCCTATAAATGTAAAGACTGTGGCAGGCCCTTCAGTGACAGTTCATCTCTCATTCAGCATCAGCGAATTCACACTGGAGAAAAACCCTACACATGTAACAACTTGGAAAATCCTTCAGTCACAGCTCATCCCTTTCCAAACATCAGAGAATTCATACTGGAGAGAAACCCTATAAATGTGGTGAGTGTGGGAAAGCCTTCCGTCAGAATTCTTGCCTTACCCGACATCAGAGGATTCACACTGGAGAAAAACCGTATTTGTGTAATGATTGTGGGATGACTTTTAGCCATTTTACATCTGTAATTTATCATCAGAGGCTTCATTCAGGAGAAAAACCCTACAAGTGTACTCAGTGTGAGAAAGCCTTCCCTACCCATTCACTCCTCAGCCGTCATCAGAGAATTCACACGGGTGTCAAGCCTTATAAATGTAAGGACTGTGGAAAATCCTTCAGTCAGAGTTCATCTCTCAATGAACATCATCGGATTCATACTGGAGAGAAACCCTATGAATGTAACTACTGTGGGGCAACCTTTAGCCGGAGCTCAATCCTTGTAGAACACCTGAAAATTCATACTGGAAGGAGGGAGTATGAATGCAATGAGTGTGAGAAGACATTCAAAAGTAATTCTGGCCTCATCAGGCATCGGGGATTTCACTCTGCAGAATAATTCTTGGAAATATAGTAAGGTGCGGGGTGTGGGTTTACACAGTTCTCCCTATTAAAAACCTAGAGTGTAAACTACCACCGCATTGATTAGTAGGAAATTTAGTCACAGTGGTCCCTTATTAAAAACCTGGGGTGTATACTGCCACAGCATTGATTAGTAACTGCAGCTTTGGTGGGTTGGCAGCTAGGAAAAGTATCATTTTGTCATTTACCCTTCTTTGCAAGGATGTCAGAGTGACGAAGGGTTGGTAAAGTCTGTGGAAAGAGGAGAAACTAGCATGTGAAATAATTCTAAAAGGCCAAATGTGAATATAAAAATCAGGGGAGGAGTGCAGGGGACTCACCTTACTAACCTGTTTTTTTCAGACTTTTTTTCTCTCCTAGCTTCCCCTTCTACTGCCATGTAGTGTTACAGAAAGAGGACCTGACTGCAGTCAGGTAACTTAGTTCTGTCCAGTTTGCCAACTAATTCACTGTATAACCTTGGACAAATCATTTGACCTTTCTGAATTTTCGTTTCTTTACTGGTAAAATGAAGGAGTGGGACTAATGATTCTGAGGTTTCTTTCCCTCTCTCCTTCCCTCTCTTCCTTCTTTTTCTACCTCTGATAACTTCTGAAGCTGTGGTAATAAGTTAAAACATTTTTGATTCATTGGCATTTCAGATTTCTCTAGTGTAATAGAAAATAACTCATTTAAACTACTGAACTTCTAGCATAGTGAGAATGTGGTATGCTTTTAAAATATTTGATGCTGGAACTGCTCAAAGGCTATGCACAGGATCAAGTCAGTAGAGGTCATACAAGTTTGCCATCAGGGAATGTCTTGATTGGACAAAGCACCCCAGCCCCCGTGTTTGCTCTGGACGTTGGCCCTGGGGACTGGGAAATTAAATGGCATAGTCCAGGCTGCCTCAGCCATGAGAGTGTAACTGTCCTAGGAAAACAGACGAGGGACTGGAAGGGGGTTGGGAAACGGGTACTGAAAACAGCTATTTTGGATGGATTGTCTTTTGCAAGATAGAGTTCTATTTTTAAAAGTTTGTCTATAGTAAGTACATTCTGTGTGGCAAAGGTCACAAGCTAAGACTGGGTCCTTTGATGTGTCTTAGTTGGTCTGCATGGTGTGTGTGTGTGCACATGTGTAAGTAGTTGTCACCAGTTAAAAATTAGGAAATTTCATACCAAAAAGAAATTTGTCTTGAAAAGTTACTGGACTGACAATAATGGACCCATATTTCTGTGGGGTAGTCAACTAGTTTTGGGTATTGGCTGCCACCTTTAGAGGGGGAATCTATTCTCCTTGCAAAGTTCTGTCATTCATGTAACCTGACTTGCCCACTGTAAGAAGCTGATATGATCCTCTACCACCTGGAGAGTACCTATCCTAAAACCTAAAGAGATTTTGTAGTAAAATTCAGGAAAAGAATGTAGAAATGATACAGAATATATTTCAATCAAGTTTTCCTTTATGAAATAGACCTGAAAAGAGTAGATGTTAGTGGGTTATTCCTTAAAAAATATTAGTGGTAGAATCTGAATAATAATCTTTAACTGTGAAAAAGGAACTGAAAATCCTGGGTCAGTTAGATTTGGGTCTCAAGTTGTAGGATCCTGAAGGAGCCCCAATGACCACATGGTGCAGAGTTCCTAAAGTTGAAATTTGAGGCAGCTCTTGAGAACAAAACGGGTAAACTTTCAGCTTATGGAAGTGAAGACATGCTTAATGGTCATCTGAGATTCAGCAATATTTGCTGGGATTTAATGGGTTTAGTTTGCAGTGCTACCTCTGAATAATGGTTTTGGTTTCTTCCTTGTCTCCTTCCCCAGGGTAGCTCAACTATTGCTGAGTGATAAGTTGGTCTGTATAGTTACTTCTAAATGGACCAGCCAGAGACATTCTAGACATGGAAGGAATATGGCTTATCAAAGTTATTCACCCTGGTTGAAATTTTTTGTGAAAAGATGAAAATCCTGATCTGTTTTCTGGAAAGATAAATCTATAGAGAAAATTAAATATGTAAAAATCTTGAGAAGAGACTTGTTCCAGGCTGTTTACTTGTTACTTTTTCCAACATCCATAAGAGGATGCTTTATATCTTTACCAGTTGGGAGTCTGGAACATAAACCTATTTTTTTTGTGTTTTTTTTTTTAGTTTTATTGAGATATAAATTGCATATTGTGGAAGTCATTCAAGTGTATAATTCAGTGAGTTTTAACAAATTCAGTGACCTGTACAGTTGGCAGCACAGTCTGTTTTTAGAACATTTTAGCACCTTAGTAAGATCCCTCACACCCATTTGCAGTAATTCCATTCCCACCCTGATCCCAGGTAACCACTAATCAGTCTACTCTCTGTCTCTGTAGAGTTGCCCTTTCTGAACATTGTATATACATGTAATCATATGTGGTCTTTTTTAGTTGTTCATTAGCTTGTATCCATGTTATTTTCTAAGTTCATGTGTGTTGTAGCATATTAGTATTTTAATCTTTTTTATTTCAGATAATAGCTGGTTGGATGGATGTGCCATATTCTGTACATTCACCAGTTGAAGGACATGTGGGTTGTTTCCCTTTTGGGGCTGTGAAAAATAATGCTGCTCTGAACATTAGCATTCAGGTCTTTGTGTGGACATAATGTTTTCACTTTTCTTAGATGCCTGAGTTGCTGGATTCTATGGTAAGTTTTTGTTTTACTATTTTAAGAAGTTGCCAAGTTGTTTTCCAAAGTGACTACATTATTTTATATTCTGGACTTCAGTGTGTGAGGGTTCCTGATGAGGTTATATCCTCACTAACCCTTGTTAATTGTTCATCTTTTTAAGACATTTTATTATAGCTAATATGGTGATTGAAGTGGTATCTCTTTGGGGCTAATGGTATTGAGGATCTTTTCATATGTTCTTTAGCTGTTCATGTACCTTCTTTGGTGAAATATGTTGCCCACTTAAAAAATTAAGTTATTGTTAACTTACAGATCATTTTATTCTTCAATAAGTCCTTTATCTAATATGAGCTTTCTAAATACCATGTACTAGCCACAGGGCAACCTCAAATCCTCCTGTACAGCTTTTATCAAAAGCTTGGTTTCAGTAATTACCTATATAAGATTGCCTAAGGATATTTAATCTGGCCTATTATCTAAATACTTAAATTCATTTTGGAGTTATATCAAACAGTCAAAAGGTTTTAAACATATTTTACTTTAAAATGAAGAACTTGCATTTTAAAATGTTTCCTCTTTATGAGTTTCTATTGAAGAAATTTCTTTGTAGTCTCAGGACAAGCCAAGGCTTCTCTTGTCAATGAATTCACTTTCATTTACTTATTTTAGAATTTTTTTGTAATGTGGTAAAATATATATAACATAAAATTGACCATTTTAACTCTTCTGAGATGTGTAATTTAGTGGCGTTAAGTATGTTCATGTTCTTTCTCACGCATCCCCACCATACATCTCTAGAACTTTTCCATTGTCCCTAACTGAAATTCACTCGTTAACCAATAACTCCTTATTCTCCCTCCCCCAAGCCCTTGGTAACTACCATTCTACTTTCTGTCTATGAATTTGACTATTCTAAACACTTCGTATAAAAGAAGTCATTCAATACTGTCCTTTTGTGTCTGACTTGTTTCACTTAGCATCTTTTTAAGGTTCATGTTATAACATGTGCCAGAATTTCATTTTCTTTTCATTATTTTAATGCTAAATAGTATTCTTTTGTAAATAGACCACGTTGTTGGCTTATGCATTCATCTTTCAGTGGTCTTTTAGGTTATTGCCATCTTTTGGCTGTTAACTAACACTGCTGTGAACAGTAGTTTGCAAATATTGTTTGAATCCCTGCATTTAATTCTTTGAGATATATACCTAGAAGTGGAATTACTGAATGGTTCATCCATGTCTTAGTGTATGACAGGATTTCCTTCTTTTTTCTAAGGATGAGTAATTTTCCATTGTATGTATATGCCACATTTTATTTATCCATTCATCCATCAGTACACATTTAAGTTGCTTCTACCTCTTTGACTATTGTGAATAATGCTGCAGTGGACATGGGTATGCAGGTATATCTGTTTCCAGCCTTCTCTTTATACGCTCAGAAGCAAGATTGCTAAATCATGATAGTTCTATTTTTAATTATTTAAGGAACTTCCCTGCTGTTTTCTATTGCAGTTGCACCCATTTCACACTCTTACCAACAGTGCTTAAAGCGTTCCTGTTTCTCCACATCCTTGTAACACTTAACTATTTTCTGTATTTTTGATAGTGGCCATCCTAATGGTTGTGAGATGGTACCTTGGAGTTTAGATTTGCATTTCTCTGATGACTGGTGATGATGAACATCTTTTTATATGCCTGTTAGACATTTGTATGTCCTCTTTAAAGAAGTGTCTGTTCAAGTCCTTTGCCCATTTTTTAAATGAAAAATTTCATTTTCTGTTCTCTTTTTCATTGTTTTTATTATTTTCTTTGCTATGCTGAAGTTTTGTAGGTTTGATATAGTCCATTTGCCTGTTTTTGCTTTAATTGCTTGTGCTTTGGTGTCATACCTGAGAAATCATTGCTAGACCCAGTGTCATGAAATTTCTCCCCTGTATTTTCTTTTAGGACTTTTATAGCTTCAGGTCTTATGTTTAGATCTTTAATCCATTTTGAGTTAGTTTTTGTGTTGGTATAAAATAAAGGTCCATCTTCATCCTTTTGTCTTTAGGTATTCGGTTTTCCAAGCACCATTTGTTTCCACATTGTGTAGTCTTTGTACCCCTATTGAAAATCATTTCGCCGTAAGTACTAGTGCATTTCTGGGCACTCTATTCCATTGGTCTATATGTCTTTATGCCAGTACCATACTGTTTTAGTTACTGGAGCTTTGTCATACACTTTGCAATCAGGGCATGTGAAAAAACCTCTAGCATTTTTCTTCTTTCTTAAAATTATTTTGGCTATTTGGGGGCTAAGATTCCATATGAATTTGTGGGTGGTTTCCCTTTTTTCTGTAAAAAAATCACTTGGGATAGTATAAATATTTTAACATATTAAGTCTTCAGGCCCATAAATATGAGATGTATTTCCATTTATTTGTGTCAACTGTTCTTTCAGCAGTGTTTTGTAGTTTCCAGTATACAAGTCTTTTACTTCCTTGTTTAAGTTCATTCTGTAGTATTTTATTTTTTTTAATGAGAGTGTAAATGGAATTGTTTTCTTAATTTCCTTTCTGGATTTTCAGTTACTGAATAGAAATGCAACTTATTTTTTAATTTTGGTTTTATATTCTACCACTTTTGCTGTATTTGCTTATTAGTTCTAACAATTTTTTTGTGTGTGTTTGTGTGTCTGTGTGATGTTTAGTTTTCCACATACAGGATCACGTCATCTGTGAAAAGAGAGATTATTTATTTCTTCCTAGGTTGGTTGGTTTTTATTTCTTTATTTTGCTTGATTGCTGTGGCTAGGACTCAATTACTGTGTTGAGAAGAAGTGGCTAAAGTAGGTATCCTTGTCTTATTACTAATGCTAGAGGAACAAGTTTCTATTTTTTACCATTGAGTATGATGCTAGCTTGATCTTTTCATTAATGAACTTTATTATATTGAGATAATTTCCTTCTATTCCCTACTTAAGTAAATTTTCCCTCATTTCTTGCTAGATTTCCTAGATACAAAATCCTCAACGAACTGTAGGGTTTTTTTCTTTTTTCCTTTATGCACTTTAACTAAATCAACCCACCCACTTCTGGTCTCCAAGGTCTCTGAGAAGAAATCAGATAGTTTCATTGACGTTCCTTTTTATAAAATAAGTTTTTCTTCTTGCTTTTTTCAGGATTCTTTGTCTTTGGGTTTTGACAGTTTGATTATAATTTGTCTAGATTTTTGTATTTTTGTGTTTACAAGCATACCTTGGAGATATTGTGGGTTCACTTCCAGACTGCTGTAATAAAGCAAATATTGCCTAAATTGGTTCACAGGAATTTTTAGTTTCCCGGTGCATATAAAAGTTATGTTTACACTCTACTGTAGCCTATTAGCAATTATGTGATAACGTTATGTCTAAAAAACCAATTGTGCGTGCTCAGTTTAAAAAACACTTTGTTGCTAAAAAATATACATCTCAGCCTTTAGCAAATCATAATCTTTTTACTGGTGGAGGGTCTTGCCTTGTTTTTAGGTGCTGACTGATCAGGATAGTGGTTGTTGAGTTGGGATGGCTGAGGCAATTGTTTAAAATAAGACAGCATTGAAGTTTGCTGCATCAGTCCTTTTCATGAACAGTTTCTTGGTAGCACTCAGTCTCAGTGCTGTTTGATAACATTTTACACCACACTAGTACTCTTGCCTGGAAAATCCCATGGACAGAGGAGCCTGGTAGGCTGTAGTCCATGGGGTCGCTAAGAGTCAGACACGACTGAGCAACTTCACTTTCACTTTTCACTTTCATGCATTGGAGAAGGCAATGGCAACCCACTCCAGTGTTCTTGCCTGGAGAATCCCAGGGACGGGGGAGCCTGGTGGGCTGCCGTCTATGGGGTCGCACAGAGTCGGACACGACTGAAGTGACTTAGCAGCAGCAGCAGCAGAGCTTTCAAATTGGAGTCAATCCTTTCAAACCTTGCTGCTGCTTTATCAGGTAACTTTATATATAGATGATATTCTAAGTTCTTTGTTGTCCTTTCAACGGTCTTCACCAGTAGTGGATTCCATCTCAAGAAACCATTTTCTTTACTCATCCAGAAGAAGCAACTCTTCATCCATTAAAGTTTTAAATTGCAGCAATTCTGCCCCATTTTGAGGATCCATCTCTACTTCTAGTTCTTTTCTGTTTCCACCACATCTACAGTTCCTCCACTGAAGTCTTGAGCCCCTCATGGTCCCCCATGAGGGTTGAAATCAACTTCTTCCACCTGTTGTTTGTGTTGATATTTTGGCCTCGTCCCATGCATCACATGAAGGTTCCCTGGTGGCTCAGATGGTAAAGAATCTGCCTCCAGTGCAGGAGACCTGGGTTTGATCCCTGGGTCAGGAAGATCCCGGGAGAAGGGAACGGCAACCCACTCCAGTATTCTTACCTGGAAAATTCTATGGACTGAAGATCCTGGAAGGTGGGCTACAGTCCACGGGGATCACAAAGAGTCAAACACAACTGAATGACTAACACTTTCATTTTCATGCATAACAAATGTTCTTAGTGGCGTCTAGAATAGTGAATCCTTTCCAGAAGGTTTCAATTGACTGTACCTGGATCCATCAGAAACACCCATCTCCCATCAAGTCATCTTCTGTTAATTCCTCTGGTGTGGTGTCTATTAGCTCTTAAATTTCCCCAAGATTGTATCTTGAAACCTTTCACCCCACACCTTTTTGCCATACCTCCAGTCTCTTTCATCATTTCCTTGGTTGGCTCTGTCGTAAGTTCTATGAGGTCTGTACATCTGGACAGCAGTTTGCTCCAGCAGGAATTTATTGTCTTCGGCTTGATGGCTTTCATAGCTTTTATCTTTAACGATGGGAGCTTCAGTGGTGTAATCCTTCCAGACTGTCGTGATGCCCTCTCTGTCTAGGTTCTCTTCCATATTGCCAACAATCCTTTCCATAGAGTACCATGTGGAATAGCCTTAAAGATCCATATGACACCCTGCTCCAAGGGCTGAATTAGAGATGTTGTTTTGAGGGCAAGTAGACCACTTTGACTCCGTTATTGAACTCATGGGGATCTGGGTGGCCAGAGACATTGTCCAGTATTAAAAAGAATTTTAAATTGCAGTCCTTTATTGACAGAGTTCTTTCTGACTTCAGGAATAAAGTACCAATGTAACCAGTCCAGAAAAAGCATTCTTGTCATGGCTGGTGTTTATCTTTTTCCTTCAAGACTTGGTGTTAGCAGCTTCATGGTTAAGGGCAGACTGATCATAAGCTTGACTGCATTTACATAGACAGGAGAGTTAGCCTTCTATTCCTGCCTTAAATCCTGGTGCTTGCTTCTTTTCCTTACCGAAGTGTCCTTTGTGGCATTTTTTTTATTTTTTCAGAATAGGACACTTATTCCTGCATTAAAAAGCCTGTTTAGGCAGATGCACTTTCTCAGTGATTTTTCTTAGTGGCATCTGGGAAGGTCTGCTGCCTCTTGGTTGGCAGAAGCTGTTTCTCCTGTTATCTTGACTTTTTTTCAGGCCAAACCACTTTCTAAAATTCTGAAACCATGCTTTGCTGGCTTTAAACTCTCTACCTTTAGATCCTTTACCTTGCTTTGCTCTAAGTTGTCACATAATGACTGTCTTTTCTTGAATCATATTAGAATCTAGCTATGTCTTACTTAGAGCAAGCTTGCACCCACATAAAAGCTGCATTTAAAGATTAAAATGGTATATAGCTTTAATTAATTTTTTAAACTTTTTTAGGTTGTGTTTGGTCTTAGTTGTAGCACATGGGCTCTTTGTTATGATATGTGGAATCTTAGTTCCCTGACCAAGGATCAAATCCAGGCCGCCTGTATTGGGAGCATGAAGTCTTTACCACTGGAGCACCAGGGAAGTCCCTTTTTTAAAATTAGTTTTTGTTGGAGTATAGTTGCTTTACTCTGTTGTGTTAGTTTCTAAAAGGTACGTATTTTGCAAAAAGAGCAAGGTTGAGCTATATGGCTGTGGCTTGAGAAAGATTAAAACAGATCCAGGAACACTCATTATAGGCTATGTTATAGCCTAACCCAATAGATAACATCCATAGGCTTCTAGATACAATTGGCAGTGATATTTGGAATTCAGAAGAAATTGGTTACGGGTAAGACCAAAGGATCTTGGGCATCGGACTATTTGTTTTTCGTATACATACACATCTGTGATAAAGTTTAGGTACAACAAAGTAATAAAAAGGGTTATTACACTGTCATAAAAATTTTGTGAATGTAGCTTCTCTCACAAAATGTCTTGTAATACTGTACTCATTCTTTTTATCATGATGATGATGTTCTGACCACGTGACTCACAGGCTCAGGTTTTGTGGTGATGAGATTAGTTTCCGGCTTGTCTCTGGCCAATCATTCTGACTCAGGGTTCTTCCTGGGGGTGTGCGCATCACTCAGCCAAAATGAATTCCAGCACGAAGGATTCTGGGAGGTTGGGAGGACATTTGGACTGGCGTCTCCTGTCTCCTTTTGACCTTTACTGAATTTTTCTGCTTGGTGGTAGCTTATTAGTATCTTGGTCTTTACCAGGAACTCCTGTTGTAAAACAGCTCATCCAAATGGTTACTTTGGTATCTGACCAGGGTGGGTAGTTTTGATTAGTGGTTCCTCTAACAAAAATGATAAAATGCCTCCTATGTAATGTAGTATAATGAAGGATATGGGCAACATGACGAAGCATTTAGGCTGCTGTTAACCTTTGGACACTGTCAGAAGAAGGGTCATCTGCTTTGGATGTTCTTGGATCATTGAACTATGACAATGTTGTGTGTTGGATGTCAGGAGCAGAAGGTATTGATGGTTGGGGATCCCCAGCAGGACACAGCAAGATGATGTGAGATTTTATCACACTATTGAGAATGGCATGCAATTTTAAAACTTATGAATTGCTTATTTCTGGAATTTTACATTTAATTTTTGGGCTGTAATTGACAGTTATTAAACTGCACAAAGCAAAACCATGGGTAAGTGGCGTAGTACTAAAGTGTAGGTAGCTCTGGAAATCAAGTTCTCCCCTTCCTCAGAATTTTTTAAATTGTTTTAGGGTATTTCTGTGCTAGGGATCAGTCTGTGGTGAAAGCCTCAACTTTTCTCAGGTCTTTTCTGAGCCCATCTTTTCCTGGGCAGAGGCAGTGGCTTTCTAAATTCTCACATACAGGCTTTTTTTTCCTTTTTGTTGTTACTTAGTCGCTAAGTCATGTCCGATTCTTTGTGACCCTGTGGCAGAAAGTGAAGAGGAACTAAAAAGCCTCTTAATGAAAGTGAAAGTAGAGAGTGAAAAAGCTGGCTTAAAGCTCAACATTCAGAAAACGAAGATCATGGCATCTGGTCCCATCACTTCATGGGAAATAGATGGGGAAACAGTGGAAACAGTGTCAGACTATTATTTTGAGCTCCCAAATCACTGCAGATGGTGACTGCAGCCATGAAATTAAAAGACGCTTACTCCTTAGAAGAAAAGTTATGACCAACCTAGATAGTATATTCAAAAGCAGAGATATTACTTTGCCAACAAAGGTCCGTCTAATCAAGGCTATGGTTTTTCTTGTGGTCATGTATGGATGTGAGAATTGGACTGTGAAGAAAGCTGAGTGCCAGAGAATTGGTGCTTTTGAACTGTGGTGTTGGAAAAGACTCTTGAGAGTCACTTGGACTGCAAGGGGATCCAACCAGTCCATTCTGAAGGAAATCAGCCCTGAAAGTTCTTTGGGAGGAATGATGCTAAAGCTGAAACTCCAGTACTTTGGCCACCTTATGTGAAGGGTTGACTCATTGGAAAGGACTCTGATGCTGGGAGGGATTAGGGGCAAGAGGAGAAGGGGACGACAGGGGATGAGATGGCTGGATGGCATCACTGACTCGACGGACATGAGTCTGAGTGAATTCCGAGAGTTGGTGATGGACAGGAAGGCCTAGCGTGCTGTGATTCATGGGGTTGCAAAGAGTCGGACACGACTGAGCGACTTAACTGAAGTGAACTGCAGCATACCAGGCTCCCTCTCCTCCCTGAGTTTGCTCAAATTCATGTCCATTGTGTCAGTGATGCCATCCAGCTGTCATCCTCTGCTGCCCCATTCTCTTTTTGCCTAGCATCAGGGTCTTTTCCAATGAGTCAGCTCTTCGTATTAGGTGGCCATAGTATCAGAGCTTCAGCATCAGTCCAAAAACCAGGTGTTTTGTTGTCCATTTAAATCCCCTGGGAATCCCTTTAAGCCAGTGGCAGTGGGGTGGGGGTGGAAGGATGGCCATTCACCTATGTATCTTATCTATCTTTATGATCAGAAGCAATCATCCACAATCAGGACCTCAGACTCGTATTTGGAGGAAGAGGTCTTTATTGCCCATCTTGGTTCCAGCAAGTCCAAGGAGGAATGTTTGGGCTGGCTGATTGTGGGGTGGTAGCTGCTACTGAAAGGCTGAAATACTCTGCTGTTAGTTTTGGTTTACCAGTTAAGGTTTCCTCTGGACGTTGAAATCCTTAAAACAGAGCCCTGCATTCCAAAGTAGCTCACTTTATGTACTTCTGTCAGTGCAGTTGTCTAGATCAGTAAAGTAAGTAAAGTCACTCAGTCGTGTCCGACTCTTTGTGACCCCATGGACTGCAGCCCACCAGGCTCCTCAGTCCATGAGATTCTCCAAGCAAGAATACTGGAGTGGGTTGCCATTTCCTTCTCCAGGGGATCTTGCCGACCCAGGGATCGAACCCGGGTCTCCCGCATTGGAGGCAGACGCTTTAACCTCTGAGCCACCAGGGAAGTCGTAGAGATGGATTCCTGACACTTCTTACTGCTCCATCTTTCCTGACATCACTCCCTCCATGTCTTTGATTTTTATCCTGCTCTCTGAAAGTTGTCAAATTTTATCTTCCAATTCTACTACTAAGTGTTTTGAGTGTTTTGTTTCTGTTGTCATTTTTATGTTTCCAAGTACATTTTTGACTCTGCTTATTATTTTTTTTAATCATACTCTGTTTCATAGGTGAAATACTTGTTTCTCTGAAGATGCTAATATGGTATCTTTAGTGTTACTCAGCTCCCTGCATTATCTTTCCTCTGAGTTATTTTTATCTGTTTTTCTCTTTCACGTTGGAGGCTTTCCTCAAATCCCTGGTTATCTTTTGACTATTCATATTTAAGAACAGGGCCTTAAAAAGCCACAGGGAAGGTGTTTCAGTTACTGCAGCTGTCCACTAATTATAGAATGTGAGCCACATAATAATATCAGACTTTTTTCAGGCAAGGCCTTATTGGGGCCCTTGTTGCTGCAGGGGGGTTCGAGAACAAACAACAGGTTCCCTTGCTTGCTTGCTCCCCTAGGGAGGTGGGCTTCTTCCTTATATGGGGTGAAGGTAGGGGTGTCCAGAGGTCAGGCCAGAGGGGTGGGTTATGTGGTTTCCCAACCCCTTAGGTAGTGTTAGGTGTAGAGGGCACACACAGCATGCTGCTTTTGCTCTGGACTCTTCAGAAGTGGCAGATGGCTCTTTTGATCTCTTTGTATCTTTTGTCTAAAATTTACCCTAACTGCACATTTCAGGTTTTGTAGTAGCCACTTTAAAAAGGTAAGAGAAGACAGGTGAATAATATATTTTGTTTCACCCAGTATATCCATAATCTTACATTAACATATAATCAGTATAAAAAATTATTGGTGAGCTATTCTATATTATTTTTTGCACTGTGTCCAAAACCCATGTGTTACAGTTGCAGCATATCTTAATTCATACTCTGTCCATATTAATAAAACTTAAAGAGTTGAAAAGTAGATGCACATAGTTCTTCCAAATGTTCTTTGTTATTAGTCTAGATGTGCCTAAAGTTTTTAAGTGTTAGAAAATTATTTTCCTTCGATATTTGCATCCACATTGACAAGATTCATCATCTTTTATTAGAAGAATTGATGTGGTTTTGAATAAAAGGGTATCAATTTCAAAGCAGTATCTGTTTAAATCAACTCTTCTGTCAAAACATCACATTCAATTAAGTATTACATAACTGGAAACAAAATTAAATTTATCAGTATCAACCATTCTTCACATTTTTCTTAGTTTTTCAGCCAAGTTATACAGTGCTGTTGATCACTTTGAAAATCTGCAGGTTGACTCATATTAGAAAAGTGTGTAAAGTCATTATTTTTTGTTTATATTATGAAATGTTTCAATTTTAACTAATTTTTCTCATCCAAGTAGGTCACAAGTTTTTCCCATTCTAAGGAGCTTGAAATTTAGCTCATTCATATTCAGTGTGATCCTGCCACTTTTTGTCTTTGATTATTGAATGTTTCGCAAGCATTCCTTTTCATTCAAGAAGATCTTAAATTGAAATTCCCAGTAGAGGAAATTTTTGTAAAATTCTTTTATAACTCAACCAAGGAACATTGGTAAAGAACACAAAAAGATCATTAAAACATTATTTTCAACATTTTCATAAACTAGCAGTGATTACATCATTTCACATATGTACTGAAGAATTTTAACATCTATTCATGACTCCCAAAGTCTGCTTTGGAAAACTGAACAGATATTTTCAGTAGCTATCATATAGTGAAACAAAGCAGTGAGCGGAAATACTATTCTCTTGCTTTAGAATTCCAATATATTTATCTTTGGACCTTTGGAGAAGGAAATGGCAACCCACTCCAGTACTCTTGCCTGGAGAATCCCATGAATGGAGGAGCCTGGTAGGCTACAGTGCATGGGATCGCAAAGACATATAGTGAAACAAAGCAGTGAGCGGAAATACTATTCTCTTGCTTTAGAATTCCAATATATTTATCTTTGGACCTTTGAAGAAGGAAATGGCAACCCACTCCAGTACTCTTGCCTGGAGAATACCATGAATGGAGGAGCCTGGTAGGCTACAGTGCATGGGATCGCAAAGAGTCGGACATGACTGAGCGACTTCACTTCATTTCACTTCACTTCACTTCCTTCATAAACTATTGGTCAAATACAAAGATGCCTCTATTCAAGGGGAAGGGTCAGAGACAGCACCTCTTAAAGGGAGGAATAACAACTAATTTACACACTTTTTTGAAGTTCCACAATCTGTACCCTGGCTACAAAGTATGTATAATCTTAAGTATAAAATATATTCATTATCTCCAAAGACACACCCAAAGCTACATTTTATTTTAGCATTAGACTAAAATAGAGACTCCAAATTTTTCATTTAAACTAGACTGAGTAGATGAAACACCTCAGGGCCAATTCCTTGGGAAAAATTTTTTTTTTGTTTGTCAATGGGAAGACCTGTTAGCTACTCCACAAGCACCCAGTAAACGTGGTTAAATAGGCACAATATAGCTGTAATGTTTAGATCATTGCTGTTGTTATTCTTTAGTCGCTAAGTCATGTTCAGCTCTTTTCTGACCCCATGGACTGTAGTCCGCCAGGCTCCTCTGTCCATAGGATTTCCCAGGCAGAACACTGGAGTGGGTTACCATTTCCTTCTCCAAGGGATCTTCCCGACCCAGGATCAAACTCGTGTCTCTTGTATTAGCAGGTGTATTCTTTACCACTGAGCCACCAGGCAAGCCCCCAGTATTTAGATACTTCCATTTGAAAAGAAGGGCATTCAGCCAACATAGATCCAGAGCACTTCTGAAATCCAGTGAGGTACATGTTGTTATTTCCTTAATCATAGCCCAGTGATATTCTTAGGACTGATTTCCCACAGGCCTTGACTATACCTCTTTGAATCTTCTTCCTTCTAAGTCATTTCTCATTAGCTTTATTTTTAGCTATGTAGTTTTCTCGGTTGGTTCCTACCTGTAGAAGTTGAGGAGTCCAAAGACCCTCTTTTCATTTTGTACTGTTCCTAACTTTCCAATGCAAGCTAACATGTTAATCCTTTGCAGTTTCTGTGAGTTTTAATATTCATCCATTGGTAATCCACTACACTAGACGGTGGGAAGCCCCCCACAGATCTCCTTCAGGTAAGTCCTTCTCTACCTTGGGTGTCTTGTGCAGCTTCTCCATCTTGGGTGTCTAATGTTTCCGTTTTCCTTGTGGGCAACCCTGGTTCTGGAGTTGATGAAACACGATTCTCTGCTATACTTAATGCAGAAATATTTTAAATCCTGTGACTTGATTCAAGATTGAATCAATTTATGACCTCCAGGGTGAGGAGAATATCACTAGAAACAAAAGGACTGATGACTTTTTATAGTGAAAACGTTTTTGATATCTCCCTAGTGCGTTTAATTTTATTTTTATGAAATGAAAGCATTCCAGGATATGCTTATCTTGGAAGGGATACACAATGGAGCATAGTTTTCCTTGTGGGCAACCCTGGTTCTGGAGTTGATGAAACACGATTCTCTGCTATACTTAATGCAGAAATATTTTAAATCCTGTGACTTGATTCAAGATTGAATCAATTTATGACCTCCAGGGTGAGGAGAACATCACTAGAAACAAAAGGACTGATGACTTTTTATAGTGAAAACGTTTTTGATATCTCCCTAGTGCGTTTAATTTTATTTTTATGAAATGAAAGCATTCCAGGATATGCTTATCTTGGAAGGGATACACAATGGAGCATGCTAATCAAATGTGTTTTTAAAAAATTCCATGTCTGATTTCTTTTTTTTTTCTTATATCTTAAAGGTAACAAATTCCATGTAACTAGAATATAAATATTAATGCCATTTTGACTAATCATATAAATTGTTGCAAAATTGCCAAAATTGATTAATAGAATGATTGAATATAATAGCTTATCACTGATTCAGAATCACACTCTATATTTATGAATTAAGCTTGATGGGGTTTTATGGCTTAGCAGATGGATAATTATCCTCAAGTGTCTCTTTCTAATACATTATGTATTCAAAACTTGTGTCAATGGGTAATTACCAGAAATTACCATTTCAAAAATCGATGCTCTGGATCAGAGTCATCAGCCATATCATTGCAAATGTTCAGCTCTTGTTTGTGAATTACCTGAGTGGCAGGGATGTCAATTTCCTGGGGATTAGGTGATACTTTCAAGTTCAGCTAATATTCTCCTAGGAAGGTGAATCAAGTCATGTTGCTGGTCATACATTCCCTTGACAGTTTTCAGTCCTAAAAAGTACAATTTTATCTTTTCTAGCACTTATTTCCAAATTTTTCATATTTAAAATGGTTTTTAAATAATTTAAAGGCTTCAGTAAGAAATGTAAAGATTTTCTGTTTTGAAACAAATCCTAGGAAGGTGAATCAAGTCATGTTGCTGGTCATACATTCCCTTGACAGTTTTCAGTCCTAAAACGTACAATTTTATCTTTTCTAGCACTTATTTCCAAATTTTTCATATTTAAAATGGTTTTTAAATAATTTAAAGGCTTCAGTAAGAAATGTAAAGATTTTCTGTTTTGAAACAAGGACATGAAGATCCCTTCTAGAGTGCTGAGTCAGCCACTTGTCACAAAAAATAAAAGTCACTAAGCCCCAAGACAAATAAGTAGCTGTTGTTAACTATACACATCTTCTGCATTCTCTGAACCACACGTTTTATCAATTCATTATTATCTAGTTCATTCTTGTAAATGATTTGCAAGTAAATGCATTTGTAAATGATTTGTAAATGTTTCCCTGCTTATGGAATTTTAGCCTCTTAAAGACAAAAGCCATTTCTTATACCCATTTAAAAAATTATTTATTTTAATTGGAGGCTAATTACTTTACAATGTTATGGTGGTTTTTTGCCACATAGTGACATGAATTTTTGTACATCCATAATCTCTCCCTTTCTCTGCACTTATATTGAAATGGTGACGCATTAAAAAAAATTTATTATTATGTGTCTTATATTACACACCTAAAGCTAAGTACTTGAGATTTTTCTGATTTTGAACCAATTGATCTTTGATATTATGAGAAGCTTCTTGTATTCTAGGAGCAAAATTAATTAAAGGGTTAGTTAAAAATTTCAATTTTTAAGTGTCCTTTTAAGTCTTCCTTATAATTTTCTAGTTAGATCACCATAACTAAACTGGTAATTTTGTCTGTCTTCTCTCCATCTGAGATTTGTGTGTGTGTGCGCCCACGCATGTGCACAAGTATTCAAACCATTTTATAGTTGGCCAAGTATAAGCTCAAAATCTTGTTAAAAATTGTTTTGTTGTTTTGATGGAAATGTAATTCTTGTTTCATAAGACTTCATGGATTTTTCTTTTACTGTTAGGAAAATACTTATTACTTAGAGCATTGCTAAACACTGGCATAACTATTAGCTGCTGTCGTATGTAGTGTCTACTGTACTGAACACTTGTGTACAACAAACAGCCTTCTCATTTTGCTGTGCCTGCAGTGAGTTGCAATTGCTGCTCATCATTGAATGTGCGCTGTACCTTCTCGCACTCTGGTTTTCTTTGCTGTACTAGTTGTGGTACCAGCTTCTGTATTGCACTGAATTCTGCCTCAGTAATATGCCTTCATTAAAATTAAATATTTTTCCATGTTTTTTAATCTAGGAGATAATTTTACTATATTGCAATGAAAATAATAACTATCTCAATTTATGACTATGGTTTACATATAGATGTCGCTGTAACTTGTGCTGTATGCATAGGTGTTCTCTCACTTGTACTATCTACATAAAATATCCAAGTAAACACTTGTGTGATGTTACTTCAGTGCATAGAAAAAAACCATCTGAACTAAGTCAAGTCTGTTGATACTAGAACTTCTGTATTGCACTGAATTCTGCCTCAGTAATATGCCTTCATTAAAATTAAATATTTTTCCATGTTTTTTAATCTAGGAGATAATTTTACTATATTGCAATGAAAATAATAACTATCTCAATTTATGACTATGGTTTACATATAGATGTCGCTGTAACTTGTGCTGTATGCATAGGTGTTCTCTCACTTGTACTATCTACATAAAATATCCAAGTAAACACTTGTGTGATGTTACTTCAGTGCATAGAAAAAAACCATCTGAACTAAGTCAAGTCTGTTGATACTAGATTGGTGGCGTGTTTATCCGTGATACTAGAAATTATGCACGTTCCTGTACAAACGTTACAGTACAACAGCAGTGTCCTTTGCTGTGCAACAGTCGAAGTGAATTGTAGTTCTACCAAAACAATAAAGTTGTGTTTAATGGAAAAATATTCACTCTGCCTCAGTTTTTTAAACCTTGAAAGATGGCACCGTGCATATTTCAGGAACACTGGCCTTCACTGGCTACCATACTGAATAGTACAGAGTTGGAAAACACAGTGCTCACCATGCAGAGCCCAACAAATCAGAGTGATGTAACTCAGTAAAAGTTTATTTCCCTGTCAGGCCTCAACAGTTTCTTTCCAACATTTGCTAGTTATGCCTTCTGGAGCATAAGCCTCCAAGGTCTCAGAGGTAAGGAAAGCAAGACCTGGAACATTATACAAAGTTTTCAAACACTGGCCTGAAAAGAGCTTAGAACCATGGGTCCCAGTTTGGTGCCAAGGTGTCCTCAGAGCACTGCAGAGAATTCATAAGGGCTGCTGGAAAGTAAAAGTTAGTCACTCAGTTGTGTGCAATTCTTTGCGACCCCATGGACTGTCACCCACCAAGCTCCTCTGTGGGATTTCCCATACAAGAATCCTGGAGTAGGTTGCCATTCCCTTCTCCAGGGGATCTTCCCAACCCAGGGATTGAACCTAGGTCTCCTGTACTGCAGGCAGATTCTTAACCATCTGAGCCACCAGGGAAGTCCAGGATATTTTAAATTTTAGGGAAATGTGTGTGTATACACACACACACACACACACACACACACACATGACATCAGGTTTTTCATCTAGTATCATCAGTCTGTCCTAACAATAAAAACATTGAGCATTAAAAAAAAAAAAAAAAACAACTTTAAGATGCAGCAGAGACCTGAGGTTATGGGGCAAACTGCTACCCCAAGTTGGGAGAGTCAGATACCAAGTCACAAACTACTGGGATCAAAGCCCTAAAGTAAAACCCTCCACGGGACCCAGGGTGGGTTCAGGGACCTTCAGCTGGAGGGGACACGTTTGCTGTAGGCTCTGTATAGACAAGTTTGAGAGGTAAAAACATGAGGGGGCACCCAGTCTTAGGGGTTGACCCCTCTCGTATATATGTTTTATTTCTCCCATGTGGGAAGACGACACAAAAAGGCAGAACTTTTAAAATTGTATTTGTAAATATTGAATAAATAATTTCATTAGATTCAGAATTCAAAAAGTTCCAAAGGACATATAGTTTTTCTCTTATCCCCATCCTTGAGGCACACCTCACTTGTCTCCATATAATCATATTTATTACCTCTCACCAGAGGTTTTATACATGCATATACACATGTGCATGCGTGATACTAGAAATCATAATTTCTAGTATCACGGAAATTTCTGTGTAGCCCTTTTTTCTCTCATTTTTTCATTGTACTACAATTTAATCCCTCCTCTATTTGGTGGCAGAATCGGTTAACAGTATTGACATTTTCCTGATAACCGAGTCCAAGAACTAGGTAACCTTTCCATGTTCAGTCTTCTGTGTTCCTCAGTGATGTTTTAAAACTTTGTTCAGAATAATCTCACATTTTCATAGGCTCATAAAGATTCCTATGTGTCGTAGCTGCTGTGAGTGATAGATTCCTTTCTTGGTCTGTCATGTTAGACCCACCTATGGAGGACCAGTGGAAGCTGCCCTGAGACCCTTGTACATGAGCAAAGATTATTTCTCCTTGTGTAACCATCAGCCATAGCAGCGGTAATCTTGACTTCAAATTCACAAATTTCTGCAGGGAGGTACTTACTGAGTACCTAATATGCCATGCTTTATGCAGGTGGTCTAAATAAATGTATGATATGTATGTGAAGCAGACATTTTTGTCTGCACTTTACAGATGAAAAATCAGAAGTTTATGGTTACAAAGGCAGGAAACTTCTGGACTCCAAAGCCATTATTTTCTATCATACTCCAGAAGGAACTACAGCAGGCAGTTAACTTCAACTGGCCATTATTCAGTATGAAAATTTCATTCTCTGTTGCTAATTATATACCACTTCAATGTATTTTATTAGGTAGATCAATCACATTACAATTACTGTTTTTTAGATCATGAAAACACCACAGATTTTACTAAATGATTAAAAAGAAGCTAATCATCCAAATGATTTCTAGATTCCACTAGTCAATTTTGTTCATGCATTATGAAGTTAGTATATATTTTACTAAATGATTAAAAAGAAACTAATCATCTAGGTGATTTCTGGATTCCGTGTGTCATCTTTGTTCATGCTTTCACTATTGCCTTCCCCAGATTCTCTCCTTTTAGCAATCCCATAAATGCAGCTGGCATATTTTCAAATCCTTCAGTGATGTGTTCATGGTACTGGATTTTACCCTGTATCAAAACAGTAACAAATATAAAGATTAGTTTCATATTATAAATGATACACTCTTTTCATCATAGCACTAAATTAATTAGTACATCACAGGAAATCTGGAATGAGGAAGAGGAGAACCTGTCCTCTTTGAACTTACAGTCATTTGGGGGGCGTGATCCACATACATAGTGTATATAACAGATTATGCATAATAGCTTATAAGAGGCATCAAGTCACAGTAAATACAAAAAAGTCACAAGGAAGCAGTTAACCAATTTCTAGGTAAATTGAACAGAAAAGTTTAATAATGATCTCAGAAGAGATGGAAGCAGGAGTAGGGCACACCCTTCCAGGGTATCATCTATGTTCATCACTCCAGTAACCAATGCTGTAGCATCTTTACCTCTATTTGACCCCTGAAGACACAGAACCTGTTCAGGAAATGTAAATACCATGACAGTCCAATAAGCTGTCTTTCCTTCAAGCCAAGATTTGTTCAGTATGTGTTCAACATTCATTTAGCAGTGTGGGAGTGAAGAGTTCATTTAGTGAAGAAGGATTTTCATTTCTCCTTCTATAAGGCACAGTCTCCTAAATGGACCTAACACATTTTCACATTTTAAGGGGGTCTTATATGGAGACCTAAGTTACCTGATAACATTTTCCCCTAATGTATCCCAGTGATGGTTTAGCATCCTTTATGGATTTATGGAATAACTTACTTATTTGCTCGAGGTCCCTCAAGTAGTATGTAGGCAAGCTGGGATTTGAATCCTTAACTAGAAAGCCCTAGCTCATTCCTGTACTTGAGCACCAAAGAACCTGGAAAGGGTCAAAAGCTATAATCAAAAGTTTAGAGGTTAAAAGTAGAGGATGAGGGACTTCCTTAGTGGTCCAGTGGTTAAGACTCCACACTTCCAATGTAGGGGGCATGGGTAAAATCCCTGGTCAACGAACAAGATCCCACATGCGATGAGGTGCAGCCATAAGACAAAAAAGTAGAGGATGAATGCTAATATAAAATGTTAATGATATGGGAAATTAGGATATAGAATACAGGGTATAGGAAAGCGTCTGTACTCTCTTTGGAATTTTTCTCTAACTTCTAAGGTAAAGAATAGTTTACTATTCTGTATTATTACTGTAACACAAAAGGGGGGAGGGAGAAGAAAAAATAAGTAGATGAGAGAGAAAGACAATTCACTAATTACTTAGAACAAAATTAGAAGTAGGTTCACTCCGTTAGAAGAAAGGATTAGGGACACTGGCATAGTGGTGTCTATCGTCAACTGTGATCATATTTGATTTCACCAACAGAGACAAAGAGGCTACACACTGGGAACTCTAAAAGCATCCTGCTCTTCCCAGCTCTCTGGAAAGAGCCCAGCCCAGCACTCCAAGAGTGTTAGAGAGATACCAAGCTGCAGGGGCTGCCAGAGGAGCAGTCTATTTCCTTAACTTGGAGACAATCATAAAGCCAGAAGTTAGAAAGTGTGGGAAGACTTTTCTCCTTGGAAATGAAAATAATGCACCTTGGTATTCAGATTTCTGTTGACTAAAGCTCCACATGGTGTAAGGTGGGAAAATGATCACAGCATAGGACAACGGGGCTGGCTTCCTCCTCTGGATCTATGAGGTGTAACTATGAGAAGACTGCATTCTAGGACCTGGAAGGGCTGTGGCCCAAATACATGCTCCTGTAATGCTCATTCACTCAATAGTATTCACCTAGTACCCTTGCCTGGAAAATCCCATGGATGAAGGAGCCTGGTGGGCTGCAGTCCATGGGGTCGCACAGAGTCTGACACAACTGAACGACTTCACTTTCACTTTTCACTTTCATGCATTGGAGAAGGAAACGGCAACCCACTCCAGTGTTCTTGCCTGGAGAATCCCAGGGACGGGGGAGCCTGGTGGGCTGCCATCTATGGGGTCACACAGAGTTGGACATGACTGAAGTGACTTAGCAGCAGCAGCAGCAGTGCCTATATTGATTCAGAATATTCTAGGTGCTGGGGATACATCAGAAATCAGAATGTGTGAACACTGATGCCCTCATGGAGGTTACATTCTTGTGGAAGGGAGATGGTAATAGATATAATAAATGAGTTATAGTATATATTATGTCAAAAGATGATAATTGCTACGGATCAAAGTAAGATAAGGAAGATCAATAAGTGAAGGTGGATTGGAATTTAAAAATAGGGTCATTTTCAAAGCTGTCTCATTCAGAAAGCAGTTTTCAGCAAAAACTTGAAAGTGCGTATGAGAGAGAATTGAGTAAGCAATTACAGAGATGTGGAGGAGTGAACAAAAAGGAATGAAATTAGAGAGGTAATGGAAACCAGACAGTATCCAGCCTTGCAAGGCTTATTCTAAGAGAAATGGAGAGCTTTGTAGAGTTTTGAACATAAGAATGATTTGGTGTGAAGCTCACTCTGGCTGCTCTGTTGGGAATTGCCTGCAGAGTGAAAAAGTGAAAAAGCTGAATAGAGGCCACCGCAACATCTGGGCTAGACAAGATAGTGACCTAGAAGGATGGTGGGAGTGGAGGAGGGGGAACTAGGCAGATTCTGAATGTATTTCCAAACGCAGGACACCAGAATTTCATGACAGATTAGATATGTGTATGAGAGAAAGAAAGGAGTCAAAGATGATTTCAAGGTTTTCGAATTGAGCAACGGAAAGGATCACCATAACTAAGACGGTGAAGTCTGTACATAGAAAGCAAGTTTGGCAGGAAAAATCAAGACATATTTGGTTTTTAATACATTAAGACAGAGATGAAGAAGTGTGCTACACATCCAAGTGAAGCTATTGAATGGTCCAGAAATCAAAGAGATCTCGACTGGAGACAGATAGTTGGGAGTGATCAGCATATTGGTGACATTTAAAGCCAAGAGCCTGGATGAGATAACTAAGGGCTGAAGAGAGTGCGGACAGAGGTGAAAAGAGGCCCAGGGACCATGTATTGGAACACTCTGTTATTAATTTGGAGAGATGAAGCTAGTAGAGAAGTCTGAGAAGGACCAATACAGTGAGGAAAACCAAGAGCCAAGGGAAGCAAGGAGAGAGAGGGATGCTCTCTGTCACCACTCCCTACAGCCAATGCTGCTAAGAACTGACCACAGAAGTTTACATGTGAGGGGCTTGCAAACCTTGACAAAAGCAGTGTTGATGGAATGGCAACAGTGGAAAACCCAACAGGCGTGTTTAAGAAAGAGTGAAGAGGGACTTCCCTGGAGGACCAATGGTTAAGACGTTGCCTGGCAGTGCAAGCGATGCTAGTTTGATCCCTGGTTGGGGAGTTAAGATTCCATATGGCTCTCAGCCAAAAAAAAAAAAAAAAAAAACACACAACAACAAAAAACCCCTAGTATATTAAAAAAGAAAAAGCAATATTGTAACAAATTCAATAAAGACTTTAAAAACAGCCCACATCAAAAAAAATTTTTTTTTAATGGAGAGGAACATCAGACAGTGAGTGCAAACAAGACTTCCAGGTGTTTTGTTATAAAAGGGGGAGAGTGCAATGAACCCATATTCACAGTGGAAGTGAAATCTGAAACCCCCACAGGGAAGGGCATCTGGTGTCACAGTGGCTCCGGGGCCCCTCACCTCCAGGACCCACTTCAGCAAGTCTCTCAGAGCCTTCTGGCGGACTTCTCCTTGCCAGCGGTAGACGATGAAGCCTTGCAAGTGGAGTTCCTTAAAGATGATGATTTCTGGGGATGGGCCTGTGAAGAGGAGGACTCGTTTCAGCAGCAGGATGCAGGGAGGTGGCCGTGATGAAAACACGCGTGGTACAAGGCATGTCAGCGTTCCCCTAGTGCTCTCCTGCCCGTGTCCTCCACCCTTCCCAACCCACAGGGCTACCCCCAAATCAACATGCACTCTGCGCAGGCAGAGTAACTGCCCCAAGACGTCCATGTCCTAGTTCCCAGAGCCTTTACTATGCGACCTTACGTGGCAAAGGGAGTCTGCAGATAGGACCAAGTTAAGAACCTTTAGAGGGTGAAATTATTCTGTATTACATAGGTGGGCTCACATGAGAGTCCTTGTAAGGAAGAAAGGGATACAGGAAAATTAGAATTGAGAAAAAAAAATATGTGATGATGGAAGCAGGGATCAAGAGATGGAGGGAGGTTTGAAGAATCAGTGCTGCTGGCTTTGAAGATGGAAGAAGGGACCATGAGCTAAGGGATACAGGTGGCCTTGAGAACTTAAAAAGGCAAAGAATCTGAGCCTTCAGAAGGAAAGTAGCCCTGCTAACCCATTTTGAGCTCTAGAACTGTAAGAATAAATTTGTGTTGTTTCAAGTCATTAAGTTTGTGGTAATAGACAGGACTGAGCACAACTCACAGCTGGAAGACTCACCCCAGCTATATTTCTCTTGGGTTAAGGAGTGGAATCCTCATTCCTCATCTTGGAAGAGGATGAAATACTATTCCTGGGATTGTCCACGCTACTGGGGATGTCGTTTCTTTATTGTGAGCAGAAAACAGATATGACATGAAAGTCGGGGGATGTTTAAACAATTACGTGTCTCTGAGCTCCCCTACTAGTGAAACATGTTAGAGTTCCTAGAGATCACTGCAGGCAGAATGTCACCTGCTTAAAATGGAATGGACAACACCAGCTGATATCTCATAAACTGTCTGAGCAGCTGAATTTCAAAAAGGCTAGATCAAGTTACTGTATCCAAAATATTTGGCTATGATCAGGAAAATGCACCCTGGAGCTCTGCTCAATTGGCAGGAGAAGGATTCCCCAGGATTCTAGCTTAGCATCAATTAGAAAAATATGGAGGAAAAAAAGTCCCTAATAAGATTCCCCAGTGCACTTGGAGTGTCCTCTTTGACTTTTCACAACCCAACAGGGAATCTACAAGTGATCGTTCCTCAGCCCCTTCGACTCCCACCCACCTGTCTCAGTGTAGCCGAGGTGCTAACTAGCACAGCTCGTTTCCTCCTCATGAGTGAAGCCCATCATAGAAAGAATAACCCATTTATTTATGGTTGTCAGGATCCTGATGGTAATCTGGATGATTCCTTTTTGTTTTTTTTCCTCTTTTTCTTTTCTTTTTTTTTTTTTGTGACCACAGGTAAATCTGTAATCTCTTCAACAGCACAGAATCCTTGTAGCAGAAAGGGTTCTGTATGAGGAATTCAGAAGATCAGCCTTTGTTTTGAGTCTGTCACTAATGCTTCCCTCGTGGCTCAGCTGGTAAAGAATCCACCTACAATGCGGGAGCCCTGGGTTTGATCCCTGGGTTGGGAAGATCCCCTGGAGAAGGTAACAATTACCCACTCCAGTATTCTGGCCTGGAAAATTCCATGGACTCTGTAGTCCATGGGGTCACAACGAGTTGGACGCAACTAAGTGACTTTCACTTTCTGTCACTAATAGGAGTCACTGGTCCTTTTTCCCACTCATCTCCCCACCTTCAATAAGAGACCTGGGCCTGGAGGTGGGAGGGGGAGGTCTCAGCATAGGAGTGGAGAAGCAGGAGTAGAGGGCATGTCAGGGCAGAGGAGAAGCAAAACAAGGACATTCTAGGAATGCAGAGAAAGGATACTCATTTTCCTTTTAGTGGAAATTGTCAGTGTGGTGAGGCCTGGCTGTTCTGCTGCTCCAGGAAGCTCTGCCCGCTACTGTCTAAAGGAAATGGCAGCCCGTTTCCCCTGTACCCACATCAAGTCTACCCATCCCCAAACCTCCAGCACATCCCCAGTATCCTGAAGACCTCTAATATTTTACCCGTCAGACCAATGTGTTCTATTTCTAAATGAAATCATGACTTTTTACAACTTTGTAGAGAACAGTAGGTAAAAAACTAAAACTTTTAATAACTCTGTTTCATCCATATTTTCAGATCCTGTTCTTTCTCTATGTCAAAATCCAATATAAACTGACTTAGCCCAAATATACACACTTACATATTTTTAGTTAATACCATTTAATCAAGAATATTAGGAAATCCAGAGAAGGCAACAGCAACCCACTCCAGTACTCTTGCCTGGAAAATCCCATGGATGGAGGAGCCTGGTAGGCTGCAGTCCATGGGGTCGCAAAGTCGGACATGACTGAGCGACTTCACTTTCACTTTTCACTCATGCACTGGAGAAGGAAATGGCAACCCACTCCAGTGTTCTTGCCTGGAGAATCCCAGGGAGGGGGACCCTGGTGGGCTGCCATCTATGGGGTTGCACAGAGTCAGACATGACTGAAGCAACTTAGCAGCAGTAGCAGCAGCATTAGGAAATCTTTTAAAATATTTCAATAGTCACTGGCCTGTACCATATCTGTGAATCATCTCTTCCTCCCATCTTTCTATACCTCTGATCGTGTGCATGAACTCATTACCTGGGGGAAGTGGGCCAGTTCTGTTGTATACAGAGATGGCCCCACATATAGCAATTCTTCCAAATTTCTTCATCTGCGTGATAACAACATTGGAAAACTCTCCACCCACCTAGCAGACAGGGAAACAAAAGCCAAAACCTTTAAATAAACCCTACCAGATTCAGGGGAATCATTAACTCACAATCATCATTTCACAATACTTGTTTTAGCAGCAATAACACTTATTTAGTACAGCAGGGCTGAAAACTGAATTTAGAAAAAGACATTTTTAGAAACTGGGCATTTTTATTTGACTGTAGGAACATAACTTATACATTTTGCTTTATTATATTTTGGGGTTTTCTTATCAGTTCAATAATCTCATTTCCCTTATCCAGAAGTATGGGAAAATAACTCAGAAGCCATATAAAGAACAAAGATGGAGGACTCATAATTTCTGATCTCAAATTGTACTACAAAGCTATATTAATCAAGACAGGGTGAGAAGAGAAACAGATCAACAGTATTAAACTGAGAGTGCAAAAGTGAGCCCTCACATGTGTTGTCAATGGATTTCTGAGAAGAGCACCAAAATAATTCAGCAGGAGAAAAAACATCTTTTTAACAAATGGTGCAGAACAACTGTAGGCATCTACAAAGAAAAGAATGAAATCGGACTTCTTCCTTACAGGATACACAAAAAGTAACTTAAAATGTGTTATAGGCCTAAACGTAACAGCTGAAACAATTAAGCTCTTAGGGAAAAAAAAAAAAAGAGTAAACTCTTTGTGACCCTGGATAAGGCGAAGCCTTCTTAAACATGACACGAAAAGCCCAAGCAACAGAATTTGGCTTCATCAAAATTTAATACTTTTGTGCTTTCAGGATACCATCAAGAAAGTAAAAGAAAAAAAAAAAAGGTAAAAGCAACTTAAAGAATAAGAGAAAATATTTGCAAACCACATACAGGAGGCATTTTAATTAAAAACATATTAATATATTCCATATTTGAGAGTTGGATTACTTGCTAAAATTTATTTATAACTCCAGAATCAATACTCAGAGCTAGTTCCCAGCTAAGGTCAAAAAAGGCCAAGAGTCTGCTTTCTTTTTTCAACTCTCATGCAGAGATTATCGGAAGATGAAGACAGTAGGGGGCAGTGCCGAGTGGTTCAAGAAGCTCCAGTTCTGGGGCTGGTTGGGTGGGGTATGAATCTCAGCTGTGGGAGGATTAGTTGTGGCAGAGACTCAGACAAGTTACTTAACACTTTTTAACCTCACTTAAAAAAAAAAAGAAAGAAAATAGAAGCTATGAGAAGTACTTAAGATCATAATCCATGTAAGATACGTGCGTGTATGCTTCCAACTGGACCAACAGTTTAGTGTTTGTGGCAACTGTGTAGAATATAACAACCAGGAATACTGAGAATTTACTGTATCTGATAAGGGACTTGTATATAGAATATATAAAAAAAACTTTGACAACAGATAACCCAACTGAAAGTTGGCGAAGGATTTAAGCAAACATTTCTTCAAAGAAGACATACAAATGGCCACTAAGCACATGAAGAGATGAATTATATCATTAATGGCAACCCACTCCAGTACTCTTGCCTGGAGAATCCCAGGGATGGGGGAGCCTGGTGGGCTGCCATCTGTGGGGTCGCACAGAGTCGGACACGACTGAAGTGACTTAGCAGCAGCATAGTACTTTGTTACTTTGTTAGTAAGTCAGATAGTAAGTCTAATTTGTACTTACATTATCAAAATAACAATCATAACCCTCAGGAGCAGCTACTTTCAGAGCTTCTTCCAAAGACTTTACTGTTTTGTAGTTAAAGGCAACATCAAATCCATGCTTTTTAAGCCAAGCACTTTTTCATCAGACCCTGCTGTTCCAACAACTTTGCAGCCCTAAATGGGGAGAAAAATGGTAACCATTTATAAACCACAATCAGGGCCAACTATATCCTCCTAGACTGGAAAGGCCAGGTTTCCCCAGAACACCCTCCTGGGTACAGAATCACATATATAATGGGTCAATAGACCCTAGAGGTGAGATTAGTCCCTAAACTAGCCTATGATACAACCAAAATGTAACTTCAGCTTGCCTCTGCCCACCCAATAGATCCGTCCTACGTTTAGGTGATTGGCAGCTCTTTTCAACCTGCTGGCTTGACAGCCTACTCATCTGACTCTCCTGTTTCTTCATGTTGGGGCTTCTCCCTTGCAGCGACTTCCATTGCTACCTCTTGATGCAGTGGCACTTTGGACTGTAATTTTGGCTCAGCCCTGTAACTCTCACACCACAGAGAGACCTCTTGGTAACTGCCCCGTATTCTGTGATTTGGCCCAAAGCGTTGGACTAGATGCTACCTAATCATAGAGGAAGCAGAGTGCATTCAGCTTGAGAATAGAGATTATATTGGTAGGAAGTTCTACTCTGAATGAATCGTGAAGACCAGAATATCAGCCTCTGTTCACTTTCACCTGGACTGGGTACATACATGTATATATCTGCACAAACAGCTGCCATAGAGTTTTTCCATTCATTCCTGATTCAAGAAGAAGTGATCTTGCACAGTCCCTATCCTTGGTCCTTGTTCCTTCTAAGCATACACTCTCATGGGATGATCTCATATACTCTTACCACCTCACTGCCACCTTCCTGCAGATGATTCCCTTGTCTCTTAACTCCAGCCAGGCCTCTACCCTAGTTCCAAATCAGTATTTCTGAAGACCTCTACTAATCTACACTTGGATAGCCCGTGGAGCCTTGTAATCAGTGTGTCTGAAGTGGAATGTATTTTTTCCCTTGCTTCTTACCTGGTGTTCCTCCTCTGTTCTCTATTGTAGTGAGTGATACTCAGTTACCCAGTTAACCAGACGTGAAACAATGGGTTGTAGGAGATGCTTGCTTTCCGCCCTCTTCTATCCACATCCAATCATCAGGTTTTATTCTTTTTCACCAAATATCCTTAAAAGCTACTTCTTGACTTTCTGTCTTCACTGTCAGTCTATCATAATTTTCATCTGGATTATTGTAAGAGCCTCCTAATTTGACTTCTTGTTCCTAGCATCATGTCCCTGTGAACTGTTCTCCTCCAAAGGCCAAGGTGATTTCTCTAAAATGAAGGGTTAAGCATGTCACTCCTCTAAGGATTAAGCACTGACTTCTTAGCATGGCAGTCGCTAGTGAAGCTTCTAAAAGAACAGGTTTAAGGATAAGTCCTATCAAACTTTTAAAATAAAACTTCCTTTAAAAAAATTATTTTTTTAGCCATACCATGTGGTGTGAGGGCTCATACTTCCCTGACCAGGGACTGAAGCTGCATCCCCAGCAGAGAAAGCACAGAGTCCTAACCATAGGCCATCAGGGAATTCCCCCCACAAAAAAATCCCTTAAAATTTTAATAAAACATTTAAAATTTGAATTTTGGAAATATTACTAATTCATTTTATAAGTCTAGTGTAACCCAGGGAAAAGGCAATGGCACCCCACTCCAGTACTCTTGCCTGGCAAATACCATGGACGGAGGAGCCTGGTAGGCTGCAGTCCATGGGGTCGCTAGGAGTCAGACATAACTGAGTGACTTCACTTTCACTTTTTACTTCCATGCACTGGAGAAGGAAATGGCAACCCACTCCAGTGTTCTTGCCTGGAGAATCCCAGGGATGGGGGAGCCTGGTGGGCTGCCGTCTGTGGGGTCGCACAGAGTCGGACACGACTGAAGCGACTTAGCAGCAGCAGCAGCAGTGTAACCCAAAGCTAAACACTGATATGTTCCAAACTTTAAACCAAACTCACCTATGAATATAGATGCAAAAATTCTATGTATAATGTTATTAGATCAATTCCAAAAGTATAAATTTAATATATACCATAGGTAAATAAAGATTATTCCAGAATGCTATTATGCTTCAGATTAGGAAACTAACATAATTCTTTAACTGCAAAGTATGATAAAATTCAACATTTATTCTTATTTATTTACTTCTTTAAATAAATTCTTGCAGCCACTATGATAGCCTCATCTATTTGTATTCCAAGTGCCCATCAGCACTGGATACCAGCCTGAACGCTTGGCTGTTGGTCATAGCCCTGTACTCATCTGTATTCTCCCTAACTCTTTCACTAGAAACTAGGCCCTGAAACTAGGTCCTACATCCACCCTCTGGCAAAGGATCAGCCAAACCAGATCACCTTGGGACATTTCTCTAACGTGGTACATCTTAACCACATCTGAGCTGCCTGATGTCTTGTACTCCCCCTGTCAGATCAGATCTCTTGAGCACAAACACCTGTCTGTATCAGAGCAAGTGTTTCCAAGGCCTGGGTGCCTCCCATGAGTTAGTTCCCAAGCTAGAGCCCCACCGCTCTGGGCTGACTGCAGTAAGCTTTGAAATGGGGCCATGGGGCAATGACTCTTGGTTGGCTGATCAAGTCCCTTCTTCAGTTGTTTGGGGCAATCACAAAGAAAGGAGATTAAGCTGTAACAAGAGACATTCAGTAAAAACTACGAGAAGAGTTCACAAACTCACTACTGTAGCAGAGTCCATTCCTGATGCGATACCTGCAATGTTATCCAGTAACAACGTTCAGGTCATCATTGCTGCACCATGTTCCCTGTTCCCCCCATTTCTCAGTCATTCCCAGTATCCAACTTCTACAAGAGGTCAACTAGACCAAACTCCCAGAGACGAGGCGAGGTCTGCTGTGTCCACTGCTACATTCCCAGTGTACACTGTGGGTGTCAAGTGAGTGGTCGTTATGGAGGAAGCCACTTACCTTGAGCTTAGCGATCTGCCCCACAACAGAGCCCACTGCTCCTGATGCCGCGCTAACCAGCACTGTTTCTCCACCCTTCACTCCACAGATGTCGAACAGGCCAAAGTAGGCTGTTAGGCTGAGGGAAGAAAAGCAAGACTATGTGGATAAATTGTTTCTTTCCTCCGTGTCTCATTTATTTATACCCTGAAGACCTTCTCAGCAGCCCAATGCCATGGGTCCAGGTAAAAGACAGAAAATAGAGCAAATGGATATTACCAGCTACCAATGGTCCACTTCCTCCTTCTTTACCTCTAGGAGAGGAACAAAGATGATGGGAATTATGGATGGAACAGTGAGGTGGCTCAAAAAGAGCAGTATCTTGTCCATCCCCAGGCCAGGTTTCAAAGGTGAAGGAAAATTGGTTCCCCTTAAACCTTAGGGATCCCAGAACAGACAGCTTATGCCTCACTCCCATGTAAGTCCTAGAGAGACGATGGGCTTCATGGGGAAAGCCTCCATGTCATGACGGCACCCTAGTCCCAGAGCAGAGATGACCGTGTGTGGATGGTATCTAGGCCTGAGGGGGTCAGGGAGAAACACCTTGAGTTTCCCATGCTCTGGAGTGTGAGGAAGAACTACAGTTCCCCCATCTTGTTTGAAGTGAAATGCCAAAGTCAACTGGCAGGGAAAGAACTAGTGGGCCTGCAAAGACGCAGCTCAGACAGCCGCAATGGGGACGAGGTGAGGAAACCACCACTCCTCACCAGCTCAGAAGGGACGTGGCTGAGGACTCAATCAGAAAAGCTATGCTTTGAAGTCTCAAAGCATAAGACACATGACCAGCATAAGGCTAAGACAGATCAAGGGCAAGAAGTTGTCCCCGCCTCTACTAGCACTGGGTTTGTGTTAGGAGCTTTGCATCTACCCTAGGGAGAAGACAACGGAAATTGTGAGTATGACCCTGAAATGATGTGAGAAATCACTGGTTTGACTAAGGTTTATTTTACTATATCAGCTGGAGGTAGAAATGAAACACAGGAGTAGAAAACTTTTAAGTTCTATTTTTGTACCCTGAGTCTGAGCCCATGAAATCTGTTCCATCACGGTGATTGTGGAGCCACTGGCAAAACTTCAGACAGATTCCTAGAAAGTTATTTCTGTGTAAAACAAAGCTACACACTGGCATAACTTAGCTTACTCAGCCTTTGATTACATTTGAGGGCCAGATACAGTTGGGCATTGAAGGGAAAGCAAAGAAAGCAGGTGAAGGTGAAGTCGCTCAGTCGTGTCCGACTCTTTGCGACCCCGTGGACTGTAATGTACTAGGCTTCTCTGTCCATGGGATTCTCCAGGCAAGAATACTGGAGTGGATTGCCATTTCCTTCTCCAGGGGATCTTCCCAACCCAGGGATCGAACCCGGGTCTCCCGCATTGGAGGCAGACGCTTTAACCTTTGAGCCACCAGAGGACCCAAATATCTAAAGTCCCCTTGACCCAGTGCTTTTCAGAAGATGGAGGGAACAACCATCTGCCTCAGAATCAACTGAAGTGTTATTAAAAATTTAGATTCCCAGTCCCACTGATTTAAAAATACTGGGATATGGAAATCCGAGTTTAATAGGACTCCAGGTAATTCTTATGAATGCAAACAACGAGGAACCATTACCTTAATGGATGCTGATACCAGAGTGTATGGATAAGTTAGCCTAACTCCCGGAAAGAAGCAGAAGGTATATTTCAGATAGGATCATGCCACTGGCAACAATCCTTAGGCCCCCCCTCCCCCAATATCCCTTCTAGATATTTGCACAATCAGCCTTTAATTAGATATACTGACTTAAGACATATAAGGTCTTTCCCAAACATTGTCTTTTAAAAGTAAACTGGAGAACTTCCCTGGTGTGACAGTGAATAAGTATCCACCTGCCAGTGCAAGGGACATGAGTCCTGGCCTGGAAAGATTTCTCAGGCTGCAGAGCAAGTAAGCCTGCGTGCCACAATTACTGAAGCCCAAGCACTCTGGGGCCTATGAGCCTCAACAAGTGAAGCTCCTGTGCCTAGAGCTTGTGCTTCACAACAGGAACAGCCACTGCAGTGAGAAGCCCTTGCACCACAAGGGACGGCAGCCTCCACTTGCTGCAACTTGAGAAAGCCTGAGGGCAGCAACAGAGACCCAGCACAAACCGCCCCCCCCCAAATTAATTTAAAAGTAAAAAAAATAAAAGAAAACTGGAGATAAGATGGAGAAGCCAACAATAAAGAAATCCTATAGGGAAAATTTAAGGTATGCTTTGGATGAAGGGTGACTGGATAGAATCAACATGTTGGAGAGAAAAACACTTAAACTCTTTCAGCCGAAGAGGAAGACAGAGGTCCCATTGACAGAAACAATGCAATACTTTGGGAGGATGTGAACTCTTTGGAGCCTGGACAGCTGAAAGTCCCTAGGTTTCAAAGTTCAACTTCTTTCATAGATTAGAGGAAGCTCCTGGATTCTGGAAATGTTGACCCATCCTGTTGGTAAGCAGCTCATCTAGGCAAAAATTCTCAAAGAATGGCTGATGTGTTGTTAGGGGAGGCTAGAAATGTGACTTGTATAACCCCTCCCACTCAGTCTTTGAGAACCACTGTATGAAGTTGATTGGAGTATAAACATACTCCTTAAGGAATTGAAACAGGTGAATGAGAAATATACCCACAAATAAATAAACTGTCTTCTGTTTTAGAATTCAAATCTCTTAATATTTTACAAATTACTTTCTCTCCAGCTAAGTCATGGGAGACTGACCCTGTGATTTCCTTATGTCTGCCTTCACCCCTGTGCTCCTACCCCTGGGTCATAATTTAGAGAGAGGGATGGGTGGAATAACAAGGTGAGAGGAAGTGCTGGTCACTGTAGAGGGTACAGGCCAGGCAGGAAAGATCGAGAAGGGCTGTCATTCTGTTTAGTGCCCACTATTTGCATGTAAGAAGGCATTGCTAAGTCATTTCGGTAGGGTCTGACTCTTTGCAGCCCCATAGACTGTAGCCCACCAGACTCCTTTGTCCATGGGATTCTCCAGGCAAGAATACTAGGGTGGGTTGCCATCACGTCCAACTCTAAGCATCCTCTAATTTCACAATGTTGTCTCCTGACTGTGGTACTTCTGAGGAGTTCAAATTCTTGATGTTACATGAACTTGAGATGTAAGGAATTGGTTATGCAGGAGGCTGATCATTCATTTCATTCTCTAGAGTCCTCCAAAAGGTTAAAAAGATGGAGGGCAGAAGAGTGGGAAGAAGGAAAGAAGGAAGAAAAGGATCACATAACTTAAGAGAAACTCTTCAGCCTAGAAAAGTTTTGGGGACTCCAAAAGGAATTCTGTCAACCTTGCTTCTCCAGGGCATGAGAAGAACCTTGAGGTGCAGAGAGCAGCTGGGACCTGGAGAGCAGACACAGGATGAACTGCCCAGGAGTCTTCCTGAGGGCCAGGCCAAGAGACACTGGGCTATTTTAAAGCTATCCACCCTGAGTGACTGTACTATTGTGATTCATCTCAGTTATTAAACTTCAGATCCCCTGACACCTCTGGAAACTCAGATGTCAAAAGGTGGTGAGGAATCAGGTGATACAGAAAGGCCAAGGTACATTGAACTCTCTCTCCCTTTTAAGCTCTGAAACAGAGGCAGACGAGTGAGGGGTGAAGGAAGACTTTTCCAGGGACTGAAGGAGCTGGTTTTTTGTGTCACCACTTGCTGGAGGCTTGAGAGGGACCGTGCCCCCTGCTGTTCCTCACTGTCACTTCCTCCTTGTACCTGAGCCCACCTCTCTCCCCTTCAGCCCCAAAGCGAACTCCAGCCTGTCTTCTTCCCTTCTTAGTCCCATCATCCTCTCTAATCCACTCCTGAGCTTAGAATGCCTCAAGTCTCTTCTTGTTAATCAAGCTCTGGACCACCATTTTGGAAAACCAAAACGTCAGGGATTCAAACGAGTGAAATATACCCGTGAAACTCACCCGGGCATGCCAACCGTTCCCAGTGCCAGAGACAGTGGTAATGTGTCTGGCCACTCTGCAAGCACCTTTTCCAGTTTTTCCCCATTAGAAATGGAATGCGTTGTCCAGCCAGAAGGAGCCACCACAATAGTTCCTGGTGGGAAAGCTGAATTTTTACTTTCCACAACTCTGAAAGAGAAAGCATGTTCAGATGCATGAGACCCCTTTCCTTTCAAGGGAGTCTGCGTGCTGCATGGTTAGTGTCCACAAAGGGGCACTGAGTTGATAGTCCTTGATCAAATACCCCACCACATCTCTCCATCAGAATCCTTAGCCACTGATCTCCCCTTGAGAAAAAAATATGGGCCATCAGAGAGGAATTCTCAGCTGGTTCAGCATCTGTCCCTGTCATCACTCACTCCTCTCTAAGCAAGAGAAGTTCATCTTCCAGCACAAGGTGATCTGGACATCAGCCTCTTCTCTTCTTCAGAGGCTGCCCTTCATCTCTTAGCCCTTCCTCTCTCTTGAGTCCTCAGCATGTCCTCTCTCACTGTCCCTCTCCCTCAGCATGGAAGTATGATCTATGTCACTATCGTTCAATCTCATCCTATATGAAGAAAACTGTTAACAGGCCATGAGACAAAAATGGATAAATGAAGAGATATATACCTTGTGCTTCGAGAGAAATATTGTAAATAAATCAATTTCCCCTAAATGAATCTATTAAGTCATTGAAATCCCAATAAAAATCCAAATAGGATTTCAATAAATGGTATTATAACTTGCCAGTCATTTGAAGTATAAACACTTTAGTCCTTGCTCCAAAATAAAAATTAAATGTCTAGAAGATAAAATATAACATACTAGAAGAAAAAGTGAATAAATATTCTAGCAGTTTTGGAGGGGAGAATGCCATTCTAATCATGAAATTTTATCAGCTATGATTGGACACAAAAGTAAGATAAACAAAGGCCCAAATGTTTTCAGCACTAATATTTGTAACACACAAGAAGTTTTACAGATCAATTTAAAAGATGAAAAGACTTAAAAGAAAAAGGCAAATGACATGAACAGATAATTCACAGAAGAAAACTATTAATTTTCAAAGAGAATGTCAACATCATTAACAATGAAAGACATGCAAATTAAATTAAGCATCAAATAAGCAAGGTCAGTTAAGTATCATTTATTCACCTCAGATTGCCAAGAGTGATAGTTAGCAATGATCATATAGTTACCAAGGAAATAGGTTCTTTAAGACACTCTTGGTAGGAAGGGATATAATCTTTTTGAAGTGAAATCTGTATTATCTCTTCAAATTAAAATGTACATCTTCTTTGACCTAGAATTTACACTTCTGGGGATTCAAGGTAAAGCAACAGTCATTCAGGTAGGCAAAGAATACAGAGACATACTCAGATCGATGTATGCATATTCCTTGCAAAACTATTTCCAGTAGAAAAAACTGGAAAGAGCTGTTTTCAGGAGTAAGTGAAGTCGCTCAGTTGTGTCCAACTCTTTGCGACCCCATGGACTGTAGCCTACCAGGCTCTGAGGAGCCTCTCAGTCCATGGAATTTTCCAGGCAAGAGTACTGGAGTGGGTTGCCATTTCCTTCTCCAGGGGATCTTCCTAACCCAGGGATTGAACCCGGGTCTCCCACATTGCAGGCAGATATCAGGAGTAGATAAGTTAAATGTCAGGTATCAATGGAAGAGGCTGATCAGGTGGCTCAGAAGTAAAGAGTCTGCCTGCCAATGCAAGAGATGTGGTTTTGACCTCTGATCTGGGAAGATCCCCTGCAGTAGGAAATGGCAACCCACTCCAGTATTCTGAGAACCCACAGACAGAAGAACCAGGAGGACTACAATCCACGGGGGTTGCAAAGAGTAGGACTTAGTGACTGAACAATAATAAAAACAATGGAGTAATCTGCAAAACATTAAGAGGTAAGTGGTATATTTATACACTGTCAACAAAAGATAGCCATCACATATTGAGGAAAAGCAATTTGCTGAAGGGCTTTTAATCCCCTTAAAGATTATAAATATTAGTACATGTACTGAACAATTTTTGAAATAATAATACATTAATGACAGTCATCTCTAGGGTTCAGATGATGGGGGAACTTTCAGTTTCCAATATATACATTTTTATCTTATTTGAATTTTTATAATAATCAGGAACTGCATGAATACACTTTTTTTTAGTACTTAAAAGTAAGGATAGCAAAGCTAAGTTGCAATGATAAGAATTTCACCTTCTTCCCTCCCCACCAGCTAGTCAGGAAAAGGACAGATTTCCCAAGTTATTTCCAAGGTTGAACAGGAGTGACCCGTGCAACCTGAAGAAATTGTAGGCGTGATGGACAGAAACAGGGCCCAGCAGGGGGTAAAGGGGAGATGTATTTTCCAAGCACTAGGACAAAAGGATATCACTACCTGGCCACTTGCTCTCCCATCATCATGTCACCCTCCTTCAAGCTTTTTGCCATAATTCTGAAACAAAACAAAACCATTCTT
This sequence comes from Aepyceros melampus, assembly GCA_006408695.1. Lineage (NCBI taxonomy): Eukaryota > Metazoa > Chordata > Mammalia > Artiodactyla > Bovidae > Aepyceros > Aepyceros melampus. The sequence goes on from SJXQ01007906.1 coordinate 831,567, forward strand.
AATATATAGGAGCATTTGGGAGAAAATGGTCTTTTAAGTTTCAAGCCAAATGGAAAACCACTAGGGAAGTGTATATAAAACTGAAACCCAGCCACGTGAGGGCAGTACAACTGGGTGGAATGGGGGAGGAAAGCTGTTACAGGCAGTTCTGATCTGGTAGTATTTTTCTATGAAATGAACATGAGAATCTTACCATCATGCTCAATTGTGGCTGAATTTCTACCAATGACTTTGAAAACATAACCCAGGTACCACTGGGAACTTGTGACCCAAAACACTAGACATGTGAAAAGAAATGCTAGTGAACATCTGGAAATACATTTTTCACTTTAGATTTGAATTTCTATCAATCAACTGTGAAAAAAAAATTATTTAAAAGAATGATGACTGCACTGTTCACCTAGGCAAAAAGTTATTGAGTCAGTGGCCAATGAAAGCTTTTATCCCCTCCCCACCCCGAATTGCTTACTAAGTATACACAGTTTAGTCAGCTGCGGATTACCTAAATTACAAGAATATATGTAAAGGAAAGGCAAGAAAATCTAATTTTAGTCTCAGCCATCTTCCTCTACCCAAATTACTTGCCAACAGTGACATGGAGAAACTGGAGTTTGGCTTATTTCTTCTTTTAGTGTTTTGGGAAGCAATTCTGATGAATGATGGGGGCAAATTGAACACAATAAGATAGGGGATGCTTGTAAAATAAAGGGGCCAGTGTTGTCTACCACCATTCTGCGCAGACTTTTGCCTGAAAAAGATGAGCATCTGTGAATCCCATCACTGACATCATACTCTAAGAAATGGGGAAGTGACAGTGTTTTGAATCAGTGGATTATTCTAAAATATTGCCCATGGCAAGGTAGTATCCGATGCACAACATAAGAATTTTCCAGAGGAAAATAATACCTCATGTAAGGATCCACAGTGAAGTGCAAAGCTTCCAGCAGGACCTCTGCAAAATAAAGCATTCCACAGGCAATTAGAAACCTTGGCCTTGTGCCTCATCTCTGGCCTTCTCAATGAACAAAGACAGTCTTTCTGCTTCAGGCTTATGCTCTCATCTGTGCTTTCTGGATTTTTTCTTGTTTGTTTTTTGTTTTTGAATTAATTTTGAACATTTATTCTCATCATTACAGTTTGATATATAAAGACATCAGACATAAAAGTAAACATTGGGAAGCACACATATATTTCCATTCTGAAAGAAGTTATGTTATATTTACAGGAAAAAATGCTGCAAATATTAAGGTATTCAAAGTAATTTTTTGACAATTCAGATGTGGCATACTTACAACAAAAGTATAAGTTTTAAAATAATTAAATAATTTTCATGGAATTATAAAAGTACTGAGATAAAGAGACCCTGAAACTCTCAAGAACAGTTTCCTATGCTATTGAATACAAGGGTAGTTCTATAAAAAGTCCCAAAATAAAGCTAATATTTTTCCACTCTGAAGTATATTAAATTACCATACCAAAATATTAAAATGAACATGCAATGTGGAAGCAAAGAAAACAGTATTAAAGTCCTGAATATTACCAACTGTCTGCACAACACGTTTTAGGTGTGTTCATGAAAAATGAGCTTTCTAAAAGAGCCGATGTAATGGATATATCTACAGAGAATAAAGCCTTTTCATTCTATCACTTTCAAATGTAACTGCGAAAAAGAAAAAAAATCTAATATAAGTTTTTAAAGTATTAGCTTATGAATAAAAATGTGGAGTGGTGCATTCTTTATGAATTTGGATTTTTAAACTGATGCTATGATCATTGTGGGCTTCCCTGGTGGCTCAGAGGTTAAAGTGTCTGCCTCCAGTGTGGGAGACCCGGGTTCGATCTCTGGGTCAGAAGATCCCCTGGAGAAGGAAATGGTAACCCACTCCAGTATTCTTGCCTGGAGAATCCCATGGATGGAGAAGCCTGGTGGGCTACAATCCACGGGGTCACAAAGAGTCGGACACGACTGAGTGACTTCACTATCACTATCACTATCACTATGATCATTGTAGTAAAATAGACAGTAACGTCTAGATCCCAAAACTGTAGCAAGAAATCCACTCCCTCTTTCTCTTTCTCAGACGAGAAGTCATCTTAGAAAATGGAAAGGAGAAACAGTGACATGTGTGAATTCAAAACAACACAGTACTGTAATGTGGCAAAAAAAAATAAATAAATAAAAACAGCAGCGTGTGAAATTCAAGACTATTTTCTTAAAGCAAATGTTTAAGACTGAACCATAAAAACACTACTTGGTCATACTGGTCTATTATTCAACTCCTGAAAATAATGACTTTTTAGAGAGGCGCTTATATTTATGATATCCCCATGATTAAATGTATACTCAAATTTGTGTTTTAAAACATATATTGAGGGGCTTCTGTGGCAGTCTAGTTAAGACTTAACCTTCCAGTGAAGGCTGGGGGGCTAAGATCCCATATGCTTTGGGGCCAAAAAACCAAAACATAAAACAGAGGCAATAATGTAATAAATTCAATAAAAGACTTTAAAATTGGTCCACATTAAAAAAATCTTTAAAAAAGACACATTTTTCAAAATTTTCACTTTATTTTACTTTACAATACTGTACTGGTTTTGCCATATATCAGCATGAATCTGCCACGAATGTACATGAGTTCCCAATCCTGAACACCCCGCCCTCCACCTCCTCCCTCCCCGTACCATCTCTCTGGGTCATCCCAGTGCACCAGCCCCAAGCATCCTGTATCCTGCATTGAACCTAGACTGGTGATTCATTTTTTACATGATATTATACAGGTTTCAATGCCATTCTCCCAAATCATCCCACCCTCTCCCTCTCCCACAGAGTCCAAAATTCTGTTCTATACATCTGTGTCTCGTTTGCTGTCTTCATACAGGGTTATCATAACCATCTTTCTAAATTCCATACATATGTGTTAGCATACTGTATTGGTGTTTTTCTTTCTGGTTTACTTCACTCTGTATAATCGGCTTCAGTTTCATCCACCTCATTAGAACGGATTCAAATGTATTCTTTTTAACGGCTGAGTAATACTCCATTGTGTATATGTACCACCACTTTCTTATCCATTCATCTGCTGATGAACATTTAAAATATAAATATTACACAGATAGTAGAATAACAGTATTCCAGTATCTCTAACACAAAATGGTATGTTATTTAGCACACTAACCTATGCTACTGAAAATTAATTTTATCCCAATTGTATAAAACCCATCATGTAGGACTTTTGAGTACATTAATCTCAAAACATTCTTAAATAAGATAAAAAACACAGACACTTCAATATAGATTATTAGTGACAAAAAGCAGAGACTACTATCACATGACTAAGGGTCTTTACATATAAACTTGAGGTCCTTACATATAAATTTGAGGTCTTTCACTGATCCAAATATAGAAGTAAGAGCCGAAGAGCTGACACACTGGAAAAGACCCTGATGCTGGGAAAGACGGAGGGCGAAAGAAGCGGGTGACAGAGGATGAGAGGGTTGGATGGCATCACTGACTCAACGGACATGAATTTGAGCAAACTCCAGGAGTCTTTACATATAAACTTGAGGTCTTTCACTGACCCAAACATGGAAGTGAAGGTGAAGTCACTCAGTCGTGTCTGACTCTTTGCGACCCCATGGACTGCAGCATGCCAGGCTTCCCTGTTCTTTACTATCTCCCTGAGTTTGTTCAAACTCATGTCCATAGAGTCGGTGATGCCATCCAGCCATCTCACCCTCTGCCAACCCCTTTTGCCCTCGATCTTTTTTAGCATCAGGATTTTTTCCAATGAGTCAGTTCTTCACATCAGGTGGCCAAATTATTGGAGCTTCAGCTTCACCATCAGTCCTTCCAATGAATATTCAGGATCGATTTCCTTTAGGACCTACTGCTTTATCTCCTTGCAGTTCAAGGGACTCTCAAGAGACTTCTTTAGCACCACAGTTCAAAAGCATCAATTCTTCGGTGCTCAGCCTTCTTTATGGTCCAACTCTCACATCCATATGAGGCTACTGGAAAACCATAGCTTTGACTAGATGGACATTTGTCAGCAAAGTAATGTCTTTGCTTTTTAATATGCTGTGTAGGTTTGTCATAACTTTCCTTCCAAGGAGCGAGCATCTTTTAATTGTATGGCTACAATGCAGTGATTTTGGAGCCCAAGAAAATAAAATCTGTCACTGCTTCTACTTTTTCCCCTTCTATTTGCCTCGAAGTGATGGGAAGAGATGAATGATCTTAGTTCTCTGAATGTTGAGTTTCAAGCCAACTTTTTCCCTCATCAAGAGGCTCTTTAGTTTCTCTTTGTTTTCTGCCATTAGAGTGGTATCATCTGCATATCTGAGGTTGTTGATATTTCCCCCCAGCAATCTTGATTCCAGCTTGTAACTCATCCAGCCTGGCATTTCACATGATGTACTCTCCATTGAAGTTAAATAAACAGGCTGACAATACAGCCTTGTCATACTCCTTTCCCAATTTTGAACCAGTCAGTTGTTCCATGTAAAGTTCTAACTGTTGCTTCTTGACCCGCATACAGGTTTCTCAGGAGCCAGGTAAGGTGGTCCTGGTATTCCCATCTCTTTAAGAATTTTCCACAGATTGTTGTGATCCACACAGTTAAAGGCTTTCAGTTCAGTTCAGTTCAGTCGCTCAGTTGTGTCCGACTCTTTGCGACCCCATGAATCGCAGCACGCCAGGCCTCCCTGTGGTCAATGAAGCAGAAGTAGATGTTTTTCTGGAATTCCCTTGCTTTCTCTATGATCCAGCGAATGTGGGCAATTTGATCTCTGGTTCATCCGCCTTTTCTAAACCCATTTTGTTCTAGGCTTACCAGCTTATAAGAGAGGACAGCAATGATGCAGGATACTATATGCATTAAAACCCATTTCCCCTTTATGACTGGCGAGAAGCCTTGGAAAGAACACTGAGGGCAGACGAGGCAGGTCAGGCTCCACGTGTTTCCACCTTACATACACATCACTGACCGGAAGGCTCATGTCCTCCAAGTCCACAGGGTCACAAACTTGTTCCCGAGGGCTATTTTTACTTTGAAGTTTTACCAGAGCTTGTTCAGTCACTGTGGAAGCTGGTTCTCTTGGAAAAGACAGTCAAGCCTTTGAAGTTCCCTGGCTTGACCTTGCCAAGAGATTCATAAAATCCTCCCTCCAAAGGGTTGCAGCAAGAGGCTGTGGAATGTGGAGTGGCTGCCGCAGCACTGGCAGAACAGAGCGCATGTTTGGATTTGGAAGGACTGTTGGACTGCTCTTCTGTGTACACAGATTTCACAGCCGTCTTCCTGCGGCATATAAGGTGCAGATATGCGGGTCCGGTGGCACTACAATGGCCCCCAAAACTGCTTGCATCCAACTGTGCCATCAGCCTGCACATAGAAAGTTCGAGACGATGTCACAGTCCCAAAGAGGCTATCTCTCATCATCATGCCAATTTGCTGACATTCCTGGACTTGATGAAGAGCTTTAAGTGGCTGTACGCAGAGAGGCTCATTTCCCAGTTCAGATCTGAAGTACGCTCTTGTGTCTCCATCCGACTGAAAATATCTTCTCTTTCAGTTTTTCATCACTGCTCCTTGTTCGACACAATAACCAGCTTTGATCACTGCACTGTCTGAAGGCAGTTTGGGAGTAAAGTAAGGAAGATGGCTTTGTGACTGCGCCACCTTATTTCTGTCAATAGTTTCACCGCATTCGTTTACTTCTCTTTGCTGAGTTGGAGTAACAATCGGCACACCACCAACAGCGTCAGTTCTGTAAGACATCTGCTCCTTTCACATTCACCTGGGCAACTTGGGTTATCAGAATGAGGCTGTGACGGGCAGCTGGATGGGAGAGAGGCTCAAGAAGGAGGGGATATATGTATACTTGGTGGCTCAGTGGTAAAGAATCCGTGTGCCAGTGCAGATGTGCTGTCCAATCCCTGGTTGGAAAGACCCTCCGGAGAAGAAAACAGCAACCCACTCCAGTATTTCTGCCCGGGAAATCCCATGGACAGAGGAGCCTGTCGGGCTACAGTCCATTGGGTCAAAAACAGTCAGACAGGACTTAGCAACTAAACAACAAATGGCTGATTCACATTATTGTACAGCAGAAACCAATGCAACATTGTAAATAACTTACCCTCCAATTAAAAATAAAAAAAAGAAAAAGATTAATATCTCATTTTGGTACTGTAATTTTTATAGCTTTGTTCACCACATTTACTCTACGAGATCCTGCTGATCATTGACTTGTAAGAAATATTTTCTCCTTCCTGCATTCACAACAAAACAGAACTCAGCCTTTGGCCTTGGTTGCATCGTAGACCTTTGAAATGTGGGTAAGTTTAATGACTCCAACAGTGATGATGGATTCAGAAAGCAGTTCTGTGGATGATCCACGTACCAAACAAAACTCTCTTCTCTGGGATCCAGTATGAAGTAACTCGGAAAAAAATTCCCACTGTTTTCATTTTCTTCACTGTCTAAGAAACCACAAATGCGGTTCTGACAAGCCACCTAAAGCCTTTCCCAGCTTGAACATTACACAGTGCCCCGCCTGTCTCTCGAGCCGCCCAGCGGGCTTCAGCGAGCTCTGAGCTCTACCGGCCGCGCCTCTCCCTGACCCGGCGCCGCCGCGATTATCGATTATTGCACCAGTCTTCATGTCAGCCCTTGGCCTGGAGCACCCGCGCAGACCCGCAGCATGTCCCACAGGTACCGAGCTTCAGGTTGGGGAGAGCGAGAAAGGGACGGCCCCTGCGAAGGCTCACCCACGCACTGCGCACCAGTGGCCGCGCAGCCAAGATTTCGGAGCAGGCACTCCCTGTGCTTTCTCTTATATCTATTTACTCAGCATTCACTTCATGCTTTACATAGATTATTTCCTATGATGTTCTGAACAATTATTGTTTCCATTTTATTAAAGCTTAGGTTAAGTATCTTGCCCAGGGCCACCTTTGTAATTCTATGCCACAGGGCTCACACAGGGTTTTATTATCAGCCCATTAGTATTTTACAATGCATGCATTTTCCCAGAGTGACTCTCATGTACCCATCCTCTGGAATTTTGATTCTGGGTTTTGGCTTTTGCAACCTAGATGGATGGATAACAGTAACCGTGTGAGTAAATTGCATGCCTGTTGGTTACCCAAAGCTTACCTACCTGCAAACAGCCCTTAGCAGATGCTCTGCAAAGCTCATCTCCAAACACGTGATGGGGTGCCTTGCCATTTCTCTCCCTTCAACTTCCTCAGGCTTACCTCATCCCTCCAGTTCCCCAAGGGGATGGGAGGCCCTTCAGAGAAGAGGCTTTCCCCTCCTTGTTTGCTCCAGGGTTAAGTCTGAGCTTTGCACACAGCTGCTAGGCAGTGCAGCCCCACTGTTACCAAGGGACTCACTGGGACAGAGAGGGAATCCTCCCCCATGGCTGGCCAAAGTCAGGAAGAACCATGCCCCCAGGCATGTGCTGCAATCACCAGGGAAAGAAGAGGGATCCTCCAACATGACATTGAGGCTTCACAGAGACAACCTTGGAAAGGTCTCTGTGGTAAATGTGAAAGGGCCACAGATACTACCCATCCCTGTGTGGGAGCATCTCTGCCATCTTCCCACCAAAAAGTCTATGGTGTGACCTCCCTGGTGGTCCAGAGGTTAAGACTTCACGTTCCAGTGCAGGGGGTGCAGGTTCAGTCCCTGGTCAGGTAGCTAAGATCCCACATGCCTCTTGGCCAAAAAGCCAAAGCATAAAACAGAAGCAATATTGTAACAAATTCAATAGTTTAGTAGTTAGTAGTTTGTTGCTCAGTCCTGTTGGACTCTTTGCGACCCCATGGACTGTAGCCTACCAGGCTCCTCCCTCCATGGGATTCTCCAGGCAAGAGTACTGGAGTGGGTTGCCATTTCCTTCTCCAGGGGATCTTCCTGACCCAGGGATCGAACCAGGGTCTCCCGCATTGCAGGCAGACGCTTTAACCTCTGAGCCATCAGGAAGCCCAACAAATTCAATAAAGGCTGAAAAAAATGGTCCATGTTAAAAAAAAAAAATCTTAAACAGGAAAAAGAAGTCTATGGCCCTACTATGAATTTGGGCTTAGCTATGTGACTTGCTTTAATGAACAGCTTATTAGCAAACAGTCCTTGCATATTGGAGCTTGCCAGTTTCTGCTGCTCTAGATTTATGAAATCACAGTGAAAAACAAAGAGCTCAAACTAGCATGTTAGAAAGGCCACAGAAAGGAGAACTGAGGAGTGCACCCTCAGCAGAAAGCCAGTTAACGTAACATGTGAGTATCGCCCGAAGGAACCATTTAGCCCAGAAAAGATCTACAGAATGCTTGCCAACTTAATCCTGCCTAAACTGCCAACCCACAGAATCATGATCTAGTAAATGATTGTTTTAAGTCTCTAAATGTTGGAGTGGTTTGTTATTCAGCAAAAGTGAACTGACACAGTCTCTTCCAACTTAAATCTCGAGTATGACTTACCTCCATCTTTTAAGGGTGGGAGTTCAACTGTCTTCAGTTCAAAGTCACTAATAGTTGGGTAACCTACAAAGTGTTTCTTCAGGGTCCAGCTCTTTGCATGAACCATCCTGAGCTCCTAGAATACAGTAAACATGTAGTCAATGTCATGATGTGACTGACTGCTTATGGCTCCCTGAGTGTTGCCCGAAGGCAAACAGAGGGTTTACCCATCATCAACTTTATCATTTAACCTCAATCATGTTTATTTAGTATTCATTGTTCCTGCTGCTGTGCTAAGCACAGCATGCTGCTGCTAAGTCGCTTCAGTCGTGTCCGACTCTGTGCGACCCCATAGACGGCAGCCCACCAGGATCCCCCGCCCCTGGGATTCTCCAGGCAAGAACACTGGAGTGGGTTGCCATTTCCTTCTCCAATGCATGAAAGTGAAATCGCTCAGTTGTGTCCGACTCCTAGCGACCCCGTGGACTGCAGCCCACCAGGCTCCTCCGTCCATGGGATTTTCCAGGCAAGAGCACTGGAGTCGGGGCCATTGCATACTTATCTCATTTTACCCTCATAACTTCCCTGTAAGAGAGGTATTATTATCATTGCCAGGGCACAGTGTACAGGTGAGGAAATGTGTCTACCTTAGAAATCTCCAAGGCAAATAACAATATTAACCCACACAGGCTTTTCCTAGCCACTGCTAAGGCTTCTTTAGGAAGTGAACAGATACCTGGAGTGCAAATATTCCATTTCTCTCCTCATATGAAGCGAATTCTAAGAAAAAGCATCAAACAGAAAAAACCTACTAGAAGTCCATGCACGTCTTTCAGACGGAGCGCTGCCTTCTAAGACAAGCAGTCTCCAAAACTCCTGACAGCCACTGGGTGGCGATGCTGCTCAGCCTCATTTTCAAATGTGCGTTTTCTTTGGCAGCAAGGAAGAAATCATTTGCCTGCACCCAAGGCCAGGAGCGGAGAAGGCAATGGCACCCTACTCCAGTACTCTTCCCTGGAAAATCCCATGGATGGAGGAGCCCGGTAGGCTGCAGTCCATGGGGATGCCAAGAGTCGAACACGACTGAGCGACTTCACTTTCACTTTCATGCATTGGAGAAGGAAATGGCAGCCCACTCCAGTGTTCTTGCCTGGAGAACCCCAGGGTCGGGGGATCCTGGTGGGCTGCCATCTATAGGGTCACACAGAGTCGGACACGACTGAAGTGACTTAGCAGCAGCAGCAAGGCCAGGAGAAAATTCAAGTGACCCCTAGCTCTTGGGTCAGAATACTTTGCTTGGAGTGATGTAGGTGGTTCGAGCCACAACCTTACTGTTCCTAATTGCCTTTCCCCTCCAAAAAGACAGCCGCTGAGAATTTTGGACTCGCCGTTAAGTCCGGAAGCACCCCTGGAAAGCGGACGACCACAGACGCAGGCGAGGATCATAAGTCCCACCCGCCAGAGAATGGGGTCCAGGTGGGATGCTCAGTCCCGGATCACCCACCCCCGGATCCCACCTCCTCGCCTTGTCCATACGCAGGCGTTAAACTCCTGCCTTTCTTCTTCCAACTTGTGCCACTTTTGCTGTCCCGCAAGTTCCTTGCTAGCCCCCTCCCCGGTGCAGGGGGCTACGCCTGCACCCCAAATGCTGCCAGGCCATGCCCTTCTCTTAGGCAGCCATCTGCGATCTCTAAGAACCTGCAGGGAGCACTAACATGGCCAGGACATCCTGCTTTCAAGTTTCCTCTGAGTGCAAGACTCAGAGGTTACCCAACATTAGGAGAGGGGGAGCACCGGGCAAACGCTGTGCCATGGCGGGTCTAGGTACCCGAGAGGTTGCGGGGAGACGTTTACTTACGAGTCGGCAGGATCCACTTCCTGAAGCCGGAGGTTGGGACTGCGGAGCAGAGCTGCGGGAGCGGGAATTTAGGGCTGGTCTCAACAGAGGGTGGGGCTTCCTCCAGGGCAGGACTGTTGGGAGAGTTTACTGGAGGAAAAAAACAGGGTTCCAGGAGAGAGCGAGCGAGCGAGTGAGCGAGCAAGCAAGCGAGAGAGACAGACACTGTGTGTGTGTGTGTGTGTGTGTGTGTGTGTGTACGCGCGCGCGCGCGCGTGTGCGTGTCTGTGTGTGTGTAGGAGGTTCTTGCATCATTAAAAGCCTCCATTGGAGCCCTGCCCGGGTAGTACTGTATCTGCATCAGTGTCTTAACTGGAAACCCACTGCAAGAGGCTGCCGGGGAACCAGCCGCTTCCCAGCCTCCCAGGCAGGGACGAGGAGCACAAAGGCGGGTCCCCGGCCTGAGCCAGAGAGTTCCTCCTCAGCCTTGCAGCTTTCAGTTTAGTCTAGTCATTCAGTTGCTCAGTCGTGTCCTACTCTTCGCTACCCCATGGACTGCAGCATGCCAGTCCTCCCTGTCCACCACCACCTCCCGGAGTTTGCTCAAACTCACGTGCATTGAGTCGGTGATGCCATCCAACCATCTCATCCTCTGTCTTCCCATTCTTCTCCTGCCTTCTATCTTTCCCAGCATCAGGGTCTTTTCAAGTGAGTCAGTTCTTCGCATTAGGTGGCCAAAATACTGGAATTTCACTTTAGCACCAGTCCTTCCAATGAATATTCAGGACTGATTTCCTTTAGGATGGACTGATTGGATCCCAAGGCAGTCCAAGGGACTCTCACGAGTCTTCTCCAATACCACAGTTTAAAAGCATCAATTCTTCGAGGCTCAGCTTTCTTTACAAACTCTCCCATCCATACATGACTATTGGAAAAATCATAGCCTTAACTAGACGGACCTTTGTTGGCAAAGTAACATCTTTGCTTTTTAATATGCTATCTAGGTTGGTCATAACTTTTCTTCCAAGGAGTAAGCTGGAATTGGATTTAATGTCATGGCTGCAATCACCATCTGCAGTGATTTTGGAGCCCCCAAAAATAAAGTCTGCCACTGTTTCCACTGTTTCCCAATCTATTTGCCGTGAAGTGATGGGACCAGATGCCATGATCTTAGTTTTCTGAATGTTAAGTGTTAAGTCAACTTTTTCACTCTCCTTTTTGACTTTCATCAAGAAGATCTTCAGTTCTTCTTCGATTTCTGCCATAAGGGTGGTGTCATATGCATATCTGAGGTTACTGATAATTTTCCCAGCAGTCTTGATTCCAGCTTGTGCTTCAACCAGCCCAGCATTTCGCATGATGTACTCTGCATAGAAGTTAAATAAGCACGATGACAATATACAGCTTTGACACACTCGTTTCCCATTTGGAATGGGTCTGTTTTTCAATGTCCAGTTCTAACTGTTGCTTCTTGACCTGAATATAGATTTCTCAAGAGGCAGGTCAGGTGGTCTGGTATTCCCATCTCTTTCAGAATTTTTAAAAAGTTTCTTGTGATCCACACAATCAAAGGCTTTGGCATAGTCAATAAAGCAGAAATAGATGTTTTTCTGGAACTCTCTTGCTTTTTTGATGATCCAACAGATGTTAACAATTTGATCTCTGGCTCCTCTGCCTTTTCTAAAACCAGCTTGAATATCTGAAAGTGCTCGGGTTGAAGCCTGGCTTGGAGAATTTGAGCATTACTTTGCTAGTGTATGAGATGAGTGCAATTGGTGGTAGTTTGAGTATTCTTTGGCATTGCTTTCTTTGGGATTGGAATGAAAACTGACCTTTTGCAGTCCTGTGGCCACTGCTGAGTTTTGCAAATTTGCTGGCATATTGAGTGCAGCACTTTCACAGCATCACCTTTTAGGATTTAAAATAGTTCAACTGGAATTCCATCACCTCCACTAGCTTTGTTTGTAGTAATGCTTCCTAAGGCCCACTTGACTTTGCATTCCAGGATGTATGGCTCTGGATGAGTGATCACACCATTGTGATTATCTGGGTCATGAAGATCTTTTTGGTATAGTTCTGTGTATTCTTGCCACCTCTTAATATCTTCTGCTTCTGTTAGGTCCATACCATATCTGTCTTTGACCCCATCTTTGCATGAAATGTTTCCTTGCTATCTCTAATTTTCTTGAACAGATCTCTATCTTTCCCATTTTATTGTTTTCCTCTATTGCTTTGCACTGATCATTGAGGAAGGCTTTCTTATCTCTCCTTGCTACTCTTTGGAACTCTGCATTCAAATCGGTATATCTTTCCTTTTCTCTTCTACTTTTAGCTTCTCTTTTCTCAGCTATTTGTGAGACCTCCTCAGACAGCCATTTTGCTTTATTGCATTTCTCTTTCTTGAGGATGGTCTTGATCCCTGTCTCCTGTACAATGTCATGAACCTCCATCCATAGTTCTTCAGGCAATCTATCAGATCTAATCCCTTCAATCTATTTTTCACTTCTACTGTATAATCATAAGGGATTTGAGGTAGGTCATACCTGAATGATGTAGTGGTTTCCCCTACTTTCTTCAATGTAAGCCTGAATTTGGCAATAAGCAGTTCATGATCTGAGCCACAGTCAGCTCCCGGTCTTGTCTTTGCTGACGGTATAGAGCTTCTCCATCTTTGTCCGCAAAGAATATAATCAATCTGATTTTGGTATTGACCATCTGGTGATGTCCATGTGTAGAGTCTTCTCTTGTGTTGTTGGAGGAGGGTGTTTGCTATGAACAGTGCATTCTCTTGGCAAAATCTGTTAGCCTTTGCCCTGCTTCATTCTGTATTCCAAGACCAAATTATCCTGTTACTACAGGTATTTCTTGACTTCCTACTTTTGCATTCGAGTCCTCTATAAGGAAAAGAATATCTTTTTTGGGTGTTAGTTCTAGAAGGTCTTGTAGGTCTTCATAGGACCATTCAACTTCAGCTTCTTCAACTTTACTGATGGGGGCATAGACTTGGCTGATGGTTAATTACACAAGGAGAAATAACCATTGCTGATGAACAAAGGTCTCAAGGAAGTCCCCACTGGTCCTCTGCTGATGGGTCTAACATGACAGACCAAGGAAGGAATCTATCATTCATAATAGTCACAAAAATGATAACACTTGGGAATATTTATAAACCTACAAAAATGTGATAGATTATTATGAAGAAAGCTTTAAAACATCACTGAGGAATATAAAAGAAGACTGAACATTTGGAAAGGTTACCATGCTCTTGCACTGGAAGATTCACTATCAGTAAAACATAATTTCTGTAGATCAATTTCTACCACCCTTTTTAATAGAGGAGGGATTAAATTGTAGTAAAATGGAAAAGATAGAGGGAAAAATGTGTGATTGTGTGTGTCTATGGGTCTGCATATAAAACCTCTGGAGAGATGAAATAAACTACTGATAATATGATTTATCTGCAGAGAAGAGCAACAGTGGAAGAATTTAGAAAGCTGCTCAGGGAAAGACAGGCTGAGAAAAGACCTGAGAACAGCTTAGGCTTTGCTGATCCCTGGCACAGAGATGCCCTATTTTACAAATTCTGAGAAAAGGGAGGACCTGATGTCTAGAGCTGCCACGCTACACTAGTCCCCCATTTATCCATGGTTTTGCTTTGTGCAGTTTGTTAATAGCGCTCAACTGCAGCCCAAAGATATTAAATGGAAAATTTCAGAAATAAGCACTTCATAAGTGTTCCAATTGCACACCATTCTGATTAGTGTGAGATTTCTGTTGTATCCTGTGGGGGATCCCCAACCATTAATTAATACCTTCTACGCCAATGTTCACCCATCAGCAGCATCATGGTTCAGTGATCCAGGATCGCTGAAAGCAGATGATCCTTCCTATGACACAGTATCCAAAGGTTAATAGTAGCCTACATGCTTGGTCACACTGCCTACATCGTTCACCTCATTTCATTACATAGGTATTTATCACTTCACATCATCATCATGCTGAGAAGGATGAGCACATTATAAAAAAATACCTTGTAAGAAAAACCACATTCACAAGATTTTTACTACAGTGTATTATAATGACTCTTTTTATCATTGTATTGTATCTAATTTATTTTTTTAAGATTTATTTATTAACGGTTATGCTGGGTCTGCATTACTGCCCACAGGATTCTCCAGTTGCAGTGAGTAGGTTGCTACCCTTCATCGTGGTACACTAAAGCTGCCCCTTGGGGCAAAAACAAGACTAAGCGTTAGTACCACCAGAGGACCCATTTCACTTGGTATCGAGCATGGACCATAGCCCAGTTGGCAGGTTGGTGTGAGAGGGTTACATATACCAAGGCAGGCAGATGCGGCCAGCCCCAAGTGCACCATCCATCCAATACCCGGGCAGGTGTGGGCACCCGTACAGCCCATATACCCACAGGGTGCTTTGAGGACAAGGATTATACTATAGGCCTCTTGATAACCCTACTCAAGACTAACTTTAGCACAGAAGGACAGGGGGTTCCACACTGCTGGCTCAGTACCGTCCCTTGTCTCTACACAAAAGAATGCAATTTCCTGTAATTCAGCCCATGCAAGCAGGAAAGCCTTTCCCACAGTCCATCCTCTCCCTGGGGGCGAGGCATGTGCTGCCGTTTCTTCACATCTTGTACAATCAGGCGCTTACTCTCTTTGCAGTCAGCCATCTTCTGATATAACCGGAAGGTGCTTTGTTTCTGGGTCCAGTTAGTCCCAGTTGGAGGCTGAATGTGCCAGGGAAGCCCCAGGGCAGCCCCCACAGGGAGTTTGGTGCAGACCCAACACGCTGACACATTCTCTACCAGCGCATAGGTGGTGCTCAGTCGTCAATCATATCGGTCATGATACACATGGAACTCTCGTTGCAGAATCCATGGGGCCAGAAGAGCCACCCACCGCATGTGGGGTGCCTTTATCTTCCACGGCCAAGTCCATTCCACCGTCTGTCCCTGTGAAATCCTGGTCGGAGCCAGCAGCAAGATATTGCCTCAGGTTCCATATCCAGACCTTAACAGAATGTCTGTTGTTACTTGCAATTGTATAAGTGTGGCATCACGGTTTAGGAGAGCCTCCACAGGGGCAACTCCACCTCTGTGGAGTTTCTCATTAAGGACCTGCACAGGGAGTTATCCGATTTTGAAAGGCAAAGACACAGTCCTCAACTTATCTCTTTGGCCACCATAGACATCCGTGAGTGCACGAGGACCAGGAAACTGCTCTGACTTGCTGTAAAGAAGGCTGCATTCGGCCCAGCGTCAACCAGAGCCACTACGCTCTGTACACTAGCCTGTGACCAGTGAATTACAAGCTCTGCGTGGAGCCTCGGGTCCCCATATGGGGTCTTCAGGCGGACACCTTAAGCCTGAGAAAGTTAGAAGAGTTGAGCTCCAAGTACTACAGTAACCTTTCATAGGAAGAAGGACACTTCCTCCATCATTGAAGGAACAAAAGAAAATATGGATATAGATGCAGAGTGTGTTACTCACTCAGTCGTGTCTGACTGTTTGCAACCTTATAGACTGTAGTCCAACAGTTTCCTCTGTCCATATTATTCTCCAGGCAAGAATACTGCAGTGGGCAGCCATTCCCTTCTCCACGAATCTTCCTGACCAAGGGATTGAACCTGGGTCTCCTACATTATGGGCAGATTGTCTACCATCTGAGCTACCAGGGAAGAAGCCCAGATGCATAGAAGTTGGTAGCTTTGACCACAAAATGACAAGGTCTCCAGTCTAATGGCTTCTATTTTCTCAATGAAGCATAATGTAAGTGGATCTCTTGAGGGCTGAGGTGTGAGAATAGAAGTGAAAGTATAAAATTGTTACCAGAGTGTATGAAAAGCAAACTTACTGGAGAATCCTGGAGTTGCTGGGCAGGTTGAGTGTGCATGCACATTGTCTGTGATAATGTAAGTAAAATCAGCTAGTCTGGTTGTGTGGTTTTTCACAATGTTCAGCTATTTATGGGGAGGAGTTGAAAAGTCAATAATTGGTTTTATTTGAGGGTTTATGCCAAGATGACTGATGGTCAAAGAAAAAAGCAAAGAAGCTGAAAGCATTTGCCAGGGAATAGTTTTCATGGAGCATGTTGGAATCTTATCTGAACTGGACAAAAAATTAATGTCTACTATCATTATGGTCATTAAATTCCAAAAGTCAAAACCGGGGAAAGAAGAGCACATTAAGGAATTCCTTGGTGGTTCAGGGGTTAGGACTTCAGGCTCTCACTGCTGAGGGCCAGATTGAACCCTTGGCCAGGAAACTAAAATCCCTCAAGCCATTTTGGGCGGTGGAACACCCCCCCTCCCCAAGAAGATCATATAAATAAAAGAACCACACACAATACTGAATAAGGATATTAAGATTGAGTTTTGTGCTATGACAGCTCCTGACTACTTGTTCCTTTTTGGGTAAAAGGCATTTCAACAAGCCTGACAAGTACAGTGAGGGTGTTATTCCATTTCAGCCTCACCCAAAACAGGCATGCCTAAAAGTGTCCAGGGAGAACACTCAGCCTCTGCTATGAGGACCAACCAAGAGCTGTTTCCTCTCCCAAGTCTTTCAGAGAGATCAAAAAATATAAACCACTTTCTTGTTGCTATTGTTTAGTTGCTAAATCGTGTCCGATCTTTTGCAGCCCCATAAACCATAGCCTGCTAGGCTCTTCTGTCCATGGGATTCCTGGGCATGAATATTGGAATGCGTTGTCATTTCCTTCTCCGGGGGATCTTCCTAATCCAGAAATTGAAACTGAATCTCCTGCACTGGCATGTGGATTCCTTACCATTGAGCCACCAGGGAAGCCCAAACCTCTTTCTTACTGACTCATTTTTCCTGGCCAAAAGCTTCTATAAATAGCTAGCACGCAATAATCAGAGACCTGGGTTTGATCCCTGGGTTGGTAAGATCCACTGGAGAAGAGAACAGCTACCCACTCCAGAATTCTGTCCTGGAGAATTCCATGGACTATTCTATGGGGTCACAAAGAGATGGACACGACTGAGCAACTTTCACTTCATTCAGTAATCGGGCAGACAGATGGGAGCTTGTTATGAAACTCCATCTCCACTCATGCAGAATTTGGGAGAGCCAGCCCAGAGCTTGTGGGACACAGGCAGAATGAGGTTGTCTCATGGACATGTGGAGATAAGGAGATGATGCAAATGTGGAAATATGTGCAGTAGACAATTAAGCATCAGGTATAAGATAAGGAGATGGCAAACAGAGACCTCAGGCTTCCCTGGTGGCTCAGATGGTAAAGAATCTGCCTGCAATGCAGGAGACCCAGGTTCTGTCCCTGGACTGGGAAGATTCCCTTGGAGAAGGGAAGGACTACTCACTCCAGTATTCTTGCCTGGAGAATCCCAAGAACAGAGGAGCCTGGTGGGCTACAGTCCATGAGACTGCAAAGAGTCGGACACAACTGAGTGACTAAGCTTGCAAGCAGAGACCCCAGAACAGATTTCATGGCTTCAGAATGCCATGCAGGGGGATTCCCTGGTGGTCCAGTGGTTAAGAATCTGTCTTCTAATGCAGGGGACATGGGTTCGACCCCTGGTCCAGGAAGATTCCACATGCTGTGGGGCAACTCAGCCTGTGCTTCACAACTACTGAGCCCACACACCCTAGAACCCATGCTCCACAACAGGAGAAGCCATTGTAATGAGAAGTCTGTGAACCACAACTCAAGTGTAGCCCCTACTCACTACAAGGAGAGTCTGAATGCAGCAATGAAGACCCATGGCAGCCAAAAATACATTAAAAAAAAAAAAAAAAGAATGCCAGGCAGGAGCTGGGAGACATTTCCTGGGATGCTGGAGCCTAGTCCACAGTGATGTGGAATGAGAGTATCACAGGCCATTTAGATGACTTTGTGCACACTACATACAGCCTCCTACCCAGATCAGCATTAACAAAACAGAACTAGATTTCCCTGGGTTCCCCACACTGAAAGCTTAACACTGTACTTCTCAAACTGTACAATGTTCATCTGAATCATCCACAGATCTTGTTTAAAATCTAGTTTCTGTAAGAGTAGGTCTCAAGTGAGACTTGAGATTCTGAATCCAACAAGCTCGTAGTGGATTCCAATGCTACTGGTCCAGGGACCACACTTGGAGGAGCAAGGCTCCTGTACTCTTGACAGTGACCCATCTTCACAACCATTCCTCTATGTCCCAGGTTTTATGGTGAGTTCAACTTCTCCTGAGTAACATTCTCTTCTTATTTAACATGCCTTCATTGAATTTGGCATGCCAAAGAATAGCCAGAGATGGAATGGATACAACAGGTCCAGAGTTTTAGCCTTAGCCTGACAATTTGCATCCTTTGAAAGAACCCAAGTGACTGTCCTCCAGCTTCAGACTTGGCCACCATGTGTAAATCATGGTGGGAAAACCATGTTCACCACTTGGATTTCCTCTCTGGAGCTGGTACTGGTCATCATTCTTCCAACAGCCTTTATCCCTCTGGAGGATTTCCTAGATGTCCTACTTAGTGATCTATATTCTCTTAAGAATGAGCCAGTCATCAGGAAGTCAGTGGTAGTGAGTGGGCTGAGGAAGTAACAGGACAATAGAGATACTCTGGAGGAAGATAGGCATCGCATGATATAATGGTGAAGAGAGGGTCAGCTAGATCCTGCAGGAAGTTCAGAAATGCAAATATGCTTCAAACCTTCTGTGGCTCTGCCATTTGGCCACTGGTATGTGACTTTGAGCGCTTCCCTGGTGGCTCACTGGTAAAGAATCCACTAGCAATGCAGGAGATGCGGGGGTTCGATCCCTGGGTTGGGAAGATCCCCTGGAGAAGGAAATGGCAGCCCACTCCAGTATTCTTGCCTGGGAAATCCATAGACAGAGCAGCCTAGCAAGCTACAGTCCATGGGGTCATAGAGAATCAGACAGGCTTAGTGACTAAAAAATAACAACAAAAACAAGCGGTTTTGTATAATGGCCAGGTGGTTTATAGATTCCCAAAGTCATTAATAGTACCCTTCAAACCAGAAGATAGGATGGAGACCATGGCTGCATGAGGGAGATGCTGGGTGGTTCTGTGGTTGTGCAATAAGAGAATTATGCATTGAATGCTTTCAACTATTCCTTTAGAGATGGAAGTGAAAGATGAAAGTAACTCTTAATTACTTGAATTAAATCACTTTTGGTTGCCATATTGAGCTTCTTTAAACATGACTGCATGTTCTGTACTCAGAATTGTCAAGAACTGTGAAGGGGCTGAGATTTTTATCTCCCTTTGCTAGCTGGTTACCCAGCCACATGGATGGTGGTAGAAGACACAAAATTCTCGGGTCAGAGATGAAGAACTTTATTACTCATGGCACAGCAAGCAGCATGAAGTTCAAGTTCATGTTGATTTCCTCTTGCAACCCCAGTTCCACAGAGACAAAACAGAGGGGCCCACGTGAATGTCATACTTGCAAAGGATTTGCATTTCAGCCGAGAAGCTCTGGACTTAGGGACCCCCAAATCTTTTATAAAAGACATTTGCACCAAAAGAAAATATCATTCCACTAGATAGAAAACCAACTCGCCCCCTGCTCTGGAGGGAGACACTATATCTTTCAAGGCCATTTGCCATACAAGCATCCTGGAGAAAATGGGCCAAAACAAAAGTGGTCAGTGCCTCTGCTCGCAAGACATGCAGAAACACAGAGAATTGTCTTCAGACAAAAAGAATATTAGCTACCCTCCTGTATTACTTTCTCCGTGCTCAGAAGAGCTCTAAGAGCTGTAGTGCTTTATACACATTATATCACTCAGTCCTCACAACGTTTCTTGGAGGTTATCCCCATTTCACAGATCAGAACATTCATTTTGTAAAGATACAGAATAGTAGAGAGTCTATAATGATTCAGATACTGGGGATTCTGACTCCCCAGGTTTGGAAGGGGCATGGTGATTCTTTTTACCAGCCTCACAGGTGATTTTAACAGACACCAAACCTTAAGAATGTCACTAATTTAAAAGATAAGCATCTTTTAAATTCTCTTAACTATTTAGCCAAAGTTTTTACTCTTCTCTATATTTATGCTTATTTAGTAAAGAACTTTATTTCCTCTTATTTAAAACATGGGACTTTGAGTTCTTACTGTGTAAGGAAGACTCAGAATAAAAAAATTGTGTGTATATATATATATATATACACAGATTGTAATAAAAATGTTTAAAGAAAGTAGAAGCTTTGGAAGGACTGGCTCATTAAATTAAAAATGCAGCATGTATTTAAATGAAAAGAAAGTCACAAGATAAGGAACAGTCCTAAGTTTAGCCTCAGGATGTTCTTAGTGGAAACTGTATTTTGTCACATGATCATGATAGCCATGAATGTTGCAAATTTGCAGAAGGCAAGGATGGAATCATGTGAAGGAGTAAGTAATTACAGGAAAAATTCAATGTCCATTCATTTTGGCACTAAGAGTATTTGAGTTTAAAAAAAAAGTTTGCAGGGTGATGGCTTTGGGTTTTTGTTTTGTTTGCCTTCAGTACAGAGTGCAAAGCATTCTTTACTAAACTGAGAAATGTGATATGCACTTGGTGATCTGTCAAGGAGAATGACTCACGAAATGAGAGGCGAGGGCAGGCTTGAAATGCCTCTGAATCTTGCCTCTGCACCTTCCAAAATTGGGGCAATTTCTTCTTTCTTTCTTTTTTTTTTTTTTTGACGTCTTTCCTCATTTTCTTCCTCTTTCCTTCCTTCTCTTCCCCCTTTCTCCCTTCCTTCTTTACATTCTTCCTTATACTTACTCTAGGACACACATTTTCCTATATGAGTCGGTTCATATATCAAAAGTTCTCACTGAAAGGTGATCTATCAGTTCAGTTCAGTTGCTCAGTCATGTCCGACTCTGCGACCCCATGAATCGCAGCACACCAGGCCTTCCTGTCCATCACCAACTCCCAGAGTTCACTCAGACTCACATCCATTGAGTCAGTGATGCCATCCAGCCATCTCATCCTCTGTCGTCCCCTTCTCCTCCTGCCCCCAATCCCTCCCAGCATCAGAGTCTTTTCCAATGAGTCAACTCTTCGCATGAGGTGGCCAAAGTACTGGAGTTTCAGCTTTAGCATCATTCCTTCCAAAGAAATCCCAGGGTTGATCTCCTTCAGAATGGACTGGTTGGATCTCCTTGCAGTCCAAGGGACTGCCAAGAGTCTTCTCCAACACNTTGAGTCAGGGATGCCATCCAGCCATCTCATCCTCTGTCGTCCCCTTCTCCTCCTGCCCCCAATCCCTCCCAGCATCAGGGTCTTTTCCAATGAGTCAACTCTTCACATGAGGTGGCCAAAGTACTGGAGCTTCAGCTTTAGCATCATTCCTTCCAAAGAAATCCCAGGGCTGATCTCCTTCAGAATGGACTGGTTGGATCTCCTTGCAGTCCAAGGGACTCTCAAGAGTCTTCTCCAACACCACAGTTCAAAAACATCAATTATTCGGCACTCAGCCTTCTTAACAGTCCAACTCTCGCATCTATACATGACCACAGGAAAAACCATAGCCTTGACTAGACGGACCTTAGTCGGCAAAGTAATGTTTCTGCTTTTGAATATGCTATCCAGGTTGGTCATAACTATTCTTCCAAGGAATAAGCGTCTTTTAATTTCATAGCTGCGGTCACCATCTGTAGTGATTTTGGAGTCCCCCAAAATAAAGTCTGACACTGTTTCCACTGTTTGCCCATCTATTTCCCATGAAGTGATGGGACCAGATACCACGATCTTCATTTTCTGAATGTTGAGCTTTAAGCCAACTTTTTCACTCCCCTCTTAAACTTTCATCAAGAGGCTTTTTAGTTCCTCTTCACTTTCTGCCATAAGGGTGGTGTCATCTGCATATCTGAGGTTATTGATATTTCTCCTGGCAATCTTGATTCCAGCTTGTGTTTCTTCCAGTCCAGCATTTCTCATAATGTACTCTACATATAAGTTAAATAAGCAGGGTGACAATATACAGCCTTGAAGAACTCCTTTTCCTATTTGGAACTATAAGCAGTAACAAATGCTAAAACATATATGAATCAATACTTTTCAGTAGAATCACTAACAGTGACTAATTACATGGATATATACAATATCCTATGGTATATTTGAATGGGTATTTGAGTACCCAAATGGGATATACTCATTTGAATGCAGAGTTCCAAAGAATATCAGGGAAATATAAGAAAGCCTTCCTCAGTGATCAATGCAAGGAAACAGAGGAAAACAATAGAATGGGAAAGACTAGAGATCTCTTCAAGAAAATTAGAGATACCATGGGAACATTTCATGCAAAGATGGGCACAGTAAAGGACAGAAATGATATGGACCTAAAAGAAGCAGAGGATATTAAGAAGAGGTGGTAAGAATACACAGAAGAACTATACAAAAAATATCTTCATGAACCAGATACCCATGACAGTGTGATCACTCACCTAGAACCAGATATCCTGGAATGTAAAGTCAAGTGGGTCTTAGGGGAAGCATCACTATGAATAAGCTAGTGAAGGTGATGGAATTCAGTTGAGTTATTTCTATGCTGTGAAAGTGCTGCACTCAATATCTCAACAAATTTGGAAAACTCAACAGTGGCCACAGGACTGGAAAAGGTCAGTCTTCATTCCAATCCCAAAGAAAAGCAATGCCAAAAATGCTCAAACTACCGCACAATTGAACTTTCTCACACTAGTACAGTAATTCTCAAAATTCTCCAAGCCAGCCTAAACAGTACATGAACCATGAATTTCCAGATGTTCAAGCTGGATTTATAAAAGACCAAGGAACCAGAGATCAAATTGCTAACATCTGTAGGATCAAAGAAAAGGCAAGAGAATTCCAGAAAAACATATACTTCTGCTTACTGATTATGCCAAAGCCTTTGCCTGTGTGGATCACAGCAAACTGTGGAAAATTCTGAAAGAGATGGGAATGACAGACCATCTTACCTGTCTCCTAAGAAATCTGTATGCATGTCAAGAAATAACAATTAGAACCGGACATTGAACAATGGACTGGTTACAAATTGGGAAAGGAGTACGTCAAGGCTGTATATTGTCACCCTGCTTATTTAACTTCTATGCAGAGTACATCATGCAAAATGCTGGGCTGGATTAAGAACAAGCTGGAATCAAGATTTCTGGGAGAAATATCAATGACCTCAGATATACAGATGACACCACTCTTATTGCAGAAATTGAAGAGGAACTTAAGAGCCTTTTGATGAACATGAAAGAGGAGAATGAAAAAGCTGGCTTAAAACTGAACATCCAGAAAACTAGGATCATGGCCTCTAGTCTTGTCACTTCATGGCAAATAGATCAGGAAACAATGGAAACAGTGACAGACTTTATTTTGGGGGGCTCCAAAATCACTGCAGATGGTGACTGCAGCCATGAAATTAAAGATTCTTGCTCCTAGGAAGAAAAGCTATGATCAACCTAGACAGCATATTAAAAAGCAGAGACATTACTTTGCTGACAAGGCCCCATCTAGTCAAAGCTATAGTTTTTCCAGTAGTCATGTATGAATGTGAGAGTTGGTCTAAAAGAAAGTAGAGTGCCAACGGATGCTTTTGAAGTGTGGTGTTGGAAAAGATTCTTGAGAGTCCCGTGGACTGTGAGGAGATCCAATCAGTCAATCCTAAAGGAAATCAGTCCTGAATATTCATTGGAAGAACTGATGCTGAAGCCAAAACTCCAATATTTTGGCCACCTGATGCAAAGAACTGACTCATTTGAATAGACAACGATGCTGGGAAAGATTGAAAGCAGGAGGAAAAGAGGATGACAGAGGGTGAGAGAGTTGGATGGCATCACCAACTCGATGGGCATGAGTTGAGCAAGCTTCGGGAGTTGGTGATGTACAGGGAAGCCTGGCATGCTGCATTCCATGAGATCACAAAGAGTTTGACAAGACTGAGTGACTGAATTGATACCATACTAAGTGTTATGTTTACCCTACGTGGTAAAATATCTGATATAGCAAATAAAACCCATGATGTTGTGATCAATCTTGTGAATCCACACCAACAGATAATTTTAAAATGTTTGCTGTTTCTAATATTCTTTGTAGTGTATTTAATGGATTTACTAACTATTTATCTGATAAATCTGGATAGGGAGGTAAGTTTAGTTACTCAGTCATTTTTGATTCTTTGCAGCCCCATGAACTGTAGTCCACCAGATTCCTCTGTCCCTGGAATTTTACAGGCAAGAATATTGGAGTGGGTTGCCATTTCCTACTCCAGGGCACTTCTCAACCCAAGGATTGAATTTGTGTCTTGTGCTTGGTTTTATTCCAGTTCTGATGATGCCAAAACTCAAGTTCCAAGATGGTAAACAAGATAAAACTGCAGAGAATGTAAGCAAGGAGCTAGGACTAAGTTCTGGGTCCCATGAATCCTAGAGCTCTTTTCACTCTAATCCACCTCCTGTGTTCAATGAAGCAATAAACAGTCTCATAGTCATATCAACTTATCCCCCTCCCCCCAAAAAAATTAGGGATTTGAAGAGCAGGAAGATGGGATTGTGACAATATCCACATTCTGTTCTACCAGCTCATCTGGCGCTTCCTTACATCTTGACACCAACAACCCAAGGAGTCCACTCAGAACTGCACAAGAATTAGTGGCAACATTAATTAGGATTTAAGTTTGGATTAAATTTGGTTCTTCTTCAGAAATGCCTCGATATTTAGGATTAAAAAAATAATGTGAACTTTATATTTCTTTGAGTCAATTTTGGAGGAAAAATGTAAGTGATAGAAAGAAAACTGAAGGACTTCTCTAGAAGCCCAGTGGTTAAGATTTCACCCTCCAATACAGAGGGTGCAAGTTTGATCCTTGGTTGGGGAGCTAAGATCCTACATGCCTCTCGGCCAAAACACCAAAACATAAAACAGAAGCAATATTATAACAAGTTCAATAAAGACATTTTAAATAGTCCACACTAAGCAAGCAAACAAACAAAACTGAAAAAGAAAGGAAAGAAAGCTTAATGGTCAGTTTGATCTATATTTAAATTGCAATGTTACAACTTATAAGCTGTCTTTGGAGGAGGCTAATATTATTTTAACACAATTTCCTTATTGTAAAATGATAATTCCAATCACACAGGTTTTAGTCTGCCCAAATATTTAAGATGGGTGTACAGTGAGGAAAAAAAAAACAGGGCAGTCTTAATTAGATTTAGAAAACTACATTAAACTGACTTAAATGGGCTTCATCAATAAAGTCCTTAATAGCATCTTTAATATATTAACATAAATTATAAACTCTAATAATGAGATAATGTACATAGCATTTCCTACATATTTTCTACCAGAAAACACTGTGCCCTTAATTTGAAAATATTGTACTGTAGCTTACTATCTCTCTGTAACTGATACAGATTGTAAGAAGACCAATACACATATAAAAGGATTTAGAAATATTTAAATAATAGTGCTTAAGCAAACTCTTGATTACCTACAGGGTGCAGGTATAGAAATGTCCCTGCTGCTGGGTGTGCTCCTTCATTCTTCTCGTTCTTTGTTGTGTGTCTTAGGGGAAGAAAGCACTTTTAGGTAATTGTGCTCTACTGTTATTATTGGCATAATTCTTGAATGATGCTTTTTGAAGAAGCAACAATGCAACAATTATAGCATGAAAAATAAAAAGGAATTAGTTCAGCTCAGTCACACAGTCATGTCTGACTCTTTGTGACCTCATGAACTGCAGCATGCTAAGCTTCCCTGTTCATCACCAACTCCCGGAGCTTGTTCAAACTCATGTCCATTGAGTTGGTAATGACATCCAACCATCTCATCCTCTGTTGTCCCCTTCTCCTCCCACCTTCGATCTTTCCCAGCAACAGGGTCTTTTCAAATAAGTCAGTTCTTTATATCAAGTGGCCAAAGTATTGGAGTTTCAACTTCAGCATCAGTCCTTCCAATGAATATTTAGGACTGATTTCATTTAAGATGAACTGGTTGTATCTCCTCACTGTCCAAGGGACTCTCATGAGTCTTTGCCAACACCACACTTCAAAAGAATCAATTCTTTGGTGCTCAGCTTTCTTTATAGTGCAACTCTCACATCCATACATGACCACTGGAAAAACCATAGCTTTCATTAAATGGATTTTGGTTGGCAAAGTAATGTCTCTGCTTTTTAATATGCTGTCTAGGTTGGTCATAACTTTCCTTCCAAGGAGTAAGCCTCTTTTAATTTCATGGTTGCAGTCACCATCTGCAGTGATTTTGGAGCGCTCCAAAATAAAGTCTGTCACTGTTTACGTTGTATCCCAATATATTTGCCATGACGTAATGGGACAGGAGGCTATGATCTTTGTTTTCTGAATGTTGAGCTTTAAGCCAACTTTTTCACTCTCCTCTTTCACTTTCATCAAGAGGCTCTTTAGTTCTTCACTTTCTGCCATAAGGGTGGTGTCATCTGCATATCTGAGGTTATTGATATTTCTCCTGGCAATCTTGATTCCAACTTGTGATTCTTCCAGTCCAGCGTTTCTCATGATGTACCCTGCATAGAAGTTAAATAAGCAGGGTGACAATATACAGCTTGACGTCCTCCTTTTCCTATTTGGAACGAGTCTGTTGTTCCATGTCCAGTTCTAACTGTTGCTTCCTGACCTGCATACAGATTTCTCAAGAGGCAGGTCAAGTGGTCTGACCTGCCATCTATTCCCATCTCTTTCAGAATTTTCCACAGTTTGTTGTGATCCACATAGTCAAAGGCTTTGGCATAGTCAGTGAATCAGAAATAGATGTTTTTCTGGAAGATGTTTTTCTGGAACTCTCTTGCTTTTCAATGATCCAGCAGATGTTGGCAATTTTATCTCTAGTTCCTCTGCCTTTACTAAAATGAGCTTGAACATCTGGAAGTTCATGGTTCATGTACTGTTGAGGCCTGGATTGGAGAATTTTGAGCATTACTTTGCTAACATGTGAGACAAGTGCAATTGTGCAGTAGCTTGAGCATTCTTTGGCATTGCCTTTCTTAGGGATTGGAATGAAAACTGACCCTTTTGAGTCCTGTGGCCACTGCTGAGTTTTCTAAATTTGCTGGCATATTAAGTAGAGCACTTTCAAAGAATCATCTTTTAGGATTTGAAATAGATCAACTGGAATTGCATCACCTCCACTAGCTTTGTTCATAGTCATGCTCCCTAAGGTGCACTTCCTTCCCATTTCCGGATGTCTGGCTCAAGATGAGTGATCACACCATTGTGATATCTGGATCATGAAGATATTTTTTCTACAGTTCTTCTATGTATTCTTGCCACCTTTTCTGAAAATCTTCTACTTCGGTTAGGTCCATACCATTTCTGTCTTTATTGAGCCCATCTTTGCATGCAATGTTCCCTTGATACCTCTAATTTTCTTGAAGACATCTCTAGTCTTCCCAGAAGATATTTTTTCTACAGTTCTTCTATGTATTCTTGCCACCTTTTCTGAAAATCTTCTACTTCTGTTAGGTCCATACCATTTCTGTCTTTATTGAGCCCATCTTTGCATGCAATGTTCCCTTGATACCTCTAATTTTCTTGAAGACATCTCTAGTCTTCCCCTTTTCCTCTATTTCTTTGCACTGATCACTGAGGAAGGCTTTCTTATCTCTCTTTGCTATTCTTTGGAACTCTGCATTCAGATGCTTATATCTTTTCTTAGTTTCCTTTGTTTTTGGCTTCTCTTCTTTACATAGCTATTTGTAAGGCCTCCTCAGACAGCCATTTTGACTTTTGCGTTTCTTTTTCTTGGGCATAGTCTTGACCCCTGTCTCCTGTACAATGTCATGAACCTCCATCCATAGCTCATCAGGCACTCTGTTTATCAGATCTAGTCCCTTATCTATTTCTCACTTCCATTGTATAATCGTTAGGGATTTGATTTAGGTCATACCTGAATGGTCTAGTGGTGTTGCCCACTTTCTTCAATTTAAGTCTGAATTTGGCAATCAGGAGTTCATGATCTGAGCCACAGTCAGCTCCCAGTCTTGTTTTTGCTGACCTTATAGAGCTTCTCCCCCTTTGGCTGAAAAGAATATAACCAATCTGATTTCAGTGTTGGCCATCTGGTGATGTCCATGTGGAGAGTCTCTCTTGTGTTGTTGTAAGAGGGTATTTGCTATTACCAGTGTATTTTCTTGGCAGAACTCTATTAGCCTTTGCCCTACTTCATTCTATATTCAAAGGCCAAATTTGCCTGTTACTCCAGGCGTTTATTGACTTTTTGCATTCTGGTCCCCTATAATGAAAAGGACACCTTTTTTGGGTGTTAATTCTAGAAGGTCTTGTATATCTTCATAGAAAAATTCAACTTCAGCATCTTCAGCTTTACTGGTTGGGGCATAGACTTGGATTACCATGATATTGAATGGTTTGCCTTGGAAATGAACAGAGATCATTCTGTCGCTTTTGAGATTGCATCCAAGTACTGCATCCGGACTCTTTTGTTGACTAGGATGGCTACTCCATTTCTTCTAAGGGATTCTTGCCCACAGTAATCGATATAATGGTCATCTGAGTTAAATTCACCCATTCCAGTTCATTTTAGTTTGCTGATTCCTAAAGTTCAACATTCAGAAAACAAAGATTATGGCATCCTGTCTCATCACTTCACAGCAAATAGATGGAGAAACAGTGGAAACAGTGGCACACTTTATTTTTGGAGGGCTCCGAAAGCACTGCAGATGATTACTGCAGCCATGAAATAAAAAGATGCTTACTCCTTGGAAGAAAAGTTATGATCAACATAGATAGCATGTTAAAAACTGATGACATTACTTTGTCAACAAAGGTCTGTCTAGTCAAGGCTATTGTTTTTCCAGTAGTCATGTATAGATGTGAGAGTTGGACTATAAAGAAAGCTGAGGGCTAAAGAATCAATGCTTTTGAACTGTGGTGTTGGAGAAGACTCTTGAGAGTCCTTTGGACTGCAAGGAGTTCCAACCAGTCCATCCTAAAGGAAATCAGTCCTGAATGTTCATTGGAAGGACTGATGTTGAAGGTGAAACTCTGATACTTTGGCCACCTAATTATAAGAGCTGACTCATTTGATAAGACCATGATGCTGGGAAAGATTGAAGGCAAGATGTGTATGGGATGACAGAGGATGCGATGTTGGATGGCATCACCGACTCAATGGACCTGAGTTTGAGTAAACTGGGAGTTGGTGATGGACAGGGAGGCTTTGGATGCTGCAGTCCATGGAGTCACAAAGAGTCAGACACGACTGAGTGACTGAACTGAACTGATTTCTAAAATCTCCACATGTGAGTGTTAAGTTGCTTCAATTGTATCCAACTCTTTGTGACCCTATGGGCTGTAGCCCACTCATATGGCTCCTCTGTCCATGGAATTCTCCAGCAAGAATACTGGAATGAGTTTGCTCTGCCCTTCTCCAAGGTATTTTCCTGACCCAGGGATTGAAGCCGAGTCTCTTACATCTACTGCAGTGGCAGGTGGGTTCTTTACCATTAGCGCTACCTGGGAAGTATAAGTACTAAATCCCCACAACAACCATATATATTACACATGCTTGTTATCCTATATTAGCAATGTAGAATCTGAGCCTTAGATAAATTAAGTGGGGCCACGGCTTAAATTATGGGCTGTGTATTAATTACTTACTACTCTATAATAAATTATCCCAAAATTTAGTAACTGAAAAAGAATTATCTTAAACTTTCAATGGGTTAAGAATCAGATAGTGGCTTAGCTGGGTGTTTCTGATAAGAGTCATTCAAGAGCCTGCAATACATGTGTCAGCTGGGACTTCAGTTTTCCCAGGAATTGTCTATAGCAAGATCTCTTATAGACTCACATGTGTGGCTTCTGGCAGGTCTTAGAAGATCTGCTTCCAAGTTTGCTCACATGAAACTCTCTCCAGAGCTTCCTCAAAACCTGGCAAAGTCCTTCAGTTTGGGCAATCCAAGAGAGTGAGAAAAAGCACCAAGACAGATGCCAAAGACTTTTTATAACCTCATTTTGGAAGCAGCATCTCATAATTTCTTCCATATTCTGTTTAGAAGCAAGTCAGCAAATTCAATGTGTACTCAAGGGGAGGGGGTTTCATAAAAACCTGAATACTAGGAACTAAGGACTCTTGGGGGCTAATTTAAAGGATGCCCACCATAGTATGATTACCTCTGAAACTATATCCTCAGCAAAAACACTCTATCACCTTTCTCCAAATTTTTAAACTCTGAAGTTCTCCTGCTTGGATTTTTCTAACTACATAATCATAGACCTATAATAAAAGAGAAGCAGAATAGCTAATTCATCATTTTTTGCTTAGTTGATAACTGTCCTTTACAAAAGATGAACAAGTATGCAAAAGCTAGTGAGTTCAATCTTCCTGAAGCATGTATTTTTTCAGTGTATAGCAGCTCCCTGCTATTAAAATAAGAAATAAAATGAAACTGAGCTTTCAACCTTGCCTGTGAGGCAAGCTTCCTTTCCTCTGCTACTCTCTTTGTGAAATGTAGATGCAAGAGTAAAATCAATGCTTCTTCTATAATAAAACCTGAGTGAATGCCTGGTGCCTACATTTAGAAACCCCAGTGCATACATTTTTCATCTTTATTTTGTTATATATAATAAATTTAAACTTAGGAAGCTAAGTTACAATGTTATTTTATTTCTACATGTGTGATATAATTGCATTTTGTGAGCAATTAGTTTTTCATGTACTCTGATTTGCTAATGGAAAACTAATTTATTTCCTACCTAGTACAGAAAGGAGGGGAAAATCAATTCTACAAAGGTAGTGAAATTTTAATAATTTCTTTTTCAAAATAGTAAAGGAAACTCAATTTCATAAATATTTAAATTCTACTTTCCTTTAAAAAAGTAGTGGCTCTAAGCAATGGTATTCAAACAGCCTGCTCTATCTCAATTCTTGTTTGGTTTACCAAGGATTTAGATTTTCTTCAAAGAAATAATTAGTTTCATTTAATCATTTCTTAACCTTGAAAGAATACTCATACAAGCATTATATAACATAAAAATAAAATGTGAATCAATATTTTAGCAATAATCTAGAAAAGTGAAAAAAAAAAAGCTTATAGGACTTATGAGAGTGTGTCAGACCTGATCTCATTTTTCGATTAAATTTTGATCAAAAATATATAAACATACTTTAAAAGGCAAGTAGCACTACCAGTTTATAACAGAATGTAGCTATTTCCTGTTTCTGTCTTCCCAGTCTATCAGTCTATTATTCTCCGTCAGAGGGAATACCCCCTAACATACCTTTAGTTGTTTCTTCAGGCTTTTAACATTCCTGTGTAGTGTTTCTTAAGTTTTTGATTTTAGGCAGTTATTTAGTTTTAAATGGAAAATAAGAATTTGTTCTTTTACAAATAACACTCACCCCACAGACAGAAACACAAGCACGCAGACACATGTACATAGTCCCTATAGATTCCTAATGTAGTTATATCCTGACATTTAGCTAAAGCAGTATGCAGTGCTTACAAAGTTCTGATTAACAGTGAGACTAAGTGGTATACTATGATTGAAACTCTTTTACAACGTTTTGTTTCTCCTGAAGAAAATAATTGCTGTATTACTTTTAATTTCCTATCCTATAAATTCAGATGCATTTACAAATTCCTGCTAGTGTGTTTTGAGCTACATAAATGTGTATGATATATCTACTTGGACCTACATAGGATGATGTGTAGTGTTTTTGTCACTTGAGTCTTATTTCTTCAGTTTCCATTCAGAAATTGTTTCATTCAGGAGAAATTTTTATCTGCAACTGCCAAAATTTGTCAGGACAAGATGCTAAGTTATAAGCCATACAACTTCACGTTCAGATGTATTATGTGTGTGGCATTACGTATACAAGTAAATGCCCTTAAAACACAGGAATTCAGATTGAATTTTTTGCACAATCTTTATCAAAAAAAATTTTGTCATATATTTAAAATTATGAATTCTATATTATCCAGGACATTCCTGACTGAAGAGAATTTCCATTTCTTTCTGTGCTTTGATGAGAATTGGATGCTTTGCTTACAGTTTACATGCATGATGTTTGAGCTGGTGATGGACAGGGAGGCCTGGCGTGCTGCGATTCATGGGGTCGCAAAGAGTCGGACACGACTGAGTGACTGAACTGAACGGAACTGAACTGTGTGAGAGATTTTTCTGCCTCTGTAAATTTCACATCCTCCATCCCTTCCCTACCTACACCCTTCAGGTGTCAGTTGTAAAAGAACATACTCGTACTGTGATAAACCTCTAGCTCTGAACTTTAATGCCACTAAGGCAGTTAGCATAATGGTAACAGGAGATTACTAGAAGCTATTCTTACACTTGCAGCTGGCAAAACTTTAAATACATATGAAAATGACATAAGCCTCATAAATAAATCCTTGGTTGTATTAGTCACCCAGTCATGTTCAACTCTTTATGATCTCACGGACTGTAGATCTCCAAGCTCCTCTGGAGAATGGAATTCTCCAGGCAAGAATACTGGAGTGGATTTCCATTCCCTTCTCCAGGGGGTCCCAACCCAGGAATCAAACCTAGGTCTCCTACATTATAGATGGATTAGTCACCATCTGAGCTACCGGGGAAACCCTACATATATCCTACTAACAGCTTCTTCTCAGCTGAATCCCAAAAATGCCTCCAGCCAAATTGTTCAAGCACTACTCCACAAGAAAATGTTAGTGTCAACCAACAGTGGTTATCTTTCCTTCAGATTTTTACAAAATCATGTGGTTATGCCACCACATTGCTAAGGCCCTTTCCATCCATTGAAACAGGAACTTGTGCAAACGAGGGATTCTAAAGTTGAAGATAGTGTATTCAAAAGCAGAGACATTACTTTGCCGACTAAGGTCAGTCTAGTCAAGGCTATAGTTTCTCCTGTGGTCATGTATGGATATGAGAGTTGGACTGTGAAGAAGGCTGAGTGCCGAAGAATTGATACTTTTGAACTGTGGTGTTGGAGAAGACTCTTGAGAGTCCCTTGGACTGCAAGGAGATCCAACCAGTCCATTCTGAAGGAGATCAACCCTGGGATTTCTTCGGAAAGAATGATGCTAAAACTGAAGCTCCAGTACTTTGGCCACCTCATGCGAAGAGTTGACTCATTGGAAAAGACCCTGATGCTGGGAGGGATTGGGGGCAGGAGGAGAAAGGGACGACCGAGGATGAGATGGCTGGATGGCATCATGGACTCAATGGACGTTGAGTCTGAGTGAACTCCGGGAGTTGGTGATGGACAGGGAGGCCTGGCGTGCTGCGATTCATGGGGTCGCAAAGAGTCGGACACGACTGAGCGACTGAACTGAACTGAACTGAAAGTTGAAGATTTCATTAACTTTTAGTAAATCCACTGATCCCTCACCCCTGCCATTTTTATTAAGCAGATGTACCAGGGCTTCCTGAGAAAAGATCAAGGAAATTTAACACTTGAGTTCTTACATGTCTAAAGATGCTTTCACCTCTACATGTCATTATTAGTTGGTTGTGCACAGAATTCTAGGTTGAAAATCATTTTCCCTCAGAACTTCAAGGGTATATTGAGAAGTTCAATGTCATTCTAAATCTAGAGCCTTCTATGTGATCAGTTATATATATATGTATGTATATATATGTAATATATATATATTTTTTCTTTCAGGATGATTTTAGGACTTGTTGTAGGTTGAATTGTATCCTCTTAAAATTCATATGTGAAATTCTTATCCCCACTATTTCAGAATATGACCTTATTTGGAAGTAGTGTCATAATGAATATAATTACTGAAGTCAATAGGGTTGGCTCTAATCCAATATGGTTGATGTTCTTATAGAAAGTGAAAATTAGAACACAGAGATAAACACAGATGGGGGTAGGTAATATGAAAAGAAGCCAAGCAGAGAGGCCTAGAACTGGTCCTTCCTGCAGAGCCCTTAAAAGAAACCAGTTCTGCCAACACCTGATCTCGTGCTTCTAGCCTCCCAAACTAGAGACAATATATTTTTTTAAAGTCACTCAGTTTAGGGTATTTTCTAACAGAAGCCCAGGAAAACAAATACAGAAACTTCTCTTAATTTTCAGTGTTCTAAAATTAGATCATATGAGATTTTACTTTTTTCTGATCTCCCTTTTAATATGGAAATATATGACCTTCACTTTGGGTTTTTTTTATTTTTTTCCCGGAAATTTATGTTCACATCTGAATTGAAATCCTTGGTTTAATCCTTTAACTTTATAGTTTGAAACTTATGTATTCTATATCATTTTTTTTAAACCACTTACTGAGTAGTTTCCTCAATTTTACATTCTAGCCCTTCTTTGAATATATTTCTACTGTATTAGTTTCAATCTCTAAGTCTTATTTCCTAACTGTTCCTTCTTTCACATCATCCTGGATTTGTTGCTATATCTTCTTTCTTTTTTTTAAGTTTTAAATTCAGAAGATAGGGGGTTTGGATTGGGATCAGTTTGGCAGATCTAACTGGTCTTGGCTTTTTTTCGCTCATGTGTAGGTGATCAGCTACTGAGTGATTTAGGGATATTTTTCTGCTTCACATGTTACTTCATACTCCAACAGGCCAGTCAAAAAGTGTTCACATGAAGTTGGGCATCATTTCTCTCCACGGATTTGCTTTTGAGTGTTCTGGATCATGTTTGGACCCTAACACTCCACTGAAATTCTCTTGTGTAAAGTACCAATGGTTTCACATTGCTAAGTAAAATGATGCTATCATAATCTTATTTTACTTAAACTATCAGGAGTTGCTCAAATATTTCTAATTAATTTTTTCAATATAAATTTATTTATTTTTTTAATGTTGAATCCAGTTAGAAGGACTACATTTTCTAATACATCTCTGGGTGATCCTTGTAAGTCTCCTTTTGGTTGTTCCTTATTATTATATCTTTAAATATTGATGTGCAACAGACTTTAGTCCTTTAGAGTTCTTACCTTTTTAATTTATACTATGTTCTTTTGTCATATCCAGTCTCAGGACTTGGGAAAATCCTATTAACTGGATGACCTCCAAATTTATCACCAACCAAGTTTTCTCCCCTAAACTCCAGACTCTTACATCCAGTTGCCTACCCAACATGTCAACTTGAATGTCTAAGAGGGTTCTCAGAGTTACATTTATAGACTGAGCTCCTTAGTGTCCCACAACTCAAGCCTATTTCTCTTGCAGCCTTCCCCATTTCCTACAATGCCAACCTCACTTTTTTCATTTCTCAAATGAAAAACTTTGCAATCCACCATGACTTTTTATTGCTTTACAGTTAATATCTAATCAATCATTATAGCCTGTTGGTGCTAACTTCACACTATTTTTCTCAATATCCAATTCTATATTCCCAGTGAAATCATGTTCTTTTTCTAGATTATAGTAATAACCTCCTGAATGTTCTTATTCCAGCTTTGCCCAACTCCCATCATTGTCTATTCATAAAGCATCCAGAATAACCTCTTTAAAATATGACCAATACCATGTCACTCATTTGCTCAAACTCTGGTAGTATCTTCTCAACTCATTGAAAGTAGTAGTCAATTTACATTATTTTTTAATCTTTTTTGAGATATAACTGACATATATCCTTGTGTAAGTTTAAAGTGTAAAACGTTGATTTGATACATTTATATATTGCAACATGATTACCACTGTAGTGTTAATTAATACCTTCACATGTCACATAATTATTTCTTTTCTGTAGTGAGAACAATTAAGACCTAGTCTCTTAGCAACTCTGAAGTTTATAATACAGTAGTGTTGACTTAATCACTATGCTGGTGACTGGAACTCTAGGATTTATTTGTCTGTTAGTTGAAAGTTTATATCTTTAAATAAATCTCCTCAATTCCTCCCCGACCTCTGGTAGTCACCATTCTACTCTTTTTACAAGTTTTTTTTTTTTGTTGTTGTTGCTGAGCGCAGAAGAATTGATGCTTTTGAACTGTGGTGTTGGAGAAGACTCTTGAGAGTCCCTTGGACTGCAAGGAGATCCAACCAGTCCATTCTGAAGGAGATCAACCCTGGGATATCTTTGGAAGGAATGATGCTAAAACTGAAGCTCCAGTACTTTGGCCACCTCATGCGAAGAGTTGACTCATTGGAAAAGACCCTGATGCTGGGAGGGATTGGGGGCAGGAGGAGAAAGGGATGACCGAGGATGAGATGGCTGGATGGCATCATGGACTCAATGGACGTGAGTCTGAGTGAACTCCGGTAGTTGGTGATGGACAGGGAGGCCTGGCGTACTGCGATTCTTGGGGTCACAAAGAGTTGGACATGACTGAGCGACTAAACTGAACTGAAATGAACTGAACTGATGTTCATAGCAGCACTATTTACAATAGCCAAAACATGGAAACCTAAATATCCATTGACAGATGAATGGATAGAGAATATGTGGTACTTATATACAAAGGAATATTACTCAGCCATAAAAAGAACAAATTAATGCCATTTGCAGTAACATGGATGGACCTAGAGATTATCACACTAAGCCAAGTAAGAAAAAGACAAATACCATATGATATTAAGTATATGTTGAATCTAAAATACAATACAATGAGCCTGTCTATAAAACAGAAAAAGACCAGAGAGAGAACAGAGTTGTGGTTACCTAGGAGGGCTGGGTTGGGGAAAGGAAGGAGTAGGAATTTGGGATTAGGAGATACAAACAAGAACATATAGGATGGATAAAAACAAGGTCCTACTCTACAGCCCAGGGAACTATATTCAATATCTTGTGATAAATCATAGTGGAAAGAATGTGAAAAAGTATATATACATATACAACTGAATAATTTCACTCTCTATATAAGACCTAGTTTTATTCTTAAGATCTGATTTGCATAGACTCAGAGAAACAATAATATTTCTTATGAAAAGACATGGGCTCTACTTCCCCAGTACTTCAGATGGTAAGACTCAAAATGTAAGGAATCTGCTTCAGTGCCAGAAAACTAGGTTCAATCCCTGGGTCAGGAAGATCCCCTGGAGAAGAGTATGAGTACCCATTCCAGCATTCTTGTCTAGAGAATTCCAAAGACAGAGGAACCTGGTGGGCTAGGCCTATTGTCCATGGGGTTCCTAAAAGTCAGATATGAATGAGCGGCTAACTCACACTTATTAAAAATAAAATCAGACAAAAACTTTGAAATTAAATATCCACTTCTCCATAACCATTGTTAGTTTTAAAATTGGTTATTTCAAAATGACTATCAGCAAATAACATCTGTACCTCTGCCACACATCTACACATTTCAAAAGCTGCTGACATTCTACATGTTTTAGATTTTTTAAAAATCACTATTTACTTATGCAGTTTGCAACTTAAAACACACTGAAAAAAAATGTGAAGCCTTATATGTATTTATATTTTTTTAAAAATTATAAAACAGATTATATTAAAAGAAAATATGGC
The DNA here is from genome assembly GCA_006408695.1 of Aepyceros melampus. Lineage (NCBI taxonomy): Eukaryota > Metazoa > Chordata > Mammalia > Artiodactyla > Bovidae > Aepyceros > Aepyceros melampus. The sequence goes on from SJXQ01007906.1 coordinate 869,285, forward strand.
CAAGATCATGACTCTTATCCTATTTTATTGCTTTCAATGTTTTTCTCCAATTGCATAGAATTTTTTAAGTTCTCAATTATACTTATTTTCATTACTGCTCTTTGTTTTAGCTTAGCTTTTTGAAATTTTTTACTATGTGCCAAGGAATATAAAATTGGGATACACAAATAAGAAAACATTAGTAACACTATATTTTCATCAAGTATCTCTAAAATGTTCCCATGTAGGCAATACTATTTTGATAGGAGGCTCATTTACAGAAAATCAATCTACTTTTAATTATAATGTCTAAAGTGGTAAATTTCTGTCAATACTTTCTATGAGAAATATACATGACAAAAGAAAGTACATGGTTAATGGAAGCAGAAAAGGATTTAGAGACTTTGAAACATATCAATAATTTTGGATTTCTTCCAGGAACTAATCATGAAAACAATCATAAAAATAATTCTGATTTTAATTTTGCTCTAGTCCTTTTCATTATATTTGAAAGGGCTGAGTTCTAATGTTTGTGATTCAAAATGCATTAACAGAAGGCAAAGAATTATCTCTAAAGCTTATTGCACCATAATGTTTTCCTGGGTTGTTGACAATATGTTCTGTTGAAAAGGTTCACATGTTTATGCATCAAAGACTTATCATCTGAGTTAATTTAAGCATGAAGCAGAAAACACTTTTTGGAGCACTTGTCACTTGGGCCTTTTTCATTTCTTTGTGGTGATTCACAGCACATACTGTTTGTGACAGCCACTGGGTAGCTAACAACTGAATGGATTTTCAAGTTTGAGAAGTCTCATGAGCTTCTTGTCTCATGAGGCCAAAGTATGTAGTTACTAAAGATACCAAGCTGCTGTTGGTACAGTGGAAAGAAAAATTAACAGATGAGACGAGCAAGAGCAGATGGGGGAAGGAGTAACAGGACTTTTTCTTTTAATTGGGGAAAGATATCTACAGTAGTATTTTCCCTAAGCTCTGCTGTCAGAGAACCTGTCATCACACCATGACAGGATTGGACTCCACCAATGATTCTGTGATGCTGTAACTGTAGCCTTGAAAAATACAGAAACAATACTACTTAATATCTGGTATTAAGTGATCAAAAACCCACATAGGCAAAAAGTCTAATTAAATAACATTCTATTTGAGGGCAGAAGCCACAGATAAAAGTAACTGAAGCTCTGACATGGTCTTTAAAAGGCTGAAATAATTAAATTGTGCACATATCAAAATACTTGAAATCTCATACCTTATTGATATAAAGTCTCCCTTCTTATAAATTCATGTATATTTCAGATATTTAGTAATTTCAATTTTCTGAAGGAACACATTTTAAAAGATTACGTAATAATGACTTTATTCTGCAAGCTAACAAATAGTTAATTTCTCAATTATAAGCACAAATATATATGAGATTCTTTCTCCTTTGTTGCTGCTGCTAAGTCGCTTCAGTCATGTCCAACTCTGTGGGACCCCATAGATGGCAGCCCACCAGGCTCCTCCATCCCTGGGATTCTCCAGGCTCTTAGCGACCCCATGGACTGCAGCCAACCAGGCTCCTCCATCCATGGGATATTCCAGGCAATGGAATGGGGTGCCATTGCCTTCTCAGTTCTCCTTCCTTAGAGCTAACTAACTGGTAAATATTACTGCTTACTCTGAAAAGAGGTGAGCCTGATGTTATTTGCAAGGTGAAACAACTCTATTTCTGAGTTTTTAGGGGACTATATACGTTCTTTTCTACATGTTATATTTTCACAAGTTTTCATAAAAGGGCAGTTTTTATTCCAATCCAAAAGAAGGGCAATATCAAAAAATGTTCAAACTATTGCACAATTGTGCTCATTTCACATGCTAGCAAGGTAATGTTCAAAATTCTTCCAGCTAGGCTTCAACAGTACATGAACTGAGAACTTATAGATGTACAAGCTGGATTTAGGAAAGGCAGAAGAACCACAGATCAAATTACCAACATCCGTTGGATCATAGAAAAAGCAAGGGAATTCCAGAAAAACATCTACTTCTGCTTGTATGCATCACAATGAACTGTGGAAAATTCTTCAAAAGATGGGAATACCAGAACACCCTACCTGCCTGCAGAGAAATCTGTATGCAATGGTTAGAGAAGCAATGGTTAGAACTGGAGATGGAACAATGGACTAGTTCAAAACTGAAAAGAGAGTATGTCAAGGCTGTAAATTTTCTCCCTGCTTCTTTAACTTCTATGCAGAGTACACCATGCAAAATGTCAGGCTGGATGAAGCACAAGCTGGAATCAAGATTGCCAGGAATAATATCAATAATCTCAGATATACAGATGACACCACCATAGTTGCAGAAAGCAAAAGGAACTAAAGAGCCTCTTGATGAAGGTGAAAGAGGAGAGTGAAAAAACTGGCTTAAAACTTAGCATTCAAAAAGCTAAGATCATGGCACCCAGTACCATCACTTCATGGCAAACAGATGAGGAAAAAATGGAAGCAGTACAGACTTTATTTTCTTGAGCTCCAAAATCACTGCAGATGATGACTGCAGCCATGATACTAAAAGATGTTTCCTCCTTGGGAGGAAAGCTATGGCGAACCTAGACAACATATTAAAAAGCAGACACATCACTTGGCTGACAAAAGTCTACCTACCTAGTCAAAGCTATGGTTTTTCCAGTAGTCATGTATGGATGTGAGAGTTGGATGAAAAAGAAGGCTGAACCCTGAAGAATTGATGCCTTTGAACTGTGGAGCTGGAGAAGACTCTTGAGTCCCTTGGAGAGCAAGAAGATCAAATCAGTCAATCTGAAAGAAATCAATCTTGAATATTCAATGGAAAGACTGATGCTGAAACTGAAGCTCCAATACTTTGGCCACATGATGCAAAGAGCCAGTTCACTGGAAAAGACATTGAAGTTGGGAAAGATTGAGGGCAGGAGGAGAAGAGGGCAACAGAGGATGAAATAGTTGGATGGCATCATTGACTCCATGGATGTGAGTTTTAGCAAACTCTGGGACATTGTGAAGGACAGGGAAGCCTGCAGTGCTGCAGTGCATGGGGTTGCAAAGAGTCAGACACAACTGAGTGATTGAATAACAACAATAATTCATAAAATGGATTCAATCTTTTATTACCTGTAAATCAAATTAACAAGCTTTCATCTTGGATGTTAACTTATACTGATATAATTTCAAGTCTTCAAAGTTAATTCAATATAATATGTGCATGCTGCTAAGACGACCAGTGTGACTCTCTCAATAACCTCTGAATTTCCCAGCTAGCCATGCAAACAGTCAGAAAAATGACAGTGTCATTTTTCTAGAATTTGAAAACAAGACATTCCATTTCAAATTATTTTCAAAGTATTTCAAAAATATTTTAAATGATTTCTAGGTCTCTTATCTCTTTGGACCAAAGCAATTGTAAGATAGGGGAAAATAAAATCAAATATACTAAGGAAATGATTGCTTGCAGGATGTCTGTTTATGAACATATAGTTTTAAGAAAATTTAGATATCTAAGGCCAATGGAAGGAAATATCTAAACCGGGGAGGAAGAGGGAAGAAAGAAAATATATAATAAAGTCACTAAGCAAGTCGGTATGTTTTGGCCAATTTTTTAAAGAGATGAGTGATAAACTATTAAAAAGTGGAAATATGCAGAATACACCTTGAGATAACATAAACTTTAAGTTTGTATAAAAAGTCAAGGAATGCAGTAGATCATGTGAACGTGCAATGGCCATTCCTGCAAGTCCTCCTTTCACCATCTCAAGCACAGGATTTGATCACCCATGTGTAAATGCAACTGACAGTAAGATCACGTTCAGTGTGGGAAACGTCTGGATGCATATGCATAGTTACTTGCAGTCACCAAATGTAGGTTACCAGATGAGTTGTAATTTGTGAAGAAGTTTCTTTTCTTGACCTGTGGTTGACTCTCTCCAGTATGAAAATCCTTCTGTATTTGCTCTTCAGAAAAAATAAATAAAATTCCTCAGTAAAAAATAATAATGACAAAACTGCCAAATTCCAAATTTTAATAGCAGTTTGAGAAATTTTCCACTTCAGTTCAGTTCAGTTCAGTCACTCAATCATGTCCAACTCTTGGCAATCCCATGAACCACAGCACGCCAGGCCTCCTTGTCCATCACCAACTCCCGGAGTTCACCTAAACTCATGTCCATTGAGCTGGCATGCCATCCAACCATCTTATCCTCTGTCATCCCCTTCTCTTCCTACCCTCAATTTATCCCAGCATCAAGGTGTTTCAAATGAGTCAGCTGTTCGCATCAGGTGGCCAAAATTTTGGAGTCTCAGCTTCAACATCAGTCCTTCCAATGAACACCCAGGACTGATCTACTTTAGAATGGACTGGTTGGATCTCCTTGTAGTCCAAGGGATCTCAAGAGTCTTCTCCCACACCGCAGTTCAAAAGCATCAATTCTTTGGCATTCAGCTTTCTTTATAGTCCAACTCTCACATCCATACATGACCATAGGAAAAACCATAGCCTTGACTAGACAGACCTTTGTTGGCAAAGTAATGTTTCTGCTTTTCAGTATGCTATCTAGACTGGTCATAACTTTCCTTCCAAGGAGTAGTGTCTTTTAATTTCATGCTTGCAATCACCATCTGCAATGATTTTTGACCCCCCCCCAAATAAAGTCTGCCATTGTTTCCACTGTTTCTCTATCTATTTTCCATGAAGTGATGGGACCAGATGCCATGATCTTCATTTTCTGAATGCTGAGCTTTAAGCCAACTTTTTCACTCTCCTCTTTCACTTTCATTAAGAGGCTCTTGAGTTCCTCTTCACTTTCTGCCATAAGAGTGGTGTCATCTGCATATCTGAGGCTATTGATATTTCTCCCAGCAACCTTGATTCCAGCTTGTACTTCTTCCAACCCAGCGTTTCTCATGATGTACTCTGCATATAAGTTAAATAAGCAGGTGAGAATATACAGCCTTGATGTACTCCTTTTCCTATTTGGAACCAGTCTGTTGTGCCATGTCCAGTCCTAACTGTTGCTTTTTTACCTACATACAGGTTTCTCAAGAGGCAGGTCAGGTGGTCTGATATTCCCGTCTCTTTCAGAATTTTCCACAGCCTTGTCTAACTCAATAAAACTAAGCCATGCTGTGTGGGGCCACTCAAGACAGGTCATGGTGGAGAGGTCTGACAGAATGTGGTCCACTGGAGAGGGAATGGCAAACCACTGCAGTATTCTTGCCTTGAGAACCTCATGAACAGTATGAAAAGGGAAAAGATAGGACACTGAAAGATGGTAGGTGCCTCATATGCTACTGGAGATCAGTGGAGAAATAACTCCAGAAAGAATAAAGGGATGGAGCCAAAGCAAAAACAACACCCAGTTGTAGATCAGACTCATGATAGAAGCAACGTCTGATGCTGTAAAGAGCATATTGCATAGGAACTTGGAATGTTAGGTCCATGAATCAAGGCAAATTGGAAGTAGTCACACAGGAGATGGCAAGAGTGAATGTCGATATTCTAGGAATCAGTGAACTAAAATGGACTGGAATGGGTGAATTTAACTCAGATGACCATTATAGCTACTACTTTGGGCAGGAATCCCTTAGAAGAAATGGAGTAGCCATCCTAGTCAACAAAAGAGTCCAAAATGCACTACTTGGATGCAGTCTCAAATATGACAGAATGATCTCTGTTCATTTCCAAGGCAAACTATTCAGCATCATGGTAATCCAAGTCCATGCCCCAAACAGCAACACTGAAGAAGCTGAAGTTGAACGGTTTTATGAAAACCTATAAGACTTTCTAGAACTAACACCCAAACAAGATGTCCTTTTCATTATAGGGGACTGGAATGCAAAAGTAGGAAGTCAAGAAACACCTGGAGTAACAGGCAAATTTGGCCTTGGAGTACTGAATGAAGCAGGGCAAAGGTTAATAGAATTTTGTCAAAAGAACTCACTGGTTATAGCAAATATACTCTTCAAACAGCACAAGAGAAGACTCTACACATGGCCATCACCAGATGGGCAACACCAAAATCGCATTGATTATATTCTTTGCAGCCAAAGATGGAGTTAGGCAAAACAAAACCGGGAGCTGACTATGGCTCAGATCATGAACTCCTTATTGCCAAATTCAGACTGAAATTGAAGAAAGTGGGGGAAAACCACTAGACCATTCAGGTGTGACCTAAATCAAATCCCTTATGATTATACAGTAGAAGTGAGAAATAGATTTAAGGGACTAGATCTTATAGACAGAGTGCCCGACAAACTGAACAGAGGTCCATGACATTGTATAGGAGACAGGGATCAAGACCATCCCCATGGAAAAGAAATGCAAAAAGGAAAAATGGCTGTCTGAGGAGGCCTTACAAATAACTGTGAAAAGAAGAGAAGCAAAAAGCAAAGGAGAAAAGGAAAGATATAAGCATCTGAATGCAGAGTTTCAAGAATAGCAAGGAGAGATAGGAAAGCCTTCCTCAGCGATCAATGGAAAGAAATAGAGGAAAAGAACAGAATGGGAAAGACTAGATATCTCTTCAAGAAAATTAGAGATCTCTAGGGAATATTTCATGCAAAGGTGGGCTCAGTGAAGGACAGAAATGTTATGGACCTAGCAGAAGCAGAAGATATTAAGAAGAGGTGGCAAGAATACACAGAAGAATTGTACAAAATATCTTCATGACCCAGATATCACGATGGTGTAATCACTCACCTAGAGCCATCCATCCTGAAATGTGAAGTCAAGTAGGCCTTAGGAAACGTCATTACAAACAAAGCTATTGAAGATGGTAGAATTCCAGTTGAGCTATTTCAAACCCTTAAAGATGATGCTGTGAAAGTGCTGCACTCAACATGCCAACAAATTTGGAAAACTCAGCAGTGGCCAAAGGACTGGAAAAGGTCAGTTTTCATTCCAATCTCAAAGAAAGGCAATGCCAAAGAATGCTCAAACTACCGCACAATTGTACTCATCTCACACGCTGGAAAAGTAATGCTCAAAATTCTCCAAGCCAGGCTTCAGCAATACATGAACCATGACTTCCAGATGTTCAAGTTGGTTTTAGAAAAGGCCGAGGAACCAGAGATTGAATTGCCAACATCAGCTGGATCACCGAAACAGCAAGGAAGTCCAGAAAACATCCGTTTCTGGTTTATTGACTATGCCAAAGCCTTTGATTGTGTGGATCACAATAAACTGTGGAAAATTTTCCACTTACATGAGCAAATGTTCCTTTTCTTTTCTTCCATCTTGACAGTGATAAAATATTCCTAATGTATGTTTTAAATATATATTTGTTTTCCCATGGGCTTTAGCATACAAGGAATATTCATGTAAATAAAAGCTTCTATTTAGACATGCTGGTAGACTTCCTCCATTTATCATTAGATAATTTTAAATATTAAACTTTTATGTCATTTTTATATATTTCACTGGTTTATTTTAGTCAATGAAAGATTTCTTTTTAAGTACATGTCAGTAGACCCCCACTCCATGCATACTTAAAATTGCTATGTAATACATGTGTTTTTATTATTAAAATAATGCTATTTTAATAGCATTTCAGGTTTAATAGCATATTCAGGTCTACATAATTCAACCTATTTGTATTATCTCCTATTTTACATAGAAAGAAGTGATGAGCTTTCCTCCTCAGTTGTCATCTTGTGCCTGGTTGCTTTAGCAAGAATCAGTGGTTTGGGAATTGGACTATTTATGTACTTTGGTCTCTTAGTTTGGTCTTGTGTCTCAAAGCACTGAGAAAGAACAAAGGATTGCCTGATTTGTCTTGGGGCAAAACTTCATTGACTGACCCAAAAAAATACATTGAAATTAAAAATTCTTCTAGCCAAACTGAAACAGCATTTTGAAAGGAGTGAATATGAGCATTAATTTTATACCTGGAAGCTGACCTCTATGCCCATTTATTAGTTTCACCTTATCCATAGTCCCTTGAGAAGAAAGAAATAGAAAGCTGCAATTTCTAGAGGCTAGAATCAGACAATAAACAAATTGATCAGCATACAGTTTCAGATTTTGATTTCCTGAGGCTGGAAGAAGGAAAATCAGATAAACAGCTTAAAAATTCTAAGAGAAAAATAAAGATTTAGTGATGAGAATCCTAAGGAATTTCATAGGCATTTGTGACTAACCTAACACATTAAAGGGGAAAAGAAATCTTGAAGATCCTTTGTATCAATGAGTACTAAATCTGCCTATTCATTATAAATGGCCTTAGGAACTTCTATAATGTGCTAATGCTTAGACACCATGTCCCAGAAATTGTAATGGACTGTATTTGGAATGAGACTCAGAAATAGCTTTTTTTTTTTTAAGCTCATTGGTGATTCTATTTTGCAGGCAGGGTTGAGAATCATTGTTCTAAATCACCGGATAAGAATAACCTTGGGTCTTATAAAATGCAAAATTGGATTCAGTAGCTCTGTTGGTGAAACCTGATAGCCTAACAAACTCCAGGGTAAAGCCACTCTACCATTATTGTACACATGTGACAAGCAAAAGTCCTCTACTCTAATGAATTTCCATTCCTTCTGGAAGGAAGGTACTGTATCTGGTACATACCTGTTCTGGGCTATTGGCCAGGAGGTTGTATATTTTCCCCTTAAATCTAAAAATGTTTCTTTTTAACTTCTATAAACTGACCCTTTCAGCATTTATCCCTCAAAGTAACACATCACTCAGGTATGTGAGTGATTATATATATATAATTCATTAACTGCTATGTGTTATTGCTGGGTTTCCCAAGAAAGGAGACAAAGACTGAAATTAGCATGTGGGGAGTAATAAGAGACTACTCTTGGAATCAACAGCTATGGAAAGGGAAAAAAGTAGAAGGGACAGGGAGAAGATGATCAGTGGGAACAGGCCTTGGACATTATGTTCTCAGGTTGTGGCTGCTACAGCTGTCCACTTACCATGAAAATTGTATGAGGAACTACCAAGAACTTCCTAAGTAGGTGAACATATTCTTCCCTATCCCTATTGTGTAATAGCAGTCCTACTTTCTGATAATGTAAGTCAACTGTCCCTTCCAGGATGATGAATCCTCTTCTCATGTGTCAGTTCCTGAACAGGGGAAGTCCAAATTTCCACATAGATGACACAGCCTATAATTTGAAAAAGCCATTGCTGTCTCCATGGTGAACCTGTTGTATACCTTGGAGAAAAAAGAATTTTAAGCCCTCAGAACCCAAGGCACACTTGAAAGGAATATGTATTCTGCTGTTGATGGTTAAGAGTTTGATATCCATATGCATTTATTTTGTCCTGAAAGTAAACACAAGGTATCTGGATCAGGGAAGATTATTAATACAATAGCACATTTGTTCCCCATATCTCATTTCCCCTCTTCCAGGTGATTTTAATACAATGAAAGCCAGATGGTTGGGCCTGCAAGTGCACAAAAGATGTTTTCTTCCCCAAAGGAGAGAAAATGCAAACTTATAATTCTGAGAACATATATTGGGGTTACACACCACTCAGCTGCCACTTCTCCTCCAGAGAGACAGAAATGAACTTTATCTTCCTGGGATAAACAAAACTTCACTGGGAAGTTTTTAATCCCTGATTTTTAACCCCTTTGGGATGTAAATAAATGATCTCTCCAGAGATCTCTATCTATTTAGTCATCTAAATTTCAGATTTGTCAACTGAGATCCAGGTACAGAAAAACTGAGAAATGATAATCACAAAATTGAGAACAGAGCTCCCCTTTGGAGAAAGAGATGAAAAAGAACATGAGGGGATACACACAGGGCTTCAAAATATCACTAATGCTCCATTTCTTAACCTGGGCACATGATTCATGTTTTGTTCTTAGGCTCTGTATAGTTTATATTTCTGTATAGGTATAAAATATGTAAAATACATAGTAAATTTAAAAGTTTTGAAGAATATTAGGACTAGTTTTCCATGCCCCATGTGGCTTTTTATTTACATTACCAGCAAAAATCCTCACTCACAATTCAAGCCACACTGCTTTATACATCTCCTAACTTGACAACATCAGTCACAGCTCTTCAGCATCCCAGTGTTTTTCAGATGCTTCTAAAATCCAGGGTCAGCTATCCCATTCAATCATCATCGTCACTTTATCTTGTTGCCTTAACTGAGGAGTCCACAAACTATCGCCTGCAGGTCAAATGCAGCCTGATGCCTGTTTTTTATAAACAAATTTTAATGAATCATTCATTTAATTACATACAGTCTATGTCTGCTTTCCCACTTTAAGAGGAGAGCTGAGTAGTTGTGCAGTTCAGTTCAGTCACTCAGTGGTGTCCAACTCTTTGCGACCCCATGAATCGCAGCACGCCAGGCCTCCCTGTCCATCAACAACTCATGGAGTTCACTCAGACTCATGTCCATCGAGTCAGTGATGCCATCCAGCCATCTCATCCTCGGTCATCCCCTTCTCCTCCTGCCCCCAATCCCTCCCAGCATCAGAGTCTTTTCCAATGAGTCAACTCTTCACATGAGGTGGTCAAAGTACTGGAGTTTCTGCTTTAGCATCATTCTTCCAAAGAAATCCCAAGGTGATCTCCTTCAGAATGGATTGGTTGGATCTCCTTGCAGCCCAAGGGACTCTCAAGAGTCTTCTCCAACACCACAGTACAAAAGCATCGATTTTTCTGTCCTCAGCTTTATTCACAGTCCAACTCTCACACCCATACATGACCACTGGAAAAACCATAGCCTTGACTAGACGGACTTTTGCTGGCAAAGTAATGTCTCTGCTTTTCAAACTTTTCTTAGCAGAGACCAAATGGCTTACAAGGCCTAAAATATTTGCTATGTGGCTCTGTAGAGAAAAAGTTTGCCAAGTCCTGCCTCCTCTAAATCCTGGTTCTTTCCTGTGGTCACCGCCTCCACCTAGGCCCCTCAAGACAAGGCTGTATTAATAATTTTCTCTTCATATGTGCCTCACAACTAGAATATAACACAGGGATGTTATTGACACTTCTAAACCACGCTTCTTCTTTAAAAAAAAAAAAAATTTGTAGAAATGTGGATTGGCCTAGAGTCTGTCGTACAGAGTGAGGTAAGTCAGAAAGAAGAAAACAAATATCATATATTAACACATATTTGTGGAATCTAGAAAAATGGTACAGATGAACCTATTTGCAGGGCAGGAATAGAGATGCAGACATAGAGATCAGACTTGTGGACATGAGGTGGATAATGGAAGGGTGGGATGAATTAAGAGCCTGGGATTGACATATATACACTACCAAGTGTAAAACACATAGCCATGAGAACCTGCTGGAGAGCGCAAGGAGCTCAACTCTGTGTTCTGTGATGACCTAGATGGATAGGATGAGGGTGAGGGTTCAGAGGGAGGTCCAAGGTGGGGGGGGGAATATATGTATACATATAGCTGATTGACTCTGTTGTACAACAGAAACTAACACAACATTGTAAAGCAACAATACCCCAATTAAAAAAAAAAACAAATATACACGTAAAATATTTGATACTCATGCCATTGCCCAATATATTTACTTAGCCATAATGCTGAAAGACCTCTCACAGATGAATTGCCATCCAGATTACTGCCAGCCAACCCTATTGTGATTGTAAATTTGACCATGCCGTTATCAACAACCTCACTAACTCACCTTAAGTTCAGCATCCCTCTCTCTGGCCAGGCTATCTCACTCTTCCATTTAATTTATTCTACACCCCACACTATAGTATTATTTCAATGTTAGCTACACTGTTTCACTCTTCACTACCCATCCCAGCTGCCTTTGAAGTCTAGTTTCCTTCTCTAAGTAAGCTAATGTAGTACTTCTCAAAATTTAGTGTGTCTACGAATCCCCTGAGGATCTTACTAAAAAGGCAGATACTTAGTAGGCTTGAGGTGGGATCTGAGCTTTTCTAATTTCCAACATTCCAACCCAGGAAGGCCATTGTTGCTGGTCCTCAGATCACAGTAGCAAGAACCTAAATGTCATGTTTCATACTTTAAGAGAAGTTAGAGGGAAGATTAATCAACGGGAGGTGTTGAGTTTAGTGAGTTATTTCTGAGTCTGCAAATACGTAATGCTCTTTGTGTTTGCTAAGTGTTGCCCATTGAAGTTAAGTTCCTATTTTCCTCTAGAAACAGAGATAAGAACTTTATCTTTCCTGATGGTACTTCATGGGGATGGCACCCAGATCCTTGAGAATGTCATTCATCCATTATAAAACTGGCAAAAGCCTTTCAAAAGTTTTACATCTTAAGGGGAATTTACAAATGTTCTAAAGTAAATGTTATAGAAAAATGGAGAGCAGGAGCTTAGAGTCAAAAGTCAGTCTAAAGTTTAGCCAACCTGAGGGGGATTTTAAAGCCTTCTTGGTCAACTGCCTCCTATTTATCTCCCTTTCTAACTTCTCACTTGAATCAATCACCCACCAATCTCCCTCTCTCTCTCACACACACACACACACACACACACACACACACGGACTAATATTTAACAGTCTGGTATAAAATAATTTCCCCCCAAATCCTACTCCTATGAAAGCCTATTTCTACTCCAATATTTTCTGTGTCAGTAAGTGCTACCACCATTTACCCAAATTTTCAACCAAAAACCTAGAAGAAATCATTATTTCCTCTCTAAACCTTCATATCAAATTCATCAGCAAGTCCTACATAGATATTTTTCAAAAATTTATTCTTCATCCGTCCACTTATCTCCATTTCTACTTCTCCAATAGATATATAAGTAAGACAAGGATCCATTAACTCTCATTGGACTATCACAATATCCTGCTAAGTAGCTTTACTAACACTGTTCAAGTGATCATTTCTATTAGATTTCCCTGTTAAAGGCATTATTAACCTTTATGTAGCAATATATGATTACCAGTCACAAGTTATTAGAGTCAGCCTTTATTCTTAAAAAGTAAGAAATACCAATAAATTTAAAAAGCTATGATCAATTCTTGACATAATTTTTTGATTTTTTTTGCAAAGTAAAATATTTTACAATAATCAAGTTTATTTCAAATTAACAGTTTCAGAAACAACTCAGTTTAAGATATCTGTCTTTATCTCCATTCCAAAATTCTTAGATGATAGATCTCTTTTCTTACCTCTTATCAGAAAACTATCCCCAGACTACAAATTTTTGCTAAATACACTGGAGTTTTTTCATATTAATTATGAGAATAGGTGAAAGGTAGTTCTAGGAAAGTAATATGACTGATCAGATAGAATAATGTTTATAGGTTTAAAGATTCAATAGTATAAAGATGTCATACTACCAAAAGTAATTTATTAATAAATCCAATCATTAAAATTCCATATTTGATGAATATAAGCAGATCTAAAATGTATTTAATTTCTCAAAGGACTAGAATAAATAAGTTACTGCTGAGGAATAAGGTAGAGGAAGAACTGATTTTCCAAATATCAAGATTTCCTATGAAGCAAAATAATTAAGATAGTTGAGACTTCACTGCAGCATAGAAATCAGACCAATGAAGTAGAATAGAGGTCCCAGAAACAGACATTATGTCCACAATAAAAACAGGGACATTTGACATATGTTGGAGATGAAACTAAAGGGTAGTAAGAAGCATGGTCTTTTGACTTGGTTGTGTTAGGAAAACAATATGTCAATTGTGGAAAAAAAAATTATTATGCCAAAAAACAAACAAACAAACAAACAGTCATCACCATGTAACATCTTGTTCTAAAGAGATCTTAATATTTTAGATTTTTAAGTCATGTTATGGATACCACTCTTATGGCAGAAAGTGAAGAGGAGCTAAAAAGCCTCTTGATGAAAGTGAAAGAGGAGAGTGAAAAAGTTGGCTTAAAGCTCAACATTCAGAAAACAAAATCATGGCATCTGGTCCCATCACTTCATGGGAAATAGATGGAGAAACAGTGTCAGACTTTATTTTTTGGGGGGCTCCAAAATCACTGCAGATGGTGATTGCAGCCATGAAATTAAAAGACACTTACTCCTTGGAAGAAAAGTTATGACCAACCTAGATAGCATATTCAAAAGCAGAGACATTACTTTGCCGACTAAGGTCCGTCTAGTCAAGGCTATGGTTTTTCCAGGACTCATGTATGGATGTGAGAGTTGGACTGTGAAGAAGGCTGAGCACTGAAGAACTGATGCTTTTGAACTGTGGTGTTGGAGAAGACTCTTGAGAGTCCCTTGGACTGCAAGGAGATCCAACCAGTCTATTCTGAAGGAGATCAACCCTGGGATTTCTTTGGAAGGAATGATGCTAAAACTGAAACTCCAGTACTTTGGCCACTTCATGCAAAGAGTTGACTCACTGGAAAAGACTCTGATGCTGGGAGGGATTAGGGGCAGGAGGAGAAGGGGACCACCGAGGATGAGATGGCTGGATGGCATCACTGACTCGATGGACGTGAGTCTGAGTGAACTCCGGGAGTTGGTGATGGACAGGGAGGCCTGGCGTGCTGCGATTCATGGGGTCGCAAAGAGTTGGACACGACTGAGCGACTGAACTGAACTGAACTGAATGGATAATTTTAGAACTAAGAATAAAGAAATATTTAGAGGCTATTTTATTGGAAATTTTAATGAAGATTTAAACACAGCTGAAAGTGAAAGTGGCTCAGTCATTTCTTACTCTTGCGACACTATTGCCTATACAGTCCATGGAATTCTCCAGGTCAGAATAGTGGAGTGGGTAGCCTTTCCCTTCTCCAGAGGATCTTCCCAACCCAGGGATTGAACCCAGGTCTTCTGCCTTGCAGGCGGATTCTTTACCAGCTGAGCTATAAATAGGGATAGTCCAGAATTATTTCTATATTTTCCTAGTTTTGAAGATATATGCCAAAAATGCACAATATCTTCTGAATAAACCAACTTCTCATTATTGTAATGTGTGAATGACAAACATATCATTTGTGAATATTGGTTCCAGATTTTGATTATGCCTCTAATCAAAGGCATAATCATTTGATAATCCTCATTTCAAATTCACCATTACTTCTCATTCTTCTTTCAGCACTTATATAGTCAATACCCAGTGTGAAAGATTTTTGAAAGTTTAAGAGCTCAGAGTGTTTTTATTTGGCTCCAAAATTAGACTGCAGTCTCAGTTTTAGGTTTATCAATACGAACTAGATTGATGAAACCAGTGGATTCTGTTTCATGTCTTCAAAATCTATTTCCTTCCAATGTCTTTTTCTAACATTACTCTGAGCATTTGTCCACTTATGAGCATTTCAAGAACACTTTGGTGAATAAACATAATAAAAGATGAAGGAATATTGTCACACATACTTTCCAAAAAGTTTAGATTCTTTGCTAATTGAAGTATAGTTGAAAACAGCATTATATTGATTAAGTACACAGTATAGTGATTTGACTTTTATATATAAATATCAATCTGTATATGTTACAAATTGATTACCACAATAAGTCCAGTAACCATCCCTCAATATATGAAACTATTGTTATATTATTATCTATATTCCCTATCCTGTAATTATATACCTGTGACTTATTTTATAACTTGAAGTTGATACCTCTGAATCCCTTTCACCTATTTTGCGTAATCTTCCCATCCCCCTTCCCTCTGACAACCAAGTTTCCCGTATCTAGGTGTCTGCTCTGTTTTGTTTGTTCATTTGTTTTGTTTTATAAATTTACATGAATGTGAAATCATATACTATCTGCCTTTCCTTGTCTGACTTAGTGTAATATCCTCTAGGTCGTTCTAAATATCTCCATATTCTTGTTGCAAAATTTTGTGTAATGATGTCATTCCAATTGAATGACTGACTGAGAATGTCATATTTTCCTTTTTATCCTTAAAAATATACTTCCGTTGTTGATTCTTGAATTTGAGAAAATTCATCTAAGATGTCATAATTTGAAGACTCATAGCTGAGACTGTGCTTATAAAAGCTATTTTATCATTATTATTAAAAGCTCAGAGTTTACTGGGGTGCTGCCTCATCTTCTAATTTATCTCCTGACTCAAATATTTGTGAAAACTCTTGTTTCATAAATTTTCTTCTCTTCATTGTTATGAGCAGAAAGTTCTCAGCTAGGCTTAAGAATGGTAAGGCAATACTACAGAGATGTTTCAAATAATTTTTTATATGTTTTGAGAAATAGTTATAATAATTTGGACAAGGAAATAAGAAAATAAGAACAAATAAATGGTGAAGGTTTGTTTCTAGCATAAGCCTTGCAGAAAAAACCACTATTCTTTTTTCTTATTATTTCAATCTTTTTTTAAAGCATCTTTGGTAATAAATGATGAGCAATGAAATAATCTTAACTTACATGCAGAGTACATCATGAGAAATGCTGGATTGGAAGAAACTCAGCTGGAATCAAGGTTGCGGAGAGAAATATCAATCACCTCAGATATGCAGATGACACCACGCTTATGGCAGAAAGTGAAGAGGAGCTAAAAAGCCTCTTGATGAAAGTGAAAGAGGAGAGTGAAGAAGTTGGCTTAAAGCTCAACATACAGAAAACGAAGATGATGGCATCTGGTCCCATCACTTCATGGAAAATAGATGGGGAAACAGTAGAAACAGTGTCAGACTATTTTTTTGGGGTTCCAAAATCACTGCAGATGGTGACTGCAGCCATGAGACACTTACTCCTTGGAAGAAAAGTTATGACCAACCTAGATAGTATATTCAAAAGCAGAGCATTACTTTGCCGACTAAAGTCCGCCTAGTCAAGGCTATGGTTTTTCCAGTGGTCATGTATGGATGTGAGAGTTGGACTGTGAAGATGGCTGTGCGCAAAGAATTTATGCTTTTGAAGTGTGGTGTTGGAGAAGACTCTTGAGAGTCCATTGGACTGCAAGGAGATCCAACCAGTCCATTCTGAAGGAGATCAGCCCTGGGATTTCTTTGGAAGGAATGATGCTCAAGCTGAAGCTCCAGTACTCTGGCCACCTCATGCAAAGAGTTGACTCATTGGAAAAGACTTTGATGCTGGGAGGGATTGGGGGCAGGAGGAGAAGGGGCTGACCAAGGATGAGATGGCTGGATGGCATCACGGACTCAATGGATGCGAGTCTGAGTGAACTCCGGGAGTTGGTGATGGACAGGGAGGCCTGATGTGCTGCGATTCATGGGGTCGCAAAAAATTGGACACAACTGAGCGACTGAACTGAACTGATGATAAAATAGCCAGGTGTTTCAAGATATAATAAAATAAGATCATTGAGATCCTATTATGTAACCTTAATTTATAAAGGGATTCAATGTATCAGACTACAGATAGCATGAGTTTTGTTTACTAAAAATACTTTTTATTCTTAGGAAGATATTTAATAAAAAAATAAAGTCCCTCAAGTATCAGTCCTTTTATACAGTTGAAAACAGTTAAAAAAGAAACTCAAAAACTAGAAATGAGTTCAATGAATGCTGATGTTGTCTCAAATGTTAACTTGAGCTCCAAACTGTCTTAAAGGAATTAAAAACTTAAATGTGAAAAATAAAGTACTAATGCTTTTAGAACATACTGTATAAGAATTTTTATGATCTAATTTACCTGGGACTTGTCCTGGGCTTTGAAGTTTTAAAAGATCTCCAATGGATTCACCAGGCTTCCCCTGTGCCTCAGAAGTAAAAAACCTGCCTGCAATGCAAGAGACTCAGCAGGAGTTGCAAGTTCCATCCCTGGGTCAGAAAGATCCTCTAGAAAAAGAAATGGCAGTGGATCCAGCATTCTTGCCTGGAAAACCCCAGGACAGAGGATGTTGGGGGGCTATAGTCCATTGGATCGCAAAGAGTTGGACACAACTTTGTGACTTTCTTTGTGACTAAACAAACAAGAGTTGATTCTAACGGGCAGACAAGCTTGAGCAACAATGAGCCCAGGGAGATTTTTTATTTTTTATGAAGATCAAAGCTAGATCTGTCAGCTTCTTGCTTTTAAATGCATTCTTTCCTTTTTTTCTGCTTTCATTAAGCAATTATTTAAGACGGCATACTAGATAAGCCATCCTGAGGATGTTTATATTAATGCATGTCTTTAATTTGCTCTAATATTGCTGTATGTCTGTATCTCTATCTGACGCAGACAGACATATCATTATATATTATGAAGACACATACAAACATTTACATTTATATCTAAATAATCATCTATGGGAAACAAATATCAGTACTGAACTGAAAATGTACCACATTTGAAATCACTTTGAAAAGCTAAAAAGAATATCTTCATTTTGGCATGATCATACATATTCTATTTTTGTAGTAACAATATTTCAACTCATAAGGAGAGCCACTTTTTTAAAAAGTAGCTGGGTGCTGAGAAAGGAGAGAGATTTTTCTCTTCTGAGTTTCAGCAAAATATATTTAATTATGCCATGTTTAAATTTCCATCATTGCAATTCCATCAGACAATAGCATTGCTGTGATTAAAAGATGAGTCAGAGAGATAAAATGAAAATTGAAACAGGAAATGTCTTCAGATTAGAAGCATGGTTGCCTTGTCTCCCTTGAACTGATTAGACATAATCATTTGAAATATTATCTTCTGTTGCAATGAAAAGGCAGCTCATTGTCACCAGAATCAATCAGTCAGAGGTGAAAAACAGGCCAAATCTATAACAGCATAATATGCAATGGAAATAACTTCTTATTTTAGAGAGACCAATGATCAAATGGGAGGAGGAAATGGTAACCCTCTCCACTATTCTTGCCTGAAGAACCCCATAGACATAGGAGCCTGGCAGCTGCAGTCTATGGGGTCACAGAGAGTTGGACATGACTGAGTGACTAAACACCACGATCAAATGAGATCCTTAAAATTACTGCTAACCAAAAGAATTAGGGTCTGTTAATATGTAAACTAGACTTCCATATATATTTTATATATGACAACATGTCCAAATTCCCTTATATATGTTGCTTCATGAATTATATTGCATAAGGAATCGGATGCCATACAACTGCTATATTATTGTGTATCTGTCATTTTCTATTTCTTTTGTGGAATATTAAGTCTTTAACATATGGATACCAGCAGGACAACAATGACAATTTCATTTTACCCTTTCAAGAGATGTTTTATTTTAGAAACAATAATAACCAATCAACAAAAGAGGAAACAATCTTTACTAATGATTGTGTTCATGGCACATTAAGAAATGTGTGTGTTGATATGGAGGAGTTAGATCTCATGATGGGGAATGAGCAGATTAAAAAAAAAATTATTAGAAAGTTGACTGGCAAAACACCACCACTGGCCTGAGGTGAAAGAGAGAAGGGTGGTCTGATGTAAAATATTAAGGCTGTATTGAAAGTATCTTTTTTTCCCCATTTGGTGGTGTGATATACATAAAGTGAAAAAGTGAGTGTTCGTCACTGCGACATCATGGACTATAGCCTGCCAGGCTCTTCTGTCCATGGAATTCTCCAGGTAAGAATACTGAAGTGGGTAGCCACACAGGGATTGAAACTGGCAGGCAGATTCTTAACAGTCTGAGCCACCAAAAAAGCCCAGTGTGACATACACTGGGGTGAAAAAAAAGGCAGATGTATTGAGTTGGCCAAAAATTTCATTTGGGTTTTTCTGTAACATTTTGTGGAAGAACCTGAACTAACTTTCTGACCAACTCAATACAAAAAGCTGAATTTAAGTTCTGTAACACTATAGAACCCTAAACTATATCTCTAACAAAACATGGAAGATGGATGCAATTCTGTCACTCGCCAAAGCCATCAGAGCACTCACTATGCAAGTAGAATACATCCTTAGCACCTGAGGAGGTCAGCAGCGTGTAAACTTCACTGGTAGATCTCCAGCTCAGAAACCACAGAATAACAAGCTCCAAGTTATGCAAATTTATTTAATTCAATTAAGTTCAGTAGCTCAGTTGTGTCTGACTCTTTGTGACCCCATGGACTGCAGCATGCCAGGCCTCCCTGTCCATCACCAACTCCTGGAGCTGTGAGTTTATTAGGAAGTAAGAATATATGAGTATTTAAATATATTTAAACATATAACTTTGTATCCTATTTTTATAAAAAAATTAAAATTATTTTTAAGCTTTGGCATGTTTTTTCCTTATTTCCAATCTTGGTTGATTTTTTTCTTTTTCTTTTCTTTTCTTTCTTTTTTTGCATTATTTATCTCCTATGGTCAAATTTTCCAGATATCTGCTCGCTTTTTTCTTTTAATTATTCATTCAATAGACTAGTTATTAGTCATTCCTCTATTCTGCTTTTTCTTTTCTAATCAATGTGTCATTTTATATTTTATCCAGTTCCATAAGTTTTTATAAGGTTTCATCTTTTTTAAACCTTTGAAGAGTTAATTTAATACACCTATCTTTTATTAAAGCAATTTTAAAGGCAAGAAATTATGGATGATATTTGGGCTGCATTCTATTAGTTTCAAAATGCAGTGCCATTATCTTTCTTTTTAAAAAATACTTTTATATAACAAATATAGTTTTATTCAAGGGTCTGTTTAAACAGATATAATTTAACTATATTATTTTTAAATTTTTTTAAAAAGGTAGATCATATGATCAACAGGCACAGAAAGGACTGTCATAGAGTGCTGCCCACCTCATAGCTACATGAGTCAATTCTTTGGTTATTTTCATTTTCATGTCATTATAGGAGAGGACTTCCCTGGTGGCTCAGATGGTAAAGCGTCTGTCTACAATGTGGGAGATCCGGGTTCAAGCCCTTATTAGTTTCAAAATGCAGTGCCATTATCTTTCTTTTTAAAAAATACTTTTATATAACAAATATTGTTTTATTCAAGGGTCTGTTTAAACAGATATAATTTAACTATATTATTTTTAAATTTTTTTAAAAAGGTAGATCATATGATCAACAGGCACAGAAAGGACTGTCATAGAGTGCTGCCCACCTCATAGCTACATGAGTCAATTCTTTGGTTATTTTCATTTTCATGTCATTATAGGAGAGGACTTCCCTGGTGGCTCAGATGGTAAAGCGTCTGTCTACAATGTGGGAGATTCGGGTTCAAGCCCTGAGGTGGGAAGATCCCCTGGAGAAGGAAACGACAATCCACTCCAGTACTATTGCCGGGAAAATCCCAGAGACAGAGGAGCCTGGTAGGCTACAGTCTATGGGATCACAAAGAGTCGGTCACGACTGAGCGACTTCACTCACTCATAGGAGAGGTGTGGTTTTATTATCTATGCAGCCCAGCTAAATACTTGTCAGTATTACAATAGATATTAAAGACTACTGAATAATCTTAAGTCCAACTGGTTTCTTCCAAGTATCTGAAAACCATGTGAAGCATCTGTGGAAAATTTATGCAAGAACCTTAAGTTCTTTAAGCATTATCTCTAATAGAAGCCAGTTAAAGTTAAGTGTAAGTACATTAAAATATATTCTCATTTATAATAGGTCCCATATGATTCATCAAGAGAGATGTTTTCATCATTATCATTGCAATCGATTAGTAAAAATCCATCTTTTGGATTTGGATCAACAATGAGCAGAGCATTTATTTGTGTTTGAAGAGACATAATAGACAACCTGCTCTGCCATAAGGCAAGCTAAGTTTGAATAATTTCTTTTTTGCCTTGTCTTTTTCTGAGTATGGAGCTAATACAACTTTACCCCTGCTACACCCTACGAGTGATTCATCATTCACTATTTCAGGTACACTGAGGGTATTATAACAGGAACGTGGCTATTTGAATGGTACACAAAGAATGTATAGCTTCAAATGGAACCTGAGGATTAATATCACTAATTTTTATAGAACAAATAAAATTGATTATTAAATTATTTAAGATATGTAAGTAAATAAGGATATTTATGGTTAGATAGGATTAAAATAGACTTTATTTTTAACAGTGAGTAGCTGGTTGTTTAGACACATCTAACATCATACTTTCAATATTAATATCTTAGATAATTTAATTTATAATAATTAGTAGCATGATTTTTAAAATAGTCATGTGTCATGGTTACATTACAGTTTTAGAAGATACAATCTCCAAATGCAAATGGTTTAATTAAACTTATTCACAGAAATTGTATCATATTGCCTTTAGTCCATTTAAAAAGTGAGAGAAATGTTCTTTGAAAAATCTTATATTCTTGATATGGAACAAAATCCAAATAGTGTGTTTAAAAGTTAAAAGAAGCTAATTACCAGTCCCTTGAAAGTCTTTTTGAAAATAGCTTTTAAAGCTTTCCAGATAAGTAGCAGCTTGCCCAAAAGGGGAATAGAGAAATTATTCATAAAGTGGCATTTTTTTCATCTAGGAATCTTTCCTGGAAATTAAAAGTTGTTTGGAGAGATTAAAAGGCTTTGGGGAAATGGGCAATAAATTGTAAACATCTTCCTAGATTATGGGACAAGATGTAAGGTCATTTTCAATTTTAAATGAGGAAATTGTTTTGGAAAAAAATTGAAAAAGATTGATTGAGATATATTAAATAGAGTTTTATTTCAGTTCCTATAGGAAATAGGTACTCATATTTAATAGCTATTACTTTTAAATTGATTATAATATATCACTTATAATTATACATCTATGTATTTGTTTCGGTGTTTGTGTGTTTGTGTGTGTGTGTGTGTGTGTGTATACATATATAACCATCCATATTTAGGGTAAAATTATTTCCAGTTTGAAATATAAAAATTGATGAAATCATGTATCTAGAAATTATATATAATTCCAAAAGACACGTAGAAAAAATATATATATCAAGGGGGTAATGTGGAAATAAAATTGAAAAGGAGGATCCCCTATCCCACCAGGAAAGAGTTATAAATCCTGAATATAAAGCAAAAAACAGCCCCTTGAAGACAATGGAGAGTGAACAAAAGCTGCAGATTGGAAAATCATAACAAGATATAATTCAGTTCAGTTTAGTTCAGTTCACTCACTCGGTTGTGTCCGATTCTTTCCAACCCCATGAATCGCAGCATGCCAGGCCTCCCTGTCCATCACCAACTCACGGAGTTCCGTCAAACTCACATCTAACGAGTCGGTGATGCCATTCAGCCATCTCATCCTCTCTCATCCCCTTCTCCTCCTGCCCCCAAGTCCCTCCCAGCATCAGGGTCTTTTCCAGTGAGTCAACTCTTCACATCAGGTGGCCAAAGTACTAGAGCTTCAGCTTTAGCATCAGTCCTTGCAAAGATCCCAGGGCCAATCTCCTTCAGAATGGACCAGCTGGATCTCCTTGCAGTCCAAGGGACTCTCAACAGTCTTCTCCAACACCACAGTTCAAAAGCATCAATATTTCAGCACTCAGCTTTCTTCACAGTTCAACTTTCGCATCCCTACATGACCACAGGAAAAACCATAGCCTTAAATGCAGAGTTCCAAAGAATAGCAAGAAGATATAAGAAAGCCTTCTTCAGCGATCAATGCAAAGAAATAGTGGAAAACAACAGAACAGGAAAGACTAGAGATCTCTTCAAGAAAATTAGAGATACCAAGAGAACATTTCATGCAAAGATGGGCTCGATAAAGGACAGAAATGGTCTGGACCTAACAGAAGCAGAAGATATTAAGAAGAGGTGGCAAGAATACACGGAAGAACTGTACAAAAAAGATCTTCATGACCCAGATAATCATGATGATGTGATGACTAATCTAGAGCCAGACATCTTGGAATGTGAAGTCAAGTGGGCCTTAGAAAGCATCACTATGAACAAAGCTAGTGGAGGTGATGGAATTCCAGTTGAGCTGTTTCAAATCCTGAAAGATGATGCTGTGAAAGTGCTGCACTCAATATGCCAGCAAATCTGGAAAACTCAGCAGTGGCCACAGGACTGGAAAAGGTCAGTTTTCATTCCAATTCCAAAGAAAGGCAATGCAAAAGAATGCTCAAACTACTGCACAATTGCACTCATCTCACATGCTAGTAAAGTAATGCTCAAAATTCTCCAAGCCAGATTTCAGCAATACGCGAACTGTGAACTCCCTGATGTTCAAGCTGGTTTTAGAAAAGGGAGAGGAACCAGAGATCAAATTGCCAACATTCGCTGGATCATGGAAAAAGCAAGGAGAGTTCCAGAAAAACATCTATTTCTGCTTTATTGACTATACCAAAGCCTTTGACTGTGTGGATCACAATAAACTGTGGAAATTTCTGAAAGAGATGGGAATACCAGACCACCTAACCTGCCTCTTGAGGAATCTGTATGCAGGTCAGGAAGCAACAGTTAGAACTGGATGTGGAACAACAGACTGGTTCCAAATAGGAAAAGGAGTACGTCAAGGCTGTATACTGTCACCCTGCTTATTTAACTTCTATGCAGAGTACATCATGAGAAACGCTGGACTGGAAGAAACACAAGCTGGAATCAAGATTGCCAGGAGAAATATCAATAACCTTAGATATGCAGATGACACCACCCTTATGGCAGAAAGTGAAGAGGAACTAAAAAGCCTCTTGTTGAAAGTGAAAGAGGAGAGTGAAAAAATTGGCTTAAAGCTCAACATTCAGAAAATGAAGATCATGGTATCTGGTTCCATCACTTCATGGGAAATAGATGGGGAAACAGTGGAAACAGTGGCAGACTTTATTTTTGGTGGCTCCAAAATCACTGCAGATGGTGACTGCAGCCATGAAATTAAAAGACGCTTACTCCTTGGAAAAAAAAGTGATGACCAAACTAGATAGTATATTCAAAAGCAGAGACATTACTTTGCTGACTAAGGTCCATCTAGTCAAGGCTATGGTTTTTCCTGTGGTCATGTACGGATGTGAGAGTTGAACTGTGAAGAAGGCTGAGGGCCAAAGAATTGATGCTTTTGAACTGTGGTGTTGGAGAAGACTCTTGAGAGTCCCTTGGACTGCAAGGAGATCCAGCTGGTCCATTCTGAAGGAGATCAGCCCTGGGATTTCTTTGGAAGGAATGATGCTAAAGCTGAAGCTCTAGTACTTTGGCCACCTGATGTGAAGGGTTTACTCATTGGAAAAGACCCTGATGCTGGGAGGGATTGGGGGCAGGAGGAGAAGGGGACAATAGAGGATGAGATGGCTGGATGGCATCACAGACTCAATGGAAGTGAGTCTGAGTGAACTCCGGGAGTTGGTGTTGGACAGGGAGGCCTGGCGTGCTGCGATTCATGGGTCGCAAAGAGTCAGACACGCCTGAGCGACTGAACTGAACTGAACTGACTAGATGGATGTTTGTGGGCAAAGTAATGTCTTTCCTTTTGAATATGCTATCTAGGTTGGTCAAAGCTTTCCTCCAAGGAGTGTCTTCTAATTTCATGGCTGCAATCACCATCTGCAGTGATTTTGAAGCCCCCCAAAATAAAGTCTGAGACTGTGTCCACTGTTCCCCATCTATTTCCCATGAAGTGATGGGACCAGATGCCATGATCTTACTTTTCTGAATGTTGAGCTTTAAGCCAACTTCTTCACTCTCCTCGTTCACTTTCATCAAGAGGCTTTTTAGTTCCTCTTCACTTTCTGCCATAAGTGTGGTGTCATCTGCATATCTGGGGTTATTGATAGAATATTATAAACAGACTTTGTTCCTTTTTGGAACAAAATATTTAATTTGTAGGAGTAAAGACATAAAAACTGTCAACCTTAAAGTATGGAGAAAAAACAACTACAATAGGGAGAAAAAGGTGTAATAAATTTTCCTGTGCCCAAAACTGCATATGAGGGAGTTTCAAGAGCTTCTGTGAAGGCCATAGTTCCATTACTTAGGGCCTGGTGGGGCTAGATTAAGACATAATCAAACTACCAGAAAACACCACTGTGCCATTTATACCTGGGTCAACAAATACAAACTAAGTAATGGTTGAGGCTGAAGGGCTAGAAGTAAGAGGCAAAAATCATGCAGGGTCAGTGCAAAGGAAAGACTGAAAGATGAAGGTAAAGCTGACACTGAGAAATGATAAACTGGTCTCCACCCTGAACAACCTTAAACAAACTGGGCCCCACCCTACACCAAAGGTATTGCTGGCAGAATTTGAAGCCTGTGGTGCGCTGTGGGTAACTACAGCTGCAACAAATCCCAAACCCTGCCCAAGCCCTTACTGTATTGATTCAAATACTACACTAAAGGCTGAGGAAAAGGAAAGGTATACCTAGGTCAGTATAACTAGTAAAAATGTCTTTCAAAAAATAAAAGGACAAAGAAAGATTTTTTTCAGATAAGCAAAAATGGAAAATATGCTCTTTCAGAACATATACAGTAAAATAAATGTTAAAGGAAACTTCTTAGACAGAAGGACTATAACACCAGACAGCAATATAAGAATCTGTACAGTAGAATAAAAAGCATTGGAATAAATGAAGATAAAATATATTCTATTTTTTCTTATTCTTTATCACTCTGTACCATAATATGTGATTAAAAATAGTATGGGAGACTTGTATGTCTACAGTATATATAAGAAAATGTATACCAACCATAATACAAAGGATGGGAGGGAAGAATTAGAAATATACTCTTGTAAATTCCTTATACTATATGTGAAAGTGAAAGTCACTCAGTCGTGTCCAACTCTTTGTGACCCCATGTACTATACAGTCCATGAAATTCTCCAGGCCAGAATACTGGAGTGGGTAGTCATTCCCTTCTCCAGGGGATCTTCCCAACCCAGGGATTGAACCCAGGTCTTCAACATTGCAGGCAGATATTTTACCAGCTGAGCCACCATGGAAGTCCATACTATATGTGAAATAGTTTCTTATTTGAAAGTAGAATGATTGATTAAAGATGTATATTGTAGACCATGGAGCAACCACTAAAAACTTTTATCTACTAACTTGACCTAATGACATTGAAAACATATTTTATGCAACAATAGTAGACACACATTCTTTCAAATACACATGAAACAGTTACCAAAACAGATTATATTCTGGGCCATAAAAGAAATCAACACAAACTTAAAAAAATAGAAGGAATGAAAAGTGTGTTTTCAGTGATATAATTAGGCTATAATTATACAATTGTAAAAAGCTGTGTGGAAAAACCCCATGAATGCTTAGAAATTAAATAGTACCCTTCCAAAAAACCTACTCTACTCATCAGAGGAAATATTAACATGAACTCAATTTTTAGCTGAGTGAAAATAAAAATATAACACATCAAATTTTCTGGGGTACAGCTAAAGTAATGCTTATAGAAAAATGTTTGGCATTACATACCTATATTAGAAAGGAAATAAAGAATTAAATAGTAATTTATACTTTCACAATAAGAAATTAGGTAAACAAGGGCAAACTAAACCAAAATCAAGCAATAAGAATAGCAACAAGAAAGAGCAGAAATGAAGGCAGCATGGTATTATCCAAATGATAAACACATCAATCAATGGAGAGCCCAAAATAGACCCATAGTGTCAACTGATAAATATATATTTAAACATAAAGGGAAGTCAACAGATAAAGAAGAGTCTTTACAAGAAATGCTGCTTGAAAATTTTGACATCCATTTATCTAATACATAATAATGTAACTCAATTCATATCTTACACTTTATGCAAAAATTAACTTAAATTGTGTTATACCCTTGGGACTTCCCTGGCAGTCCAGTGGTTAAAACTCTCTGCTCCCAAAGCAGGGGGCACAAGTTCAATCCTTGTTTGGGGGACTAAGATTCCGCATGTGGTGCACTGGAGTTCCACACCTCCCCCACCCCCGCCACCCCGCCTCCAGAAAAAAAGTGGTGTAGTCTTAAATGTAAATTGTAAAAGTATCAACCATCTAGACAAAATTATGATAGAAAATCTTTATGGTCTTAAGAGTTAGTTTTTAAATTCAGCACTGAGGGGGAGAGATCAAAGATGGTGGAGTAACAGGACATGAAATTCACCTCTTCTCACAATTACATCAAAAATACATCTAAAAAAATACATCTGTGTATGAAACTATTCTCATAGAATATATACTGAATGCTGGCAGAAAACCTTAGACTTCAGAAGGACAAGAAAAACTCCATATCACCAGGTAGAACAAAAGAAAAAAGAATCAGGATGGGACCTATGTCCCTGCAAAGGAACTGTGAAAGAAGAAATGTTCTCAGGGAAGTCCTTTCATCAGTGGAGAGATCAGCAGTGGCAGAAGGAGAGCTTTGGAGCCTCAGAGGAGATCACAGTACCCAGTTTTAAAAATCCAGAACTGTGAGAAATCTGCACAGGGGATCAATACAATCACCCTTCACTCCCCAGACTGAGATGCTCATTTGCTGGTGCAGTCAGGAGCTGGGTGCTGAGCTTCAGCATCAAAGATCAGACCCAGGGAGGGAACTGGGGTTGGCTGTGTGGAAACAGCCTAAAGGAGCTGGAGTTTGGTGCAACCACAATTGAGGGTATGTGCAAAAAAGACGAAAATCACATGATCATCCAAATAGATGAAATAAAAGCATGTGACAAAATTCAATTACATTCATGATAAAAACTCTTACCAAAGTGGGTATAGAGGGAATATAGAAAACATAATAAAAGCTATTTATGGCAAAACCACAGACAATATAATACTCAATGGTGAAAACTGAAAGACTTTCCTGCTAAAATCTGGAATAAGACAAGGATGCCCATTCTCCCTTCATAGTGCTGAAAATCCTAGCCAGAGCAATCATACAAGAAAAAGAAATAAGGGTTACCAAATTGAAGGAAAGAGGTAAAATTGTCATTATATGTAAATGACATGATACTATATATAGAAAATCCTAAAGACTCTACAAAAACTAAGAAGACAACTAAATTGGTTGCACTTCTTTATACTAACAAATATTAGAATGGGAATGTTAAAAGATATATATTTTTAAAATCACATTCCTAAAAATAAAATACTTAGAAATAAACCTGACTGAAGAGGTGAAGGACCTGAAGGGTCTTCAACTATTGACAACTGTAAAATATTAATAAAGGAAACTGAAGACGATTTAAAGAAATGGAAAGATATCACATGCTCTTGGATTAGAAGGATTAATATTGTTAAAATGGCCATGTTATACAAAGCAATTTACAGATTTAACACAATCCCCATCAAATTACCCATGACATTTCTAACAGAACTAGAGAAAAGAATTCTAAAATTCATATGGAGCCATAAAAGATCCAGAATTGCCAA
This sequence comes from Aepyceros melampus, assembly GCA_006408695.1. Classification (NCBI taxonomy): domain Eukaryota; kingdom Metazoa; phylum Chordata; class Mammalia; order Artiodactyla; family Bovidae; genus Aepyceros; species Aepyceros melampus. The sequence continues at coordinate 898,314 of SJXQ01007906.1, forward strand.
AGCAATCCTAAAAAAAAAAGAGCAAAGCAGACTTCAGACAATACTACAAAGCTACAGTAATCAAAACAGCATGGTATTAACACAAAAGCAGACATAAGGATTAATGGAACGGGATAGTCCAGAAATAAAGCCAACACAATTAATCATCAACAAAGGAGGCAAGAATATGCAGAGGAAAATGACAGTCTCTTCAGCAGGTAGTGTTGGGAAAGTTAGACAGCCACATGTAAATCATTGAAATTAGACCACACCCTCACACTAAATGTAGAAATAGACTCAAAATGGCTTAAACCTTTAAACATAAGACATGGCACCACAAAACTCCTAGAAAGGTCATAGGCAAAACATTCTCTGACATAAATAGTATTGATGTTTTCTTAGGTGAGTCTTGCAAGGCAATATAAATAAAAACAAAAATTAACAAATGGGACCTAATCAAACTTAACAAGGTTTTGCACAGCAAAGGAAACCATAAGCAAAACAAAAAGACAACCTACAGAATAGGAGAAAATATTTACAAATGATGTGATCAACAAGGGCTTAATTTTGAAAATATACAAACATACAATTCAACAACAACAAAAAACAATCAATTCAAGCAGAATACCTAAACAGACATTTCTCCAAAGAAAATGTACAGATGGTCAATAACTACATGAAAAGATGTTCAAAATCACTAGAGAAATGCAAATCAAAACCACAAGTAACCAGCTTACACTGGTCAGAATGGCCATCATCAAACGCTGGAGGGGGTGTGGAGAAAAGGGAAACCTCCTATCCTGTTGGTGGGAACATAATTTTGTGCAGCCACTATGAAAAATAGTAAAATAGTACGGAGGTTCTTCAGAAAACTAAAAATAGAATTACCATATGACTCAACAACCCATCCCTATGTTCATAAAAGTAGTATTCACAATAGCCATGACACAGAAACAACCTAAATGTCCAGTGACAGACAAATGGATAAAAGCGAAGTGGTACATGTATAGAATAGGATTCTACTCTGCCATAAAAAAAGTATGAAATAATGGCATTTGGAGCAACATGGATGTAACTAGAGATTATCAGACTTAGTGAAGTAAATAAGGAAGAGAAAGACAAACACAATATGATATCACTTTTATGTGGAATCTAAAAGGCGATACAAATGAACAGAAACGGACTCAGGGACATGGAGAGCAGACTTGTGGTTGCCAAGGCGGAGGGGGTTGGGAAGGATAGAGTGGGTGCTTTGGGTTGGCAGATGTAGGCTATTACATATAGAATGTGTAAACAAGGCTCCACTGTATAACACAGGGAACTATATTCAGTATCCTATGATAATAATGGAAAATAATATTTTAAAAAAAGTAGTGTGTGTGTGTATGTGTGTGTGTGTGTGTATAAAACTGAATCACTTTGCTGTAGAGAGGAAATTACCACAACACTACAAACCAAGTAAAAATAAGTAAAACACTGAAAGCACCACTCATAAAAGAAAATATAAATTGTACTCTCTGTGAGACATTAAAAATTAAAAATTAAAAAAAATAAGTGCACACTGGACAATAATGTTTGTAAAACACAAAGAGTTCTGACATATGACTTGTATTCAGAAAGTGTAATAAATCAATTAAATGTGGTAAAAAGAAAATAAGAAAGAAACTCTAAACTGAAACTTTATCAAAGAAAGTATGTGTTTATTTTTGCTAGCAAAGTAAAACTTTGTTATATTAAAAAGAATGAGAAATTTTTGAGACAGAGGAGTTCATGATGTGGCAAAACTGAGTATTAGGATTATTAGTATTGTGTGGCTTTCATAAATAAAGCTACTAGGTCCTAGGAAGATGGGAAACAAGACATCATTCAATAACAATCATTCTCAGGATCTGTTAGAAAATAAAACAGCTCCTAGCAGTCTCCAGGACACACATCTGGGGAGTCCCCAAGTAGCTGATCAGATTCTGAGAAGACATCAAGAAGCAGAAGGGTAAGTGGCAGCAGTTCTCTCATCATCTCTGATTCTTCCGGCAAAAATTCTAGTAATGAAATTGGCCCCAAACCAAGAGATTTACCACCAAATCCAAGATCAAATCATTTAGAAATCACCCACCAGTGAAATGGTTACCAGATGTGCAGCTGATCTGAAAACTTTATTCTGAAATTGCTTTTTAGTCTTTTCTTATTTATGCTTGTTTCAAAACATATTGGTGCCTACATGGTAGTCATCTCACTCAAATCATTTACATTCACTTGAAAATATTAACTGTTACCTAGTACATACCAGGCAGAACATTTTAAATTACAAGTAGCAAGAAAGAGCAATAGGCCATTAATAACAACTAGATTTGAATTAACGTTAAAGTTCATTCTTGCACAAAACTGAGCAAGTGCCTGTTTAGTAAATGGCTTTGTTAAGTCCTATCCGTTTAATGTTTATTGGGGTTGGTTTTGAGTTTGGACCTAGGTGGGTGCTTCTTAAGCTTCAGTGCCTGTGAATTCTTTCAGATCTAGTTAATGTGCAGATTCTATTGCAGTAATTCTGAGGTAGGGCCCAAGATTTTGCATTTCTAGCAGGCTCCAATGAATGTAGATACTGCTGATCTGTGGAACACACTTGGAATTTTAAGAGCATAGAATATCAAATGCTTCTCAACACTGAATATTCCCATACTTGAAGACACTGCTACTGTAGGTCTAGGGTTCAAGACTAGGTTGCAATAAGTGTGAAAAACATTTGTAGCTTTAAACACAGTTTTAATCTCAAGGTTCTTACTTTGTATCATCATATTAAAAAAAATTTAATTATAGCCTAGAAAATTTACTTTAGCAAGTACTAATAAGAATAAATTTTAGCAAAATTCCTTTAAAAACTGTGAAAATAAATATCATGCATAAGAAAACCCCTTTTGAAGTTCAGATATGTGATATATTTGAAATTTCATTTAGAAACAATATTACATTGGAAGATCATGGTATCAAACTCTCCATCATTTTACCTTAGCAACTAACACATAATATTCTAAAGATTGTTATCTACTTGTCAAAAATTATTAAATTTTAGGTGAATAAGGTATTATAAATGAATCTCTCTTCAATGGTTGGCCACCTCTGAGTTTAGAAATGAAGTTATTTTTTCAGGGATAATTTATTCATTGATTTTATTTGTATTCTCTCTATTTCAGAATATAAAATAGCAACCCATCATAACTGGGATTAGAAATGCCATTTCTTTAGCATAATCGTCATTCAGGCAATGAAAGAAAAGCAAAACAATTGCCTAGTCCTATCTAACTTGTTTCTTCTGCTCATAATGATACCTTGTAGTTTTCTAAACTATTATTGGAACAGAATTTTATTTTTCACTTTAAGCGATTTTTTCTTTTTTTCTAAACCAGTTTATTTCTTAAAATATGTTAATTTACCTTTAAAATGGATTTTTTCACCACCTTATAATTTTACTTAACTTTATATGGATATATGTGTATATATCACATGTAGATATATACACAAACACATACATACAAATATAGAATACTTTGAAATAAAATTACTTTTACTGTGAAAAGCAGTTTGGCAGTGCTTCAAAAGTTAAACCTAGAGTTACTTACTACATGATCCACCAGCCCCCTCACTCCCAGCAAAATGAAAATCTCTCCAAGCAAAATGAAACAATCCACTCAAAAAATGTATACAAAGTGTTTCATAGTGGAATTCTCCACAATAGCCATAATGCATAAACAGCTCAAGTGCCTGACTGATGAATGGATAAACACTTGTACAGATACAAGAGAGTATTAATTGGTCATATCAAGGTGTTGAATTTTGATACATGCTACAACATGAATCGGAGAAGGCAATGGCACCCCACTCCAGTACTCTTGCCTGGAAACTCCCATGGACGGAGGAGCCTGGTAGGCTTCAGTCCATGGGGTCGCTAAGTTGGACCTGACTGAGCGACTTCACTTTCACCTTTTGCTTTCATGCATTGGAGAAGGAAATGGCAACCCATTCCAGTGTTCTTGCCTGGAGAGTCCCAGGGACGGGGGAGCCTGGTGGGCTGCTGTCTATGGGGTCGCACAGAGTCGGACACGACTGAAATGACTTAGCAACAACATGAATAAACTTTGAAAACTTTCTGCTGAGTGAATGAAGCCAGTCACAGAAGATCACATACCATATAATTACATTTATATGGAACCTTTAGATAAGGAAAATCTGTAGAGACAGAAAGTCGGGGTCAGAGGGATGAGATGTGACTGCTAATAGCTACAGAATTTTGTCTTGGGGTTCTAAAATTCTAAAATTAGATAACTACACAGCTTTGTGAACATACAAGAAAACATTGAATTATACACTTTCTGTGGATGAACTGTATGGTATGTAAAATATATTTCAATAAAATTATATATATATATATTTTTTTAAAAATTACACATAGGAAACCAGAATTGAAAGAGAACACTGTGTACCCCAGTGTTCATCACAGCACTGTTTATAACAGCCAGGACAAGGAAGCAACCTAGATGTCCATCAGCAGATAAATGGATAGGAAAGCTGTGGTACATATACACAATGGAGTATTACTCAGCCATTAAAAAGAATACATTTGAATCAGTACTAATGAGATGGATGAACCTGGAGCCTATTATAATACACAGTGAAGTTAGCCAGGAAGAAAAATACCAATACAGTATACTAACACATATATATGAAATTTAGAAAGATGGTAATGATAACCCTGTATGCAAGACAGCAAAAGAGACACAGATGTATAGATGATTTGGGAAAATGGCATTGAAACATGTATAATATTATATATGAAATGAATTGCCAGTCTAGGTTCGATGCATGATACTGGATGCTTGGGGCTGGTGTACTGACAGGACTCAGAGGGATGGTATGGGGAGGGAGGAGTAAGGGGGATTCAAGATGGGGAACATGTGTATACCTGTGGCGGATTCATGTTGATGTATGGCAAAACCAATACAATATTGTAAAGTAACTAACCTCCAATTAAAATAAATAAATTTACATTAAAAAATAATAAAATAAATAGAAAAAATACTTTTACTTGAAGAAATGTATATATCCAAGGGGGAAAAAAATACTTAAATAGAAATTTCTCCTATTCACTTTAAAGGGTTTTTTTTTTTTTCAAGATCCCTTATTCATTAGTCATTCAGTCATATCTATCTCTTTGTGGCCCCATGGATTGTAGCTTGCCAGGCTCCTTTGTCCATGGAATTTTCCAGGCAAGAATAATGGCATATATTCTCTTAGTACTTACAAGCAGGGCTACTTGTACATACAAGCGTTCACTACATATGACCACACTATGTGAATTTCATAAAAGCATAACTTTAAAATGATCTGTCTCTTAGTTTGTTTAACAATATTGTCATCTTGAACTTCTAATTTAGTCTTTAAATGTGCACACAATATATTTAAACACATTTTCATTAGCTATGTATTACTTTTCTGTTAAAGCTAAAGCATGATAAAACAAAGGTGCAAAGCAGAGTTCTCATTTTATGGCAAAACAAGAAAAATCTAAACTTAAAAACATTCTCTGCCCTATGGTCTTTTCTCTACCCTCTGCTGGGCCTTAAACCTCCCACATCAGCAGAAATATCTGCTCATGAAAAGCATATTCTTCTAGCACCAATAAGACAACTCCTTAAAAGATAACATTCCTCTTGGTCTGAGTCACATGACACCACTTTGTACTTGCAGACTTCTGACTCAAAAAGCTTATATAATGGTGCTTTGACATCTAATGGATGTTCTTAAAGCTTTCTGAAATGCTGTTCCCAGATTATGATCCTTAATTCGGCTCAAACAAAACTTTTTTCTTTCTTAGGCTGCTTTCCATCAACAAAGACAATGAAACTTATTACACAATTATTAATAACGTGCTCAATTGCTAAGTCATGTCAGACTCTTCGCAATCCCACGGACTGCAGCCACGAGGCTCCTCTGTCCATGGGATTTACCAGGCAAAAATACTGGAATGGGTTGCCATTTCCTTTTCCAGGGTATCTTTCAGACCCAGAGATTGAATCCGTGTCCCCTGTCTCCAGCACTGGTAGGCAGTTTCTTTACACGTGAACGATAGGAAGCCCAATAATACTATATAATTATTCAATTCAATCTCATATCATCTGAAATATAATATTTGCCTATATACTTTGTTACACTAAAATATAACATCACTATTCTGGGAGTCAACTTAAGAAGCAGATCATTTACAAATATGTTAAGCTGTAGAGATCATAAAATTATATAAAATAAAATGGATAAAGGAGATGTTTCTTTCTTTCTTTCTTTTCTTTTTCTTTTTTTTTTTTTTTTGACATGCTAATCAGAGCCAACTCTTGGATATGTTTGTTTGGCTTATACTGAATGTCAGTTCAGCTCAGTTCAGTCGCTCAGCCATGTCCGACTCTTTGCGACCCCATGAATGGCAGCACACCAGGCCTCCTATCCATCACCAACTCTGGGAGTTCACTCAAACTCATGTCCATCAAGTCAGTGATGCCATCCAGTTATCTCATCCTCTGTCATCCCCTTCTCCTCCTGCCCCCAATCCCTCCCAGCATCAGAGTCTTTTCCAATGAGTCAACTCTTTTCATGAGGTGGCCAAAGTATGGGAGTTTCAGCTTCAGCATCAGTCCTTCCAATGAACACCCAGGACTGATTTCCTTCAAAAGGGACTGGTTGGATCTCCTTGCAGTCCAAGGGACTCTCAAGAGTCTTCTCCAACACCACAGTTCAAAAGCATCAATTCTTCGATGCTCAGCTTTCTTCACAGTCCAACTCTCACATCCATACATGACCACTGGAAAAACCATAGCCTTGCCTAGATAGACCTTTGTTGGCAAAGTAATGTCTCTGCTTTTGAATATGCTATCTAGGTTGCTCATAACTTTCCTTCCAAGGAGTAAGCATCTTTTAATTTCATGGCTGCAATCACCATTTGCAGTGATTTTAGAGCCCCCAAAAATAAAGTCTGACAGTGTTTCCACTGTTTCTCCATCTATTTCCCATGAAGTGATGGGACCAGATGCCATGATCTTAGTTTTCTGAATGTTGAACTTAGGCCAGTTTTTTCACTCTCCTGTTTTACTTTCATCAAGAGGCTTTTTAGCTCCTCTTCACTTTCTGCCATAAGGGTAGTGCAGTCATTATTTCATAAGTGTTTTCTCTTCACTGGATACTATATATCATTGCATACATAGCCTGGATGCATTTACATATTTGTTACATCCACAAAGTTACTCTCAGGTAAATATATACAAACCACTTTTACCCTTCAAGATATTTTAATAAACTTTATTTTCAAATAATATTTTGCAATTTCTGAGCCTCTCTGAATTCTCTGTTTTCAATCAACTAAATGAAAATTACCCTTATTCTTAACCCAACTATTTATAAATAGTGAAATAAAATTTCATCCTTGATTCATTGTACAGTTATCACCTGTATATAGTTATGTTATGGCATCTGACATTCAGAGTTCATAATATTGAATATCATATTTCACTTCACCTGCAGTGTTCATTGCACATGACCTTATATACACTGTTAGCATCAAATAAATTATATAATACTAATAATAGTATTAGTCACTCAGTCATGTCAGACTCTTTGCAATGCCATAGACTAGCCTGCTAGGCTCCTCTGTTCATGGAACTCTCCAGGCAAGAATACTGGAGTGGGTAGCTATTCCCTTCTTCAGGGGGTTTTCCCAACCCAGGGATCAAATCCAGGTCTCCTGCACTGCAGATGGATTCTTTACCATCTATGCCACCAGAGAAGCTTGATAATACTAATACATTTTTCCAATTTAATAAATAGTTCCTAGTCTAAAGGAGGGTTCCCTGATGGTTCAGAAGGTAAAGAATCCACCTGCAGTGTGGAAGATCTGGGTTTGATCCTGGATTGGGAAGATCCCCTGGAGGAGGGCATGGCAACCCACTCCAGTATTCTTGCCTAGAGAGTTCCATGAGCTGAGCAGCCTGGCAGGCTACAGTCTGTTGGGGTTACAAAGAGGTGGATGTTACTGAATGACTAAATACACACAGTCTAAAAGTCTAGGCTAAGTAATATTAGTCATTGTTTTACTGCTGAATGTCTCAGAACTGCCAATATGTTTATGTACATTATGACTTCTCAAGAGGAAGATTTTCCAGGATTCCTCAAATAAGACTTTAGAGTGCCCACCTGACTGTAATTCAGTTAGCACAATTTAGGGAATGTTTTGTGGTAGAGACATGTTAGCATAGATCTGATAGATCTAGGGTTTAGATCACTCCTAGAGGACTGTTTGCGACCCTTGACACACATTTTAAGAGAGAAGCAAGCAGTTATTTGTTGAGAATAGAGGAATTATGATGGCAACTGGGCTACATATTTAGTGACCAGAGGTACTGAAATTAGTGACTAAAGGAGAAAACAGAGCTATAACTTTATAGTTTGTAAGCTAGTTGTTCAAAAGTGTAAAAAGACTTCTTGGGAAAGAATGATTTCTTTGTTAATGAAAGTATGAAAACATGTACAGATTTATTATTTTTTTCTTAGACCACTAAAGAGAATACAGAGATCAAATAAAATGTTACAAAAATATATTTTCAAGCATTACATTCTATGATTCTATAGTTCAGAAACAAACCTTTCTATTTTGTAATATGTGGATTGTTCACATATTCTAAGTAGACAAGAAAAAAATTGGTTCATATACTAGACAAATTTTCCCATTTGATCTTATTTAATCAATGTGTAAATCTGAAGAGATAATAAACATCAAAATCCTAGTAAACCCAATGGTTTTGGAGTCTTGTCCAAATGAATTCATTCCCTCCTCCTTTGATTCTACTTGACATTTTATGGAAAAATATACATTGCCAGATTGTTAGGTTTGAAATTGCTATAGAAAATTAGTATAATTCTGAAACAATAGATGGATGGGAAATATTATAATTATATCAAAAGAGTAGGCCAAGATTGACATTTTAATAACTGATGTTGGGACAACAGGACAGCTGTTTAGAAAAACTTGAAATCATATCCTATAAGGTAACATACAGCTACACAATTTCTAAGAGAAATGAAACACTGAATTCCTGTTACCTGATTGTATGGGAAAGCTTTCAGACTATAAATCAAAATACAGAAGTAATAAATGAATAAACTAATAAATTTGACTACAAATTTTTTTAAGTATACACTTTTACATTGCTAAAAATATCTAAAAGTCAAATATAAACAAAAACTCAGAGAAACTATTTGTAAAATATATCAAAGACAAAAGACAAGATCTATTATATATAAAAATCAAGCCTATGGTTTGTTGTTTTTTTTTTTTTAAATTGGGAAAATAAGGAATCCAGTTTTTAGTCAAAATGGAAGAAAAAAAGATCAGAATATTCTCCCATTGGAAACAACTATAACACAACATTTGACTCAATGACACTCAAATTACTGGACATCAGAAGTTGAATGACAGAATCCCTAAAAGACTAGAAACAACTTAAGTGAGCTTGACAATGTCCCAGGTGACATCACGGAGAAAGTTTCTGGGGGATTGTGAAGGAAAGAGTGCCTACGCCAATACAATTGTCTCTCTGGTTGAAGAATGGAGCCAGGATCTAAGGAAGTGACTTCACTTTCACTTTTCACTTTCATGCATTGGAGAAGAAAATGGCAACCCACTCCAGTGTTCTTGCCCGGAGAACCCCAGGAACAGAGGAGCCTGGTTGATTGCCATCTATGAGTTCGCACAGAGTCGGACAGGACTAAAGCGATTTGGCAGCAGCAGCAACAGCAGAGAGCTTCACAAGGCAATTTCATGAAACAGAGTAATAGACAGAGAGAGCTGTCTAGCTGTCTCCCATCGAGGAGAAGATGTCATAGATTGATAGGAAGACAGTCTCTATCAATATACTGAAAACTGATTAGCTCATTTGTGTGAGGAAACTAAGCCCTAGGAAAGAATCACCTAAAAAGACTATAAGAAAAAGGGAACAGAGTTCATATAGGGCTTATGAAAATTCCTGTTCTCACCAGCTTGAATAAAAAGAAAAAAAAAAAAACTTGTAACTAATAGGACAACACCTATAGAAATAAGAATCTTGCCTCAGTAGTGGGAAAAGATTATCTTTCGTCTAAACACAGTTCTTTTTTTACTTAACAAACGTTAAGACCCAAATGATCAAACTTTTTCTAAGTAATCTGATCATGTTCCAGAAAAAAATGGTCAAAGATATTTATAGGAGAATAACATTTCTCTACACATAAAAATATAAAATTCATAATGTCCAGAATCTAACAAAAAAAAATCACTAGGAATGCAAAAATGAAAATACATTCCCAAATGAGGAGGGGAAAAAAAATCCATTCAAACTGACCCAGAAAATAATAGAATTAGTACTCATGAAAGTCACTACACATTCAAAAATTTAGAGGAAAGATTGAATACATTAAGGAGAAACATGCATGATGTAAAAAAAAGTCTCAAATCAAAAATCTTGATGTGAAAACAAAATGTCACAGATAAAAAATATACTGGAGGGATTAATGATAGGTTAAACACTATAGTTAAGAAGATGAGAGAACTTAAAGATGTAGCAATAGAACACTCTAAAATGAAACACAGAAAAAAGAAAAAACCCTGAAAGCTGTATTTTCTGGGCCAAATCCAACCATGCTTGCTTGTCTCCATATTATTTATGGTTGTTTTACCAGTGTAAAAGTAGAGTTGAGCAGTTTTTGACAAAGACTATAGGCTCACAAAGTCAAAAATATATACATCTGGCTTTTTACAGAAAAGTTTGCAAACCCTGGTTCTAGCCAACACAATAAGACATACAAAATAATGAAAATAATGATGAGTGTGATGATAGGAGTAGCAGCAGTATAATATTTGCTTAGGAAGAAATAAAATTCACATTCATAGAAAATATAATAATTTATAGAAAAATTCACTTAATCTACAAAGCTACCATAAATGAACAAATGAATTCAGGAAAATTTTTGGATAAAATATTAATATATATTAAATTTAGCTACATATCTATAAACTGGCAGTGAAAAATCAGAAGTTAAAGTCATAAAAACAATACCACATATATTTGCATTAATAATGCAAAATATTTAGGAACAAAGCTGACAAAGATATGGTCAGTACACTGAAAACCACAAAACTTTGCTGAGAGGAGCAAAAGAAAATTTAAATGGCAAGAGGGAATTGGCTAGGAAGGGTCATCAGTGATTTTTTTGAGTGAATGGAAATATCCTATTTCTTGATTATGGTGGTGGCTGCATGACTGTGTCAGAGTTCAGCACATTTGTACACTCTAAAGGGTGAATATTATCACATTTATAACTTAATAAACTTGTCTCAAATAAATCTTATTTTCTTTAAAGTGCAAAAGGCATGAACAGAATATTAAAAATAAAAAAAATGAAATTAAGCATGTAAATGATGTAAATCTATGGTCAAAGATATAAAAATTAAAACTATAATCCAATGCAATTCCTCATCTATCACACTAGTCAAAATTAAAAAGTTAGGCTATAGGAAAACTGATATATCATACATCATAGAGGGGAAAACAATCATAGACAAATCTGGCAATAACTAACAAACTATAGGCTCTTTATTCTTCTTCACTGAAATTCCATTTCTAGGAATTTACCTTGAAGATACAAACACAACAATATAAAATACCTGTGCATGGGGTTATATATTGCAGGATTGATATTGAACAACACAGAAAACCATTAAATGTCCAAACATAGAATTTTGCCTGAGTATACTGTGGTTCAGTTCAGTCACTCAGTCGTGTCTGACTCTTTGCGACCCCATGAATTGCAGCACGCAAGGCCTCCCTGTCCATCACCAGCTCCCGGAGTTCACTCAGACTCACGTCCATCGAGTCAGTGATGCCATCCAGCCATCTCATCCTCGGTCGTCCCCTTTTGCTCCTGCCTCCAATCCCTGCCAGCATCAGTCTTTTCCAATGAGTCAATTCTTCGCATGAGGTGGCCAAAGTACTGGAGTTTCAGCTTTAGCATCATTCCTTCCAAAGAAATCCCAGGGTTGATCTCCTTCAGAACGGACCAGCTGGATCTCCTTGCAGTCCAAAGGACTCTCAAGAGTCTTCTCTAATACCACAGTTCAAAAGCATCAATTCTTCAGTGCTCAGCCTTCTTCACAGTCCAACTCTCACATCCAAACATGACCACAGGAAAAACCATAGCCTTAACTAGACGGACCTTAGTCAACAAAGTAATGTCTCTGCTTTTGAATATGCTATCTAGGTTGCTCATAACTTTTCTTCCAAGGAGTAAGAGTCGTTTAATTTCATGGCTGCAGTCACCATCTGCAGTGATTTTGGAGCCCCCCAAAAAATAAAGTCTGACAATGTTTCCACTGTTTCCCCATCTATTTCCCATGGAGTGATGGGACCAGATGCCATGATCATTGTTTCCTGAATGTTTAGCTTTAAGCCCACTTTTTCACTCTCCTCTCACTTTCATCAAGAGGCTTTTGAGTTGCTCTTCGCTTTCTGCCATAAGGGTGGTGTCATCTGCATATCTGAGGTTATTGATTTTCTCCCGGCAATCTTGATTCCAGCTTGTGTTTCTTCCAGTCCAGCATTTCTCATGATGTTCTCTGCATAGAAGTTAAATAAGCAGGGTGACAATATACAGACTTGACGCACTCCTTTTCCTATTTGGAACCAGTCTGTTGTTCCATGTCCAGTTCTAACTGTTGCTTCCTGACCTGCACACAGATTTCTCAAGAGGCAGATCATGTGGTCTGGTATTCCCATCTCTCAGAGTTTTCCACAGTTGATTGTGATCCACACAGTCAAAGGATTTGGCGTAGTCAATAAAGCAGAAATACTGTGGTACATAAGCATAAAAAAACTATGCATGTTTTAAAAATAAGGAGCAACTATAGAAATTAATGTGGAATGATTTCAGAGATATGTTAAGTGTAAAGAGTAATGTCCATACAAACATCCATAACCACCCATCCACCCACACTTGTGTGGATAAAAGAAGAAAATATGCATAAGTTGCTTACTTTAGCAGATTGAAACTGAAGGACTTGACTTCCAGTAATGATGTCATGAGGTAGTATTGTAATTCTCTCTGTAGAAATTTAATATAAAATTGAAAAATATTATTTAACATCCTCATTTCAGGCACCAAAAACAACTAAAAATTTACATAACAACGTGAGAAATATTTATTCATGATAATTCATAACTGTGTTTTGTGAGCACACAGAGCTTGTGATATTCTTGCCTCATAATCCTACCTCACTTAGAGATGAAAAACTCACAGCTTTACCAGCCAGAGATACTGAGTACTTTTTGAGGCAAGAATCAGGAGCTTCTAGTATTTTTAAAAGGCAGATTTTAGAAATGAGAGACCTGAAGACTAAGAAAATAAACTTACCACATAAGACTCCCTGGCTGAAGGCTAAATACATACACCTAACATGACCAGATGATCAATACTGAAATCAGATTGATATTCTCTTCAGCAAAAGATGGAGAAGCTCTATACAGTCAACAAAAACAAGACCAGGAGCTGACTGTGGCTCAGATCATGAACACCTT